>JAJKFI010000032.1:3668736-3709014 GCA_029204185.1 Lerista edwardsae
TGTAGCACTGTAGTTCAAAGCACACATTAAAGCAAAACCCTTGCAACTGTGAAATAGGCCTCCCCAATGAGAGACAAAGCTCTTCTCTAATCCTTCTATCTTCAGTATTGGTTTCTGTCCCCAATCTATTCATTGTTCCAGGCTAACCTAGAAATGGGTGACAGCAGTTTAAAAACATTGTATGGTAGCTCTATTTACAGGGAAGGGTGATGCTATTATCTGTAACTTCCAGCTATATCATAAGCAAACATCACCGTTTTTGTGCATCTGCTTGAATATACAGGTCATGTGTAATGGAGGCTGTGGCAAATCATGTCCAACTGCATGACCCGAGGCTCTCCTCATAGTTAGAACTGTTCTCGTGGTACATTTTAAAGTGGTTACCACATGAATAATGATTGTCTACTTCTACTCTCAGACTGACAGACTGTTAGGTACTCTACCTAACAATTTTGTCACATTTGTGGTGTAGTGTTGCTCTATAAGGATTCAGAAAGAAAAACCTATGGGTTTTTACTTACTAGCTTTCTCCTTTCATAGGACCTTTTCTCTAGGGCCTCAATCCTATCCTCCGCCACCAGCACTACTGCAGTTATGCCAAAAGGCACATTTTGTATCAAGGGATGGGGGGGGGGGCACCCTGAGGGCAAATGGGAGGCAAATAAAAATTAGTTTTACTTAGTGCCACAAAAATCCTGGGGACTATGTCTGAGCAGAGAAAAGGGACAGAGAGGTTTAAAACATAGGGATAAGATCCTGCATGCAACATTGCTGCCAGAGCCACCCCATTCCACACATAGAGTCTGGTTCCACGTGTAGAACATGTGCTCTAGTGAGAAATGTGTAAGTATATGGAATCTCTCAGAAGGGTGTCTATAAGAATACTATATAAATAGCTGTAGCCTGTAGATGTATCCCAATATCTTGTAAGCAACACATTTAATTAAAGCATACTTAAAAATACTTAAGCATACTAGACACTTAGATTTTTTTACAATCTACATTTTTTTAGTTATGCTAGCCTTGGTTATGTTATATGCTACATTTTAAGAACAGCAATTTAATACTATCCCAAGGACTGCATTCCTACAGAACAACTTTTCTTTTTAAAGTCAGACTTACCTATCTCTTAGGCTGGAAATGATTTTTTGTTTACGTGCTGAAATAGATAGAGTTGAAGGTCAAGCAGCTAAAAATAAAGGTGCTTTTCTGTGCAACAGAGAAAATCATTATTGCTTTTGGAATTGGAGAAGAATTTTAGAGTCAATCTACACATTACGTTGAATTAGAAGGTAGATTGAGGTGATCAGATTCTGCACTAGATTAAGGTGGTCAGATTCTGTACTATCCCATTTCACACTGCAGGTACGGTGTTCTTCTTTGAATGCTTCTCCTATATATTAAAAGTTTTTCTTAGTGTAGAAAAATCATATGCCTGATATAACTTGCATTTTAAAGTGATTTGATTCAGAATTCCACACTTCATTCTGCACAATGTGTAGGTCAACTCTAACATTTTCCACTCTGTTAAATTTGTATGGCTTTCATACAATCTATCTTACATAAAAGCACAGTAATGTGTTTAATGTTTTATGCAAAATAGCACAAGTGAAAGTGTAGTATTGTTAAATATGATGAATCATAACTACAAATCTTGCTTTGAAATATATTACATTTTACTGAGTTTTCCAAAACTGAGAGTCCAGAGTCCTTGTTGTATAGTCTGTCCATTGAACTCATTGACACCTATTAAGAGACATCTGATCCTATCCTTTCCCCCATCATAACATGCAGGCATGCCAAAACAGGGTACACCGTATATTGTGCTGGAGGGGGAGGCAGATCAGGAGGCTTGGGAGGGACAAGGGAAAATATTTTCCCTTGCCAGTAAGCCTTCTGATAATCAACGGTTCTCCTCTGACCACCTCTTTAGTTTGCATAAGTCTGAGAATTCTTGACTGGTATGTCTTCACTAGGTATGTGTATCTGATTTGAATACGTCTAAATTTTATTTGGAAAGAGTTGCTCTTTACTGTACAGTTTGAGTCTATTTTCCACAGATCTGACTCAACGCCATCTGTGCTCTGGTCAGAATGCCTTATATAGGCAAAAAAAAGTGACTTCCAGTTTTCAGAGGAAAACCAGAAGAGACATTCTTATGCCTTTAAAAAGCATTCTAAAGGCTGGGGAAGCTCTCCTGGGCCTCCCCAGCCTTTAGAATGTCTTTTAAAGGCATAAGAATGTCACTTCTAGTTTTCCATCAAAAACCAGAAGTTGCCTTTTTTGCCTCTATGTGGCTTTCATAAGCCCACTAGAAAGTCTTGTGCTCATTCCGACATACAGTTTGTAAGTTCTATTCTTTGCTCTGTGGTGTGTGCCTATACAGACACACGTAGCAGATAATGGTGAAAAGAAGAAAAGGAAGCATTTCTCATTATAATATGCAATTATTCCAAAATCTAGACAAATCCAAAATCCAGACACCTTCCCGATAGGTAGTCCAGATAAGGAATACTCAAACCTGTATTCCATTTACCTAATCATTGATTTGCTATCAAGTCTTAAAATATGTTAAGAAAAGCTCTTTCCATACATCTCTGTATTTGTGAATTGAATATGCAGTGGGAAGTGATTCACCCAATAAGTCCATGGGGCTAGCTGACCTCCATGCGTTGGGTATAAAAGGCAGTGGTGCTATGCATGTAGAGCAGTGGTATTCAAACTTTTTAGACCGGGACCCACTTTTTAGAATGGCACTTGTGTTGGGACCCACCGGAAGTGATGTCATTAATCTGGAAGTAATGGTTTGGCAGGAAGTGACATCAAGCAGGAAGTGCTATCATTGTAACATAATAAAATGACACACCTGAAATACAAACTGGCATTCTTGGACAGCTTCAATTGTACAGTACAACCATGAAACATCCTATCCCTGACAGAAAGCAAGATGAGGACAAAATATTATATAAAAGAACTGAACTAAAAACAACATTTAAAAAAAACCCTCGCTTGAAAATGCAAACTGTTAACTGTTAACCTAACAAAGGTAGGTCTGCAGTTTCCAAGATGGCTGGTCCCAGCTTTCTGTGACCCACCTGACATCAGGTCGCAACCCACCAAGTGGGTGCCGACCCACAAATTGAATAACACTGATGTAGCGTGTAATATGTGTACACCTAATAATCTGAAATTCTGACATACATAACCAATGTTGCCAATTAAGATTTATAATTTTAGTCATATTATGTTGGACTTCTGTACACACCCAAAGGTATTTGTCATGAGTGATAGTCTCCTTGCACTTCTGTGGATTCAGCTCAACTTAAAACGTTTTCTAAAGAACCGGAAGACATATATTTTTCTTTTCTTGAGTCCAATTTTGGAATTTACCCCTTTTATGCGCCGAATGACGTGATATGGTTTCCAGAATGCTCAGACACCCTGGAGAACTACATTTCCCAGAATCCTTTGTGCCTGAAACATGGCTGTTGTAGCATTCCAAGATGCAGTGAGGAAGGAAGGCCTCATAAAGAAGCCAACAATGAGGCTTCCCTGCCTGGTAAGTGGGAGGCAGATGGACCTCCTGCAGTGGTAAGGAATTGTGATGGAATCAGTGAACTGTTATTTGGGGAGGGGGAGGGGGAGGGGGGAAAGGGGCAAACTCATATGTTTGCCCTTCTGAACTTTGACATCATTGCAAGGCAGTCGGAGTGAGAAGATTGTCCACATGAACACCAAATGTGGTATTGTGTCAAAGACATGTACTCTCAAGATATTTTTATTTGAGACTAGTTTTTGTTAGAACTAAGTTTCTAGTTCTAATAGTCTCAGCTGCCATTCAAGGGTTGGGAGAGTATTGTCTCTGAAGTTGGCTATTTGTATATTAACTGTGCAATTTAACATCCCTAGAACAATAAGATAGCAAAGATTGAAATGCGATTGAACAATGCTCTAATTGAGAGTAGATAAAAATGGATGGTAGAAATGCTAGCTACTCTTTTGGCACAATACAATTGTTAGCTTGCATCTGCAGAACACACATTCTGCCACTGCACACTGTAGCAAATGTGCTGTAAGTCATGTTTCAACAGTTTGCCAGTTAGTAGTGCAGGTGGGAAGGCTGAGTCTTCCTGGTGGCACCAGTGCAAGGAGACACCTGTCAGAGTAGGTAAGCTCTGCGCTGAGTAGTGCAGGGGCGAGAGGAACAGGTATAGCAGTACAAGGGGAAGAGGTATAGCAGGACAAGGGCATGGGGTGGACGTGAGCACACTAGGCCTGGGAGGGGGCAGAATTGGCATTGCCAGTGCGTGCCATATTCTATCCACCTTCCCGGGCCGACTGAGAAACATGGATCAGTGTGGACTTGCGCAAATGGTCCAATTTGAACCATAGTGGCAGCTGGGACTTTTCCCAAGGCAAGGAGACGAATGTCTACTCATCTTCTGTCTGCTAAGCTTCGATGCAGTGTAGTCCATGCCAGCACTACTGGCATAGGAAAGTTTAAGTAATCTGCTAAATCAAGTATTCTTCACAGATCCCATTCATGGTTATGATCAATATTCGGGTGGGTTGAGAAGTGTGTTAGATTTCATGTCAGAATTTGGCTAATGTACTAAGGAATAGGCTAATTAATTGCACAGTCAAAATTGTAACAAATGGACATATATACACATATTGAAGTATTTTTCGTTTGCTTATGTTAATCCTAAGAAATAATGTACAGCTGTGCCCCGGTAGCCACTGATTTGCTAGTCATGGTTTCAGTTATCCATGGATACCATGGATACTGGGACACCTATTAAAAAGATAGAGGAACATTACTTTGTTGCAGCAAAACTACCCTATCTTTAAAAAGGCATCCCCAGTATCTATGCGTTCATGTATCCACGGTGGGGTCTGGAACGGAACCCCAGTGGATACCAGAGCATGCCTACATAGGGATATTACTTATTTATTTAAATGGTGCCACCTGTAAATATTGTGCCCTGCAGAATTCCATGAATGAAAGATCACCTGGACATTGCCACCAAGGAACTTGTAATCTAAAATAGTTTGGGATGTGAAGGAAGGAATACAGAGGGAAGGAAGTGAGAGACCACAGTAGGGAGGGCTATTCCTACACACTTGTCAGATGCTGCACTCAACTGTAGACTTACCTTTTGAATGTACTTCAGTGTGACAGCTTCTGTTATCACTTTTCTAATGCTATTCATGTTGACAGAAAATTTGCACAAAGATTGAATTCATTACTGAGTTTCATATGATCCTTAGGTTCTCGGTTCTTTTCTTTACAGTCCAATCTTTCTTGTCTAAATGCTTGTGGAAGTAACACATGTGCACTGAGTAGAGAAAAAAATCCCTTCTGTTCACACATATTCCAATTTATAAATGTTCTTGAATTAACAAAACACTTATTATGTAGCAATATATTATTCTGTACTTTTTGAACCAACTTAGTGCTTAATGAAGCTTTGGCAGGAAATGCAAAATCCAGGATATTAATAACAGACCAAGATGCACAGTGTCCTAGAGATTAAAACATTCCCCAAGCCTGCAATTATGTCAATTGTTAGCTTGATGTAAAGAGACACTTCTCTCCATATCCTTTTCAAACAAGGTCAAAGTAGATCAAAGATCAATTTATTTCAGCCTCTGAACCTAAAAATGTAAAATTGTCAGCAGGCAATGTCTGGCAATTTAATAACCATCTGGATGGGTTATAAATCAATTGGCAAATCAATACTATTTTGAAATAATTTTTCACCATTCACTGGATAATTATTTGCTTAAAGAAAATACCACTGGACCATTCCACCCCCGCCCCCAGTTTACTGAATTATGAGTAAAAAGTTCTGTAAAAGATGAACCCAAGTTTGTCTTTGCTCATCAATCTGTACAAGTTTTGCTAAATTGCAGCATTGCTGGAAGTCATGATAACTGGAAAAGCAAATTAACATATTTTATGTTGGCTTCCTTTTTTGTCCTTCAGTCAATGCAAAAATAGAATGAATGTTGCAGTGGCTGATAATTCAAATTCAACTTATCATCTACACTACAAGAAAAAATAAATATATTTATAGCAATAACAGCAGCATTAGAACAGATCTGTACCAACATCAGCAACCACAATTGTAGTGTAAGTTTGCACTAAATGCCTCCATAAAAAGAGTGCTGACAAATTTAAAACAAAACAAATATATTTTTATTGATATGTTTTACTTTGCTGGCAGACCAGAGCAAAGGTTTTCTGAACATTTAAAAGATGAAAAAGGTGAAGAGTCCCAGAAGCGATTTATCTTGAAGCGAGATAACTCTAGTATTGATAAAGAAGACAATCAGGTTGGTTCTCGGTTCGAGAGTTGCTGAAATTTGTTTTGTTATTTTTTTGGAAGTGGGCTGACTGATGCTCTTGATGTTCTTTTGTTGCTGCTGCTGCTGCTGCTTCCCCCCTTCCTGCTCCCATCTCCCTCTCCTCCTCTCCAGTTTTTGATGCACACTGGATTAGCATCAAAGTGTGTTTGTTTCAGCAATGATAGTTTGCATGGGCGGTTTTGCTTGGCGCAGAAAATGCTGCATGTTGAAGGATGGTTTGGAATGTTCAAAGGGACCGCAAGTTGTTGGGGAAACTTTTATCAGCTATGTTTTTGCAAATGTCTTTGTGACTCTATGGCTTCTAATTCCTAAAATCATACCAAACTGGTTGGATATTAATGTAGACTAACAAAAGCCATAAAGGAGGAAAATATGACAAGACTAGACTGATTTTGTGACTACCCACTAATTATTTTTTACTTGGGGGGGGGAGAATGGGAGAAGCTTAATTTTTTTGTTTCCTGTACCACAATATGTACTGTACATGTAATTTATTTGCTCGTTTTTGCATGCATGTTACAGAACCCTTTCCTCTCTGTATGCTGCTTGTCATGTAACTCTGCATTATTAAAATATATATAGTACATGCCAATATGCAAATGTGTTGAGTTGATCAGTTTAAAAAATTGTAAAAAGCAAAAATTATGCTCAGAAGATCATTTTAAGTCTGATAGCAATACATACATGCATTCTAAACAAAAGAAGGAACTCAAAAGGGTTTTTTGATTCTGGAAGAGCTTTTATAAGAAATTTCCCAAAGGTAAGATCATGTGTATGTTCTCACTTGGGTTTCTGTCACTGTAATAAATTCTAATGAGTCACTTGGCACCAGAGTGCATCTCTTCCTTACTCGTTAAACAAAGTACTCTTTTTTTCTCTTCCATTTTCTTCTATATACACACTGTTTTCTTTGGCACATTGCACCACAGTCAGCTTTTAAAGAGAGTTTAAGGCAGGGGTGTCAAAATTGCATCATACAGCGGGCTGAATAGAATTCATTACGACTAGAGAGGACCGGAAGTGTTGTCACTAATCAGGAAGTGGTATCATTAAACAGGTCATGACCAGAAAGAGGCACTTTTTTTCTCACTTGGGAACTAATTAGATGCAAATGTTGGAAGAGAAAGTATGCAGGTCTTGATAATATTTTCAGGATATGGGAGAGCCCATTGATCATATGGTCTGCCCTTTCAGCAGTGAAACCTCAGCCCAGCTCAGCAGCTGATGGCAGTACTGGAAGAGACCTTGGGACATCTAGCCCAGAGGCCTTATGACTGATACTTGTGGTTTAAGGAGCTGGGTTTGTGACAAGACACAAATAAGCAGTGTGAACAAGTAAGGAAGCAAGGAAGGAAGTATTACAGCTGGATGCAGGATGGTTTTTTGAGCACCTGAAGACATTTTTCTGTTCTCTGAATTATAGAGCATTTGAGCATCTGTACTGAACACAGGTTGTAGTAAAGGCCTACTTGAGGACTAAAACTCTTGTGCAGAATATTCTCAACAGCATTTTTCCACATCATCAATAGAAACTTTAAGGCTTTTTAAGCCTCAAGCTGTTTTTAAACACTCAATTTTCCATGTTCTTTTAATTCACCTCATTAATAACTCCACCCCATTAATAACTTCCACAATAAGTCACATAAAAGCTGAACAGTGCCTCTCCCCTGAGCAATTAGGAGCTAAATGTCCTGAAGGTGAGGGACAAACTGGATTCCAGAATCACAAAGACCAGTTTCCTTCCTCTTCCATAACCCTCCTTACTCTAGAGTATTCTATAGGAACTACAGACCCTAAGTTCTGTGGTAGGACGCATGATTTTCCAATTGAAATCTTCTTGGGTTTAATTGCTAGCAGCTACAATAACAGGGTCTCAGGCTGCAGGATTGGGAAAGATCTGCGTTGGAGAGCTTCTGCCAGCAAGTAGATGAGTCAAAGGACTTGCTAGTAGATCAGTCAAAGGACTGGCCCAGTCAAAGCAGCTTCCTATGACCAGAAAGAGTAAAAACAAGTCAAATTAAAACTAGAAACAATTCTGTATCATACAGCTTGGTGCTGTGGGGTACATGGCATAATAATACCATAATTCATAGGCCACCTTAGGAATGAGAAAACACTATCATTCTCATGCCCCATTTGTTTAAGTGAACATTTATTATTCTCAGCTGACAGTTACTTAACTGCAGATTTTAGCAGCTCAACTTATATAATCCTCCTGGTTGTTTTTTTTTTATGCTCAGCAAAACAGAATTCATCCATTTAGAGATGACAGACGAAGTAAATCAATTGAAGAGAGAGAAGAGGAATATCAGAGGGTGAGGGAGAGAATATTTGCACAAGATGTGAGTAGTTGTTTTAATTGCCTCTTTAGCGCCATCTCTTAATCTGTAGTCAGACAGTATCCTTCCCCTCTGAGGGCCAAACATTACATTATGCTAAATGCATAGCTGAGCACTTACGTGCTTGGGTGTGTCTTTTTGTTAAAAATCAGCCGTGAAGGATCTAATCTTGATTGGGACTGCATAAGGCCTTTGCCATGGTCCTAATCCATATTGGGACCCCCAAAGTTACTGTTTCACTCGGGCAGCTCACCTGATTGCCAGTTTGGACGCACACACCCACAGCCGATTTTTAACTGAATCATACATACCCACATACACAAGCATGCAAGGGTCAAACTATGAATTTTATGTAACATTTTTGGCCTTAGAACTATGGCAAGGTTGCATGTTCTGACAGGAGACAGTGGAGGAATGTGATTTGAACCAGAGGAAATGATTTGTTTTTTGAGAAGGCTAAATTGAGAGTTATGAGATGTATGAGGCAAGATTAAGTCTAATAGGGCAGGTGTGCTGGACTTTGTTGATCTTTTCTTGTTCTTGTCAGTCACTGTATTGTGGATGGTGTAGGCATCATTCTGTAACACCCTTTCTAAGAACATTGATTTAAAAGGACACTCTCTTCTAACTAAGTTCAAAGTTAGAGTTTCTATTTATATATTGTTTCCAGTTCTTCTTAACTTACAGTCCCATCCTGAACTGCCTGGGAGCACAGTAATAGCCAGGCGTTTTCCACTGTATCCAGAGGCAGTTGTGGGAGCCTCCGCAAGGAAAGGTCGCAGCGCGGACAATGAATCTACTTGTTCCTGTGCTGGCTATTTAGCTGGCGCATAAGTGAGGGTCTCCAAGTAAAGCTGCGCAGCCTTACTTGGAGGTTGGGAACTGGCTGTGAAAGTCACCAGTGGTCCCACCTCCACTCCACCCCTCCTCTGCCCAGGAACATCCTCCTGCCCCACCCCGAAAGGCTGCACTGCTGGCGAGCCGCAGATTCACCACTTGCTGTGGTGCTCCCTCTGGGGTGCGCTTGGGCAGTGTTGCCATGGCGCCGCCCCAGCACCAACAGTAAGGGTTTACCGCCGGCATTGGAGGTGCTTTACGGTGCCTTTTGCGACAGTTGCCTGGGCAGTATGAGTGTACCTCCCATGGTAATGGGCTTTGGACTGGGCCTTTAGTTTTTTAAAAAATGTAGTCCAGCAGTCAATTTTTTGAAAAGTTTTATTTGCATCAAATGGGAAATATATTAACTTGGGAACGATATTAATATGCTCCAGTGTACCTAAAATCAAGGGAAGCTGTGCTCTGAAAGGGTTCTCATTCTCATCTGTTGTCAGATATATTTATTTTATTTCAGGGCTAAGCTATGGATTGAAAGCAAGCAAAAGCTGGCTGTGCAAAATATTGATTGGCTGGTGACTTTCATGTCATTATTCCTCCCTTCCCATTCTTGAACAGTCTTGCAACTAAAAAAAATTGATTTAGATTTTTCTTTTTGATAGTGTGCTATATAAACATAAACATGTAAACGTATAAGCAGCAATTATGCATTTCATTTTATTGGGGGAAAAAGTAGACAGTTCACCTGAAGCAGAGGGCAGATGCAATTAACTCGGTATTCAAAACAGAGGCAAAAAAGCCTGTCAATTGCAGCATGAAGGGAGGGGGAGTCAGGCTGTCTCTACCAGATGAAAACAGTTCTTCAAACATCTATTTTCTCTGAATGCAACTGTTTAGATTATGGCGTTGTTGAGGATGCTGGAAGATCATTTCCAGAAGTAATCTCAAAGGAACAGCTATTTAGAGTGCAATCCTAACCTGGAGTTAGGCCAGCAAAGTTTGGCTGGCACAAGGGCCACCGTAAAGTATGTTTGGACCACTCTTGGAGTCAGGGAAGCCAGCACACAGATGTGCTCCATCCTCTCTGACTCAGAGGGTGGTCCAAACGTGCTTTATGGTTGCCCTTGTGCCAGCCAAACTGTGCTGGCCTAACTGTGCCAGCCTAACTCCAGGTTAGGATTGCACCCTTAATGGAAGTAGATAGGAATATTTTAGTGGAAGTGTGCACATGCAGGAATATGTTTGTGTGGGTATTTTGGACAAAATATAGTATTTAAAGCTGTTTTCACCCTGAAAATAAGCCCTGCATCATTTTACCATTGAACCAACCCATGTCTGATCTATTGCTTTACGTAGTTTAGTAAATGCACAGCAACTACAGAGAAATTTACACTTCAGTTTCAACTGGGGATCTTTAAAAAGGAGGAACTCAAAACATGCAAACCAAGTAAAGTGCTCACTTCTCACTAGTTCAATGAGGTCTCTGCTCATCATGTTTAGAAGATGGGCACTTACACATAATCTACAACTAGATCATCTAGTACAGTAGTCTCTATACTTTTCGATATGAAGGCCACATCATATATAAGGGCATTTAAATGTGACCCTGTTATCTGTGGGGGATTCTAGAACAGAACTTCAGCAGATACTGAGGTTGTACTGTATTTATTCCCCTTCAGCAGATTGCTGTGGGCCGGCCCCACCACCTGCCAAGGGCTGGATAAAAATCTTCTGAAGGGCCAGGTTGGCCCTTGGGCTTGGAGTTTGGACACCCCTGACATAATGCCATATTTGCTACATAGTTACTATACATAAAACACAAAGAATGGCTTTCAGAGTGGCCCAACAATATGAGCTAGATATAATTTTGCATGTAAAAAAGATCCCCACATGTTGACTGTATGGGGTTCTATTCCATTCCTCTACATATACCAGAAAAGCTAATTCATTATGTATTTTTTTGTTACGAACAATGTGGAATAGTATTATATGGCAAATACCTATAGTGAATACCTATACAGAATATCCTATGTATAATTATTCATCTGTATTTGTTCAAGTATTAACAGCACCTCCCATCATATGATGAACCCATGCCAAGAGTGTTTCGACTACTTCTCTCAAGGCATACTTCCATCATGGGTGTATGTCCATACTATGGCCTCTGATCAAAAGTGCCTTCAAATATTTGTGCACCTGGGGTAACTCAGGCAGTTTTCACATAGGGTGAATCAGAATGTGCATTTTTTATGTATAAAGCAGTCTTGTGAGTTCTGCTTCTTTTTGTCTGCAGGCAAATTTTTGCACTAATTTGTAAATTGATACCTTCCTTATTGAGTCCAGCTGAGTAATTAAATAGGTACCCTTCAAATTGTATTTGACAGTGTCTTTTTAAATTAAAGCTCTTCAATGGAGTATGATTACTTCTTTTTGCTCCTTTTGTGGTCTCTCCTGTTGAGAGTTTCTGACCTCTGGTTGTGTTTGGGCTTGCAGTGTAAAATGCACAATAAATATTAGATTTGTATGTTGTTCCTTGTTTGTTTCTGACATCCAGTGTCACATTAAGTAACAGATAATGCCACTTGCATTTTGAAGAAGCTTCCTTCTGCCTATGATACTTAGCAAATTCAGGGTGCAGTCCTAACCTGGAGTTAGGCCAACACAGTTAGGCCAGCAAAGTTTGGCTGGAACAAGGGACACTGTAAAACGCATTTGAACCACTCACAGACTTGGGGAGGATGGCGCATGTCTTTGTGCTGGTCTCTCTGACTCAGACAGTGAGCCAAACATACTTTTTGGTGTCCTTCGTGCCAGCCAAACTTTGCTGGCCTAAGTGTACTGGCCTAACTCCAGACTAGGATTGCGCCTTCAGAGGATTGTGATTCAACATATCAGTAAGACAGTGAAGGCAAACTAGATATAACACAAGATACCATTAGTGTAGCTACAGGAAGTGGTGTGGTAAATATTGCAGGCACTGCAACACACCATGTAAGCAGCCCCTTCTACACATCGTTGGAGCCATTCTGGGCAGCACCAAACCAACCAATTAGAGACTTTTGGTGCTTATTAGAGAGTTTGTAGAGTCCCCTGGAGATCGAATCGGTCAATCCTACAGGAAGTAAAGCCTGATTTCTCCCTGGAAGGGCAAATATTGAAGCTGAAGCGCAAATACTTTGGCCACCTGATGAGAAGAGAGGACTTTTTAGAAAAGACCGTCAAGCTTGGAAAGATTGAAGGCAAAAGGAGAAGGGGGCGGCAGAGAATGAAATGGTTAGATAGTGTCACCAAAGCAATGAACATGAAATTGGGCAAACTCCGGAAGCCAGTGGAGGACAGGGAGGCCTGGCGTTCTGTGGTCCATAGGGTCGCAGCGTCGGACAAGACTTAGCAACTGAACAACAATAAAGAGAGTTTGGCACTCATAAAACCAACCACTTAAGAGACACCATCACTACAGTTTAGAAATGGCTAATTTTAGTACTATTATTCGTACATCAGAAAGTATCGTAAAAGGCAGAGGTGAGTGTTTCTTGCAGATATGTTTGTTCGAATGAGTTTAGCTAGTAGAGAAGTTTTGGTCCAGGTTTGTCTGGATTTCTGAGACTTTTTAAACTATTTATTACTTCTAGCATAAATTATTAGATTCATGAATTGCTGTATTGATTGTCTAAACCAGTGGTCTCCAAACTGGAGACCCTTAGATATGCTGGTGGATGAAAATCAATAGGCGCTTGAGATTCCTCACCAAATAAAATGACGGCTAGGTTTATTTTGGTCTATATAGAAAGGATCACACTATATGTTATGTGAACAGATATGTTAAGTCATGTTAAGTATGCACCATTCTACTGGTTTTAAACCTACTATAATGCATTAAAACTCAGCTCTATAGGTCTCCTCCCCCACACCATATAATGACTTCCATGAATGGCCAAGTGCATCCTATAATGTGTCACCTCCTGCAAACTGATCTCAGAGATCTCAGCATCATAACCAGGCTTGCCATATCTAGAATCACCAATTGGATATTATAATGTGCATACAAATCAAATATGCAACTGGGAGTGCAATCCTATACTGCACTCAAATGGTGAGGCCGATGGATCTGCGCTATATCCAGCGCAGTATAGGCGAGGCTGGAGCCTCTGTGGCACAAGGGCATGTTTGTGCCCTTTCCATAGGGAAGACACCAGGCTCTCCAATGCGCTCCTCAGATCTGAGCCTGCTAAATAGGGCTGCGTGGCTTATTTGGCCATAAGGCCAAATCCAAGTCCCACCCTTCCCTCCTCCCAGGCCAGCACGCCTTCCGGCCCGCCTACCATCTGCCCACAACTAGCCCAGAACCATCCTCCCCTCGCCCACTCCCTCCCTCACGCCGATATGGTGCCTCCCCTGCGCCAGCCGGCTTTGGTTGGTGCAAGGGAGGTGCAGCGCAGGCACTCTGAGACTAGTGTTGCCTGCAGTGCCAGTCTCGGTGCCTTAGTGCTGACACAGGGGTGCCGCTTGGTGCCCCCATGTTGGTGCTAAGTGCATAGCATCGATACAACCATATTGAGTTGATGCTACAGGCAGCTCAGGATTGCACTGTGGGATTGATTGTGAGGACATTGTAAAAATGTCAGTTGAGTTCTTGCTATGCACCAGAAGCAGTGTGGGAAAGGATGACTGACTAAAGGTTTTCACTGATAAAAATTTCACTGATTGAGAAGTAATGTTTTTCCTCATCATTTGAAGATAATTACCTCCCCCATCAGTTAATTTGAAAGTAAGGCTGAAGGCATCACTGAAAAAGGTATGTCAAGGTCTGTGAAGGTGCTGTCAGTTTTCTTTTTATAACAGTGTCTTTTTATCTCTAGCATACCAGCAAATCAAGTGCTGATGAGTCATTCTTGCCCTTCTCTGCCCGCATCTTCCCAGTCACTACTGTCTCCTTCTACGGCTGGAATAAAAGCATCCTGCAATTTGGTCAAAATGATGGAAATGACACACTTCCCTTATCCCAGGCATGATAGCATCCTACTGTACATGATAGTGAGTTTACTGTGGAGTAGAAAACGAACATTTTACACATACCTCTTCATGGAATAGGTGTTCCTGTTGATTTCTGTCTTTATAAAATTATAATTGCTCTTTCCATAGGACTAGAAATGGTTTTGTATGAAAACAGCTATTCTTCAAAATAAGATTCCACAATTTGTGATAAAAAGGAACATTCCTGATGCTATTGTGAATTCCTGAAACAGTGAATATTAGCAAATCCTACTCAAATTCTCCCCGTTGCTCTCATAACTCACCCCTCTGTATTTGCAAGCACTTTGCAAATGGCAGCTTTTTCTTCCTTTTGCTTGGAGCACTTTGGAAAAGGATACGGACAGTTAGAGTGCAATCCTAACCTGGAGTTAAGCTGGCATAGTTAGGCCAGCAAAGTTTGGCCAGCACAAAGGACACCGTAAAGCGTGTTTGGGCCACTCTCGGAGTCAGAGAGGCCAGCACACAGACGTGCACCATCCTCCCTGACTCAGAGAATTGTCCAGACACACTTTTTGGTGGCCCTTGTGCCAGCCAATCCTTGCCGGCCTAACTCCAGGTTAGGATTGCACCCTTAGACTCATACCTGCTAGAGGAGGCCACATTGAGAACACTAACAGGAGGTGAACAGCCGAGGAAGCAGACAGTAAGAACGCTAGATTCCTCTTCCTTTTAGCATTCTCACCGTTGCCTCCTCTCCATCAGAGAACAGCAGTTAAGTGAAACCTCGGGTATCGGACCTGTGGGCTATGCTGCATCCCACAGGGGATTTTTGGCTGCTAGAGATCTTGTTGGAGTAAGGGGATATTTTTTCCCTTGCCCCAGCAGCCTCAAAGGGTCAACATAGACCTGTGCCAATGATGTCACCAGTTCAAGTCGCATTGATTCTTTCACATGGATTGGGCCCAAGAAGGGAGTTTGGGATATAATATGGCATGCGTCAGCACGGCTGATCCCAACCCACTTCCCAGGCCTGATCCATCCATCACCCCCCCCCAGTCTCCACCCCATTCCACCACCTCCCTGCCTTCCACCACACCTGCACTAAACTTATCTTGTCCGGCAGGTGTTCAATAGCTGCCAGCATACATGTGAAATCTCTTGCCATATCAGTAGTCTGCTGGCTTTCAATGCATTTTATGCACAAAGCACTATGGCACTTCTGTGACAGCGCATGCTGGCAGAACATGTGTTCCACTGGTGTATCCTTTAGTAAGAATTGGGCTGCAAATTTCATTTTATATTAGAAATTTGCTGTGAATAATGCTCATACATTATGAGTATGAATAATATTATTGTATCAATGTTATGTATGTTTTAAATATACAAATTGTGTTTAATTTATGCTGTTCCCATGCTTCTGGTATGTCTCAAATATCGACTTGGGTATAACTACATGCATATGCTGTCAGGAGAAAATTGAGGAGGTTGACAGCTGTGTAAGCAGAGAGGTTTTGGTTACTTAACAGATGACAGTGGATGATGTAACACTGCAGAGGAAACACATCAAGTAATAATCCTTTGCCAAAATAAGAATCAGTAAACCCATATCCTTGCATTAATCCTTGCAATTTATCCTTGAAAGCCTGAATTTCAAGTTGTGCTTCAACAATTCAAGTTGTGCTTTCACAAGCAGCTTCAGAAGTTCAGATAACAAACCTTGTGTAATGGCCAGTGTTAGTCCTATCTACTGCCTAGGTAGCTAGATACCCTCCACCCTAATGAGGGAACATCTCCTGTTCTCATGTGTCTATCCCATTATCTTTAGCATGTGACTGATAAGATGTCACTTATAACATAACATAACAAGAGGTCTCCTAATGATGGAATGTCTCCTACTTGTTGACATGGAAGGTCTCTTAATGATCTGACCCACGTAGTAGTTTGTCATATATAATTGTGCTGTCAAATAGTTTGTTTTTAGCACAATTAGCACGGATGTCTTGATAAGCAAGTACCTAGCCTATAAAAGCCTTTGTATTTGGCCTTGCAAATACATTTGGCCTTGCTTTGCTCCCTCTCAAGCCTTGTGATCATTGCTAAAGGTCGCCTTGCCATGCTCTCAGACCTCATCTGTAGAGTCACCTGAAATGCTGTTAGATAATGGTTGAAGTTCCATGCCTAAAGATGTCTGTATGCAAGCCTGGAGATGCCTCTGGAAGCCTAGAGGTACTCCTGTAAGTTAATGCTCTTATGTTTTAGAATAGTCGAATAAATGCTTTTATGCCAGCCTTGGCTTAGACTTGCTCCTTTCTCTGATCCAAAAGAACCTCCAGCCCACGGCCATCACCACGGCTGGTACATTTGGCGTGGTCAGCAGGATAGCAGCAAAACCGAAACATTTGGCGTAGTCGGCAGGATAGTCAGTGAAACCGGAACACCTTGGGACTATAATTTTGATATTTAGATTCAGGAGTTCAGTTCTTTGACAACACATGCAATAAATCGTGCTGCTGTGACTTCTGTAGTTGGTAAAACTATGAACCCAGTAACATCTTGACTGCTTTTATGAACCCAGTAACATCTTGACTGCGTTTTAAAAGCAAGTAAACAATGTGAATTTAATTGAAGGTCTAACAGCAAAGACTTGACATACCATCATATAAGTGATTATGCTGAGCATACCAAGTGTTACCCCTATGCAACATGATAATATATTTCTGTTGCAATTATCATTACAACATTACAGGCCCAGAAATAGATCTCAGCTTTCATTATGCATTGTGCTGTCATATATTTCGATTTTAATTTGAAAAGCCTTTAAAAATAAGAAAACAATCTGGTTGCTTAGCAGTAACTTTATTTCTTGGGGTTAATTGATTGTGTGACACTGGAACCAACTTGCAAAGTCTTCTGCAATTATTAAATTCATATTCTTCTCACTGGTTTGCTATCACTTTAACATTTTATTGCATAAATGTTATTTTTAAATGCCTTTTAAAAGAAGCATACGTTTTATCACATTGTTGTAGTTAATTAAAGGTGAATTAAGAAATGTGTAATTTGCAGTATTTCCTTTTTTTACAGGAGCCATAGAAACAAACCTTTAGCCTAAGTCAGTTGTTCACAAACTTTTCAGAATGATGCTCATTTTGGGGCTCATTGGAAGTGATATCATTAACCTGGAAGTGATGGCATAGCCAAAAGTGATGTCATCAAACAGGAAGTGCCATAATTGTGACATAATAAAATGACACTCCTGGAATGCAGACTGCATTATTGGACTGCAGCAGTTGCACAACCATAAAACATCCATGACCAAAATCAAGATTAAGACAAAATATCATGTAAAAGCTCTGAACTAAAAACAGACTTTAAAAAAAAAAACACCTTCATTGAAAATTCAAACTGTTAACATTCACAAAAGGAATGTAGCAAAAGTAAGGTCTGCAGCTTCCAAGATGGCTGCTCCTAGCTTTCTGTGACCCACCAAGAGGGTCCCGACCCACAGTTTGAGAAACACTGGCCTAGGTAAATCACCACAATACCTTTTACACTAAATTCAAACTATCTACCCTTGCCATGAAAACTAAATACACTCAAAGGTTAACTTTACCAATAATCTTGTTGTGTCAGACCAGCAGTGAATGCAGTCCCTAGGCAGAGGGTGGTTCAAGTAAAATGAACAAGGGAAACGGAGAGCAACCTAAGACCAAGGACTTCGTTCACAAGAAGTGGTGGTATCTACTTATTTGTCCATGATTGTCTGTTTAGGAAGGGGCATCTGTAAATCTTGTGTGCTCCCTTAGGCATTGGTGGGCCACTGTGAGGTACAGGAAGCTGGGCTAGATGGGCCTTTGGCCTCTTGAAGCAGAGGAGAGAGAAAAATCTCCCAGAATGCAATATAGACAGAATAGATTAGACATTACTTCTAGCCTGCTTTAGAACATGACAAGGCAGAGATATGCTGTCTGGCACTTCCTGAGACTATCTGGGAGTAGACTAGGCTGAGAATCCTCTTCAGAGTGATATAAATAAGTGGTTCCTAAACTGTGGGTTGCAAGCCAATTTCAGGTGGGTCGTGAAGCGCCTAGACTAGTCATATTGAAAATGTGGGAAGATGGGAAGCTTGAAAGGGGGAGGGCTGTATGGTTGTTTTGCTTATGCCATGGTTGTAAATCGGCGTTTTTTCCTTTCTGGTTCACTTTGCCCTGGAAAATGGCTGAGAAATAACCCAACTTAATTGCTGCATTCTCAGGAAAGTCTCAGGCTCTGGCATCATAATGACAACACCTCAGGCCATAACATCACTTCCGGTTGGTCACGGACAGATTTTTCATTCTAAAAAGCGGGTCCTGGTGCTAAAACATTTGAGAACCACTGTTGCAGATGATTAGCTGGGGTTCATATAAGATCTGTAGGAGTGGACAATCCAGTTCAGGATCAAGGGCCGCTCATCCATGGTGGTAGCAGTATTATTAAATTGGAATTCCTTAGACACTTAGGAGGGAATGTAGTCCCTAGGCAGAGGGTGGTTCAAGTAAAAGGAAGAAGGGAAATGAAGAGCAACCTAAGACCAAATACCTCCTCTACAAGGAGATTATTTGTCCATGATCATCTGATTATTTAGGAAGGAGCATCTGATTGTAAGCTGAGATATCCAGTCCTTTCTGACTTTATCTCAGCTTTTGTTTTGTTTTTTTTTAAAATCTGTGCAGTTTTTAAAAATTATTATTCTTTCTCAAATTCTGATGGTTGCAAGTTGGCAGTTTTTATTATACAATATATTTGCGATACTTACTTTAATGACAGTTCAAGGCTGACCCTTAAATCTGTAACTTGACCCCTTGGTGCAAATGAAGCACTTTATCTTTCAAATCACACTGTCCTCTATAGACTTTCTCTGTATTTTTCCCCTAGGTTCCACCAGTGCTGTTTGCATAATTGATAACATTATATTGTAATTTAGTTTTAAGAAAGCACTGGATTGTAGATAAAATAATTTATACATACATCCAAAATAATGTTGCTTTGGGTCTGTGATAGACAATAGTGCCACCAGAAAAAGCTACTCCTAGAAGATTGTAGGAAGTTTTGAACATGTAGGAATTGTACAGTAAACCCTTGAGATAATGCATTTGTACATAAATACATTCAGTTTTTTGTCCTACATTCTCTTAAATTTTTGACTGGCGGGCAAATGAGAAATTTAAAGGTAGTGTTGGCAATTGCTGTGCTATGATACCATGAGCATTAAGCAAATGGAGCGTTGCATCTAAAAGAGCAAAGTGAATCTCAGCATAATAGCTAACTTGCTTCCCCTAAAGCTTCTTGGCTCTTTCCTTTTATTTCTTTCTTTTTTTTTTAAATAACAAGGGTAATATAATAAAATGTGTCTGTCTTCTGTGCCATGGAGACCTACATCAGCACTGAGAAATGGATATTCCAGGAGAAGGCATGGCCTTGTGCCAGCTTCTGCAGCATGAAGATGAACGAAGCTATTATTGAGTCTGTCCATAAGGCTGTAATGCTGATTGCACTGATACCCTTCAAGATACTGAAGAGGTAACAGACATCTCACGCTTTTTAATAAGATATAACTTCTTAGTGCTTATGTACACTTATGCCTGACATAAAATTCTCATAAGCTATGTTTGTTTTTGTTTTCAAAACTCAGCTTTTATATACACATCAAAACTTCTGTAGTCATCTCTCATGCAGATCTGCAAACCTGTGTTCACAAAACCTCATTTCCACATCCAGCATTTATCTCGGGGGACGGGGACGGGGACGGGGACCTCAATACACAACTAGGAAGAATATGATCTCTCTGATAATAATTTCCATTCACTTTGGAGAATATATACCAAGTTTATTAAACCAACTGAACAATTAAATATTTGTGTTTTATCACAGAAAAATACAAAATAATTAAATGGAATGGGCTGTCTACAATATATACAAAAAGTGACATAACTATGAAAAGAGAAAATATTCAGAATTCTCCACTAGACACATACTTGTGATTCCATTCATGCTCTCAGGCCACATATCATTAAAGCATTGGTTTCAGGAACCGTGAATTAACCCATGAACTGACATGGCTACTACTACCACTGTTATTTATATGCTGCAGTAAATTTCACTTAGAATCCATATATCTACCTAATGCTATTGGAAACAAAATGAAAGTTAAAGATGCTGGCAAGCTCTGTATATTTGCTATAGATAGGGGTGTGGCTTTTTGGTGATTTCCCCCCCCCCCAAAATTTCTTGATTAAAATAGCAAATTGAAGTGTTACGTGTTTTTATTCTACCATCTCATTCCAAGTTCTCATTTTTATTAATTTTGAATGCTCTAAAAGTGTGTACGATAAAGGTCAGTGGTTCCCAAACTGCAGTTTGGGAAGTGAGTCACAAGCCAATTTCTGGTGGGTTACAAAGCGCCTAGAGCAGTCATATTAAAAATATGGGAAGATGGGATGCTGGAAAGGGAGGGCTTTGTGGTTGTTTTGCTTGTGTCAAGGTTGTCAATAGGATTTTTTTTCTTTCTGATTCACTTTGCTGTTGGAAAATGAGAAATAACCCAACTTATTGCTGCATTCTCATGAAAGCGGCAGGGTCTGGCGTCACAATGATGGCACTTCCGCCATGCATGACATCACTTCCAGTGGATCCCAGACAGACTGTCTTTGTAAAAAGTGAGTCTCAGTGCTAAAAAAATTTGAGAACCACTGATGTAAGTGATACAATGTAAGCAGATGAGCCACAGTATTATTGGAATACTCTAATTGGAAAAGTAATTATTTTAATTTCTGGAAAATATTTTAAACATCAAAATATGATGTTTTGTGTTTTTATTCAAATATTTTCGCCCTCAAAAGGCTGTGTTTTGTATTTTTATGCTGTGTTTAACAAAAAAAAAAACCCCACAACATCTATAGAACACCATCTGCTTGAATATTACTATTACACTTTACAAACAAAACTATCTGCTAGTGTAAAATTGACTTAAACCATGCAGTGCTAGTTTATTCAATCACATGTTTCGACCATATATATTTTGCCAAAAAATTCTAGAAGTGGACTGAGATGCATTCTGAAGTTTATCAGCACTCTTTCAGGACATCTCTTTGTATTCATCCTATCAAAAATGGGAACGCACACTGCAAATGCACTTCTATAGCATTAGTTTTAAATGCCTGGTGATGCCATTCTGTTATTCTGTAGTTTCACCGTAAGGATTACAATGGACCAGATTGCTTTCTTGTTTCACCCTCTCTTCCCACACCCCACTTCCCTTTTGTTTAAATTCAGTGGAATGTTAGCTGAGGGTTTTTTCCCCCCTTCCAAAAGCATCTGCTGTACTCTTTATGAACATGAAACAGGAAGAAAATGAAAAGTCAAAAGGCAATGAGAATTATTTATAGAATAATGAGCATAGACTCATTCTCTACATAAAAAATTAAACAGAGTTAAAGCGATATATTCTTGCCAGTGGAAAAAAAATCCATTGTTTTTTCCATCTTCTAATTTTTGTCAAAGCCTTATTCGTCTAGTAGGAATTACATTTTTCCCAATTTAAACTGCTGTTATCTTTCTAATTCAACCATAAAGCATTTAAACTTTTCTACTTGCCTCAGCTTCCTCATTTACCAATTCTGCATGTTTTTTTTCCATTTGCCCTCACTTGTTCACTACTTTGTGAATTTCCCATTGAAATACAATCCTCTTTATATGCCACCTCGCTACTCACATCTCCGTGAGGGGTGGAAATTACTATTTTCCTCGTTATCTGTGTCCTCTTATCTACTATGTAGAGACTTCCCAATGGCTGCTGGGACCTTCAGAAAGGCATCTGGGACCAGTGCTGATCCCTTTAAAATGGCTGGCAGAAGCATCCGCCGGCCATGTTTAAGAGGTCCATGCTGGTCGCAGGTGCCATTCTGAAGATCCCTGCAGCCTCTGGAAGGTCACTGCAACATTTGGAGATCTTTTGGCACTTCCTGTTGCACTCTGCTGGCTTCCTGTGGGTCTTTGCTGCATTCTTCTGATGATACCCCTTGCACCTAACTAGATACCCCTTGCACTTAACCCCATTTATCCCATAGGATCAATGATTCATTATCTTCTATTTCGCTATCCATGAGGTTTTCCAGGAACCTAATCCTAGCAGATAATGATGAAATAAATGGAAACTATAAGTGGAAACTGAAGTTAGTTGACATTTATGTTGAAATGGAAAATGCCATCATTCAATGGATTTACTCCCCAATCCTATGATGCCCTTATACTGATGGATCTAACGATCTTTATTGTAGGCATTGGCCATGGTCTGACTGCAGGAGGCTTGCCAACAATTGTGTGGCAGCAGGGAAGCCTTGTGCTGACAGTGGTGGGTTGCCAAACCCATGCCACAGCAGATAGGTCAGCAGCAAGTGCCTTTCATGTGCAGGTCATGGGTGTTTCAGGAACAGGAACAAAGTTGCGTCTGGGTGGGAAGGGGAAGATCTTGGTGACAGCAGCACATACTCAGCACATACTTTCGCAAGCCCCTGACTCCTCTCCTGGACCATTTGGTTGCCTCTCCACCACAGCATGCGCCATGCACTCTATGAGCAGCACTGAGTGCTATGGGCTATGGGCAGGTGGGGGATAGGATTGGGCTGCCCATTTAAGTCGAAATTGATTTCAATGGGATTTAACAGATAATGTTTTCTAGTTTAGAGCTTTAGCTAGTAGATCCGTCAATTTTACAACATCCTCTCTTGTTTTCTTCTAAAAAATATAAGTATGTGGCTTATTCATCTGATCTCTTCTGGAAAAAAACACATTTTGATTAATGGTAATCCATGAATACTATTGTGACCAAATTTTTGTTAACAAGCGTCTCAATGTTCTTGTTGTTGTGATGCATGAATAGTGAGCTTTTAGCTTGATATGAATGTTGAAAGCGATTCTGTTTTAGACAATTGGAATCGTTGAGTATTACTTAGTGTGTCTAATACAGGCTTTTTTGTGTGTTTTTTTCCAGTCAGTTTGCTCCCAAGAAAATCTTTTTATGGATAACAGGTAAAAAAAAAATCAATTATTTACTTATATAAACTTGCTGTTTAATAGTCACAATTCATTTTATTAAAAATGATTTTTAATTAAAAAATTCATTTTACAATTTACTATTTCATTTTATGAAAAATCAGATAGGGAGAGACTTGAAGTGAGAAAGTCTCAACTTAAAATAGTTACAGGTGAAGTACAAAAAAGACTTAGGGTGCAATCCTAACCAACTTTACAATACTGGGGTAAGGGCAATGCAGTACTGAGGTAAGGGAACAAACATGCCCTTACCTGGAGGAGGCCTCTGTAACTTCCCCCCCCCCCAAGTGCAGGATGCAGGACATGCCCCATTGGCACAGTTATGTCAGTGCTGGAAAGTTGTTTAGGATTTTACCCTTAAAAGTGCATAAATACAAATGTGGCTCTCAACTTCATTTGGCTAAGCTGCAAGTGGTTAATTATAACTCTGCATCCTCTGCATCCTCATTAAGAATTTTGTTCTAACTCCTCTAAGGTAGATAAGTGGAATCTTCCGAAGTTACATTTACATTATTTAAAATTTCTCGTGTGTGTGTTAATTTTTTCCTTTTCCTTTTTCACTAGGCTCTTAGAGGACAGCATATGCAATGAAACTCTTAAGAAAAGACAGCTATTCAGGTTTGCATTATGTGTATCACTAAACATATATCAAGAATATAATTTCAGAAGTACACAGATCAACGTGCCTCACCACTTCTGCCTTCCTCCCCTTGTGACACAAGCATAACCTGTATATAAGTGCAGCAGTTTCCAAAAACAGGCTCAGAAGACCAATAGTCCAACCCTAAACTGTAGGAGCACTGGCAGAACATTGTTCCACCAATCAACCATGAAGCTCTTTGTAACAGTGCAAAAGCTAGGAGCACTAGCAGGGTAGGTTAGAGACATCCTAGGGATGTCCACCAGACAAGATAAGTCTGGTGAAAGGGTGTGGGGAGGGTGGGGACCGGTGCAGGTCTACGTTGACCTGTTGAAGCTTATCCCAGGGTAAGGGGAAATATGTCTGCTGCTGAGGAGATCTCCAGCAAGTGAAATTCCCCTATGGGATGCAGCAGAGCTGTCTAGTGCTGCTGCATCAGTTCATGGGAGTTTAGTTAGGATTGGGCTGCCTGTCTCCCCTTCCCAAAGGGGAAGCAAGTTGCTGTTGTGGAGTCTTCTTAGTACTACATAGATAGGGTGCTCAGGTACATTTCAGGTTTATGGGACTGGTTAATGGAATCATATATATCAGTGCTTCCCAAATTTTTTAGCACCAGGTCCCACTTTTTAAAATGGCAATCTATCGTTACCTATTAGTAAAAAAAAAATCTAGAAAGAAATATTTTATTATTAATAATAAATTATTAATAATCAGGGTCCTGTGCTCCTGAGGCTTCTATAGATCTTACATATCATACGTGTGTGTGTGTGTGTGACTCCCTAGAAATGGAGTTCAAGGTCTGTTCCCACCAATCCTTTACAGTCATTCCAGGGTACCCAGAAGACTGAGCTAGAGACCAAGATGTGCAGTTAGGGACTTCCAGGCCAGGCAAAAGGATGAAACTGGTTTCACATGTGAGCTGTAGCATGCCAATTACTAGAGAAAATTGGTTACTGTGACATTTTAATTTGCGAATATGACCCACATACGATAGGTTAGCTTTCCAACTAACAATTTTCTTCTTTAAACCAGGCAAGGTTGCTTGCAAAGGTTTTTTTTTATGTCCCAGAAACTTTTCACAACTCACCAAAAATTGGCTCATGATCCATTAGTGGTTCCCGACCCACCATTTGGAAAATATTGATATTTACTGGACGTATGCAACATTCAGGCACCTACTCTGTCCTCTTAAAAAAACAACAGGAAATGCTTTCAAAAAGTATAGGCATGAGCTACATGCTATGAAGTATAGTATTTACTGGAGAAGTATTTACTAGTTTTAATTATGTGAGAAAGTTTTGAATAATACCTTATGAACCAACACAATCTCCATTTTTAGAAGTGAAGCATTTATCTCATACTACAGTATATAGTTTGTGTGACAATTTGTAGGCACCCAGTATGTTGTCTGATTGTGGATTGCTTTGCAATCATTCAAGAAAATAACATCTATATTAAGGGGTTCTGAGTATAAATAGATGCCTAAGTGCTAGTTAGGTTGGCACAAGTGTTACTCTCGAAAGGCACAATAAGAAGGGAATGTTCCAGGTTGTATGGAGCACAGAGGCCTTATGGAAGGGGAGGCAGGTAATTATGTGAAAAGTGGATAAGCGGTTAGGTAACAGAAGACAGCCAGGACAGAACGCAAAGTTTAATAGGGAAGGTTAATTATAGTAGAGCAAAATTAAGAGGTTTAAAATTACAGCAGAAAATCTTTTTTGATGGTATGTAGAAATAGAGAGAGCGGATGAAGGAGACTGAGCGTTCAAAAGGTATGGAAGAAGTATGGAAAGGAATTGAAAGGATCAAGATATATATTCCAGTTTGATCTGTGAGGCAGTTCTTAGAAAGCTAAGATGAAGGGGAAAAGGCTTACATTATGTAGTGGCATGTACCATTTAGCTACAAAGATAGAAACTTATTGCTACTGGGTTCCCCCCTCAATTTATTTTAATACTGTTCATGGAATGTGAACTACAAATACAAGGTTTCTTAGCTGAAAATGCCATTGAATGCTCTCTGGTAAATGCATTGATGTAAAGTGAAAGTATTAAAAAGATAAAACCAGCAGATTTTCTATTTGCCTGTATGGGTACCTGTCTGCTGAGTCAGTGCTAGCTTATTATGCCAATAAAGGTTCCTAAAGTAAATAAAAACAAAAACAATGCAGCCTGCTGTGTCATTGGTTTTTAAATTGCAACAGCATAGAAAACGAGGGTGACAAAGATAGCAACGTTATTTAAATATGTTGTACAGTAGTTGCTTCAATAATTTGCCCAGTTTTGTCTCCTGCATTGCAAATTCAGTGGCGCTTGTACTGGTTCTGTAAGAAAATCACACAGACCAGCATCGCTTGCTTGGTACAATTGGTTTTCTGACCTGCTATTCAGGTAGAGTCGATAGGCCTTTACAACTTAGGACAGTGATGGTGAACCTATGACATGTGTGTCAAAGGTGACACACCACAACGTTTGGGGTGACGCACCAGTGTTCACCAACACCTGACAAAAATTGAGTTTAATTTACTTATTTTTTTCATTTTTTGCAATTATCTGATGTTTCTTTATAGAATACATAGCACCACACATGATTGGACTGTATTTTTTGTTTGCATAAATGAACATAAAGAAGTGTTTTTCTTTTGTTTGGGAGGGGGATTGACACGCCAGCAGAGTCAAATTAAGCATTTTCTAAAGTTTTGACACACCAAGCCCAAAAGGTTTGCCATCACTGGTTTAGGACATCAGATTGTAGTCCACCTGCCATGGGTGGAAGCCACATATTAGGGGCTCGACAATTACAGTATTTGGTTTTCTTCCTGAATTCTGGGGACAGAGAAAGGGTGGGTTCAAGAACCTGGCAAGTCGCAATACATAGCTGATGGGCTGCATTTGGGTTGATAGATCATAGGTTTTTCAAGTCTGCTGTACAGGAATACAGTGTTGCAAATTGAATTCAAACCCATTTATTTAATAGTGATTCACTCACATAGCTACACAAACAGGTGCACACCAGCTTCAACTGATCAATTTCGACTTACAGTGATATCTGCAAAAATGAATTTTACAGGTTTTTGTATGTTTTGTTTCTTTGATGGTGCTATAGGGGAAACAGAGATAGCACAGGGAAGGCATCGGGCAGTCGGCAAAGCAGTACAGATAATGAATTGAAATGGACAGATCACCAGAGGCCATGGAGCAGTACAGACTCGGACAGCTCCAATCGCAATTTGAAGCCAGCCATAACAAAGACAGCAAGTTTCGGTGGAATAACTGTTCTGACAAGAGGCGATAGCTCATCAAGTAACAGGAGTACCGGCAAACTGTCTAAAACAGGTAGCTAGTACTGTATTGGGTTTATCACTGTATCTTTGCTTAGTATGGTTGCTTCTCACGGCAGCCTGGTTACAGTCATGTGCTTTGTGCTTCATATTCATTTATGGCTATAATGATGTTACATTTTCCAGGAATGCTGTAAGGTGGCCCTTGTTATCCGTGGGGGTTTCGTTCTTGGAACCCCCACAGATACAGAAATCTGCTGGTATTCAAACCTATGGGGGAGGGACCCACCTGGACCCTCTGAAGGTAACTGGACCTGCACCTTCCAGGGGAATCCAGGTCATGTCTTTTTGGCCAAAGTGGTCATTCTTAGGATTTCAGAGTCCACCTGTATACAGAAAAAAATCCTATCTGAAATAATTTAATTAAATGACAGATAATGTAATTTATCTTTTTCTATCTGTTGGCTTCATGGAGTACTACTGGTTTAACATAGTGGCCAGAAGACAGAGCTGCAAGTCAGAACTTTCCCAATGCTAATTTCAGCTCTTCCATAATTCCAATAGGTGACCTTACTCAAAGTATGCTCTCTCTCTCAGCCAGTGGCATCACTAGAGTTTGCATCACCCAGTGTGAGAGCTCACTGCATCACCCCCATGATGGACATCCTCCCATACCAGACCATACAGAATAAACTACAGCATCATACGCACAGCCTAAATACAGTGGCATCACTAGGGTTGGTGTAACCCCAACTAACTTGTGAATATAACTGTTAAATATATAACAGTATAGGGTTATATACTAACAATCAGTAACCAACAACAACAAAAAACCCAGTGGCCAACTTGATGACAGTCACACAACTGAATGTCTAATATGAGCTCTGATATGTGGAAATGAGAGCTGACTCCTACTAAAACCTTATTGTTTCCCTGCTGTGTGTTAACACCTCATCCATTCTCAGAACAGCAGTCTCATTGGTTTATTTTGAGTTAAGACAATCTACTTTTGTTACATGAGGCAGTTGTGTTTTCCTTTTCTGGTTTTTTGGCTAGAACTGATAGAAGACATATATTCTATATAAATATAATTTTTGATTGACTACATATATGAACTATACATATTTCAACATGTCTTGTGTCATTGCATTTTGCATTAAATTCGGCATCAAATGATATATAAGGTAAAGATTTCCTCGTGACCGACTGTAGGGGGCGGTGCTCATCTCCGTTTCTAAGCCGAAGAGCCAGCATTTGTCTGAGGACAAGATTCCGTGGTCATGTGGCCAGCGTGACTATATGCCAAAGCGCATGGGACACCATTACCTTCCCACCAAAGTGGTACCTATTTATCTGCTCACACTTTTACATGCTTTTGAACTGCTAGGCTGGCAGGAGCTGGGACAAGCAACGGGAGCTCACTCCATCGCATGGTCTTGAACTGCCTACCTTCTGGTCAGCAAGCCCAGCAGTAGCGGTTTAACCTGCAGCGCCACCATATCCCTAAATGATATATAACATGATGGTATTATTCAAAACTATCAAGATGTTCATAATTTTGGCTAGTAATGGTGTCACACACACACGCACACACATCCAAGTGCGTCACCCAGTGCAGTCTGCACCCCAGTAGTGATGCCACTGCTGTCATCCTCAGTTTTATCACGATTGTGTCTGGGCAGATAATACTTCAGACTTGCAAGGAGATGCAATATGATCATGCTACCCCATCATATTGCCTATCCTGCTGTCACAACACACTGAACCAGTTAAGGTCCCATCAAGCTTCAGAATATATGCAGTCTGGGAACTCATGTTCTGGCAGCGCAACCCAGTGTATGATGTTGCAAAGCACAGTGCACCATCATGCAATATTTGACCTCTTCTGGAAATGGCGAGTGGTACTGGCATGCAACAGTATCGGGGACGTGGTGGTGCAGCGGGTTAAACTGCTGCTGCTGGGCTTTCTGACCGGAAGGTTGGGAGTTCAAGACTGCGCGACAGAGTGAGCTCCCGTTGCTTGTCCCAGCTCCTGCCAACCTAGCAGTTCAAAAGCACCTAAATGCAAGTAGATAAATAGGGACCACTTCGGTGGGAAGGGAACGGTGTTCCGTGCGCTACAGCGTAGAGTCATGCCGGCCACATGACCACGGAAGCTTGTCCTTGGACAAAACACCGGCTCTACGGGCTTGGAAACGGAGATGAGCACCGCCCCCTACAGTCGGTCACAACTAGACCATTCGGTCGTGAGGAAACCTTTACCTTTACCTTTTACTGGCATGCAACAGTGGCCTTCCCAGATCCTGCAGTGCTGGTTAGTCAGTAGTGGGATGGGCCATGGGGGGATGGGGTGAGGAACCAGGGGTGGGGAGAGGTGGCTCTGACTGCAGTAACAAACACTGAATCTTATTCACTCATTTTAAAACCTCCCCCCCCCATCTTGTCTCCTCAGACCTACGCCACCAAAATGGATGGCGTATGTCCAAGGAGACTCATAGGCAGCCTGAGGGCTTACATGGAAGTAAGTATGAATTTGCCTATTCGCCACCATAGCGTTCTGCACATGCCTCTTTGGGCTCTTAAAGGCCTATATTAAAATGATTAAAAGTTTTTATCATACCATCTAAAATATTAAAAATTGCACCAGAGTAATTAATTATTTAACCATCTTCGAGATGAACAGCTCATTATTTGTCCACTTGTATTCTTCTAAACCAACACTTGCCAAACCGTGTCCAATTTTTGGTGGGTTGCAAAACTGGCAAGGCAGATGAGGCTGTGTGCATCAAGGCTTAAACAACTTGCTACTTGGGGAGGGGAGCACTGCTGCCCCATCACCTTTGTAGCCACAGAGGCTTGAGCAGCTGGTAAAGTTAGGTGGGTCCTGATGCTAAAAGGTTTGGGAATCACTGTTCTAGATATAAAAGTTGTCTTCAACTATGGGGTATCAGAGTGCACCTACATTGTGTGCAGAGGATATGAAAACAGCACTGTACAGAGTGGAGTGAGCAGGGATGGCTCATCTGGAGCTGGAAAAGGTACAGAAGAGAGCAACACAAATGGTTACGGGGCTGGGGCACCTCCCTTATGAAGAAAAACTGCAGGTTTTGGGACTCTTCAGTCTGGAAAAAAGGCACCTGAGGGGGGTTATGATTGAAACATACAAAATTATGCATGGGAGGGATAGAGTCGATAGAGGGATGTTCTTTTCCCTCTCTCACAATATCAGAACCAGGGGACAGCCACTGAAATTGAGTGTTGGGAGAGTTAAAACAGATAAAAGGAAATACTTTTCTGTTCAGCGGGTAATTAAGCTGTGGAACTCCTTGCCACAGGAGGTTGTAATGGCATCTGGCCTAGATGCCTTTAAAATGGGATTGGACAGATTTCTGGAGGAAAAGCCCATCATGGCCATGATGGGTTGTGCAACCTCCTTACATTAATAGGCTACTTCAGAATGCCAGGTGCAAGGGAGTGGCAAAAGGGTGCAAGCCCCTTGTTGTCTCGTGTGCTTCCTGAGGCGCCTGGTGGGCCACTGTGAGATACAGGAAGCTGGACTAGATGGACCTTTGGCCTGATCCAGCAGGACTCTTCTTATGAGATGACACACTACACCTGCTTAAATTCCCTCCTTTACAGAATTGTTAAAGGTCCAGGAGCCCTAAAGTTGAAAGGTTGGCCACCCCTGGGTTACATTCAAGGAAGGATCACACCCTTCAGGCACTGTAACCAAATGGTACAAGTGGATGAGGAGGAATAACCAAAGGCCATCAGTCCCTTCTTTCGATCCTTTCCCACTCTCACGCAACTCACTCTTCAACTTTTTGAATTCCCATTCTTCATTCTCTGTCCTCCATTCACGAAAGGGATGAATCATAGACAAGGATTTTAAATTAAAACTTGCATAATGCATATTATCACAAAATACACATTAATTTAAAAAAATCTTTGAAGAACTGCAGTAATTCAAGTTTATCTACCCTATATATTCACCTAATCTCCAATCACCTCCAAATGAAATGACAAGTTTAAAGCTACTTCAATTATATTTAAATATCATGTTAGCTGCAGAGTGATTAGAAACATTGAGTGATTTGGGTGTGCTTTAAAAAAAATTCTGTCTACTTTTGAAAGCTTGTCAAGGCCAAGAAAAGAAAAAGGCCACACTCACTCATTAAAGGGTATGTTGGGGGGGGGGGGAAGCAAGACTGGTTGTCAAAACAAACTCATACTTTCCAATGCCAAGATATAAAGTGAAACTGTCAGTCAGCTTGAGGAAATGAGAAGAAATAAGTCCGCGGGGGAAAGATTCAGAAGTGATTACTGCCTGAGAATAATGATTATTGAAAGTAATAAAAATATGCGGCTTTCCCCAATTGCACTTTTTGATTCTCTGCAGCAAATTAAGCTATGTCTGTAGGTGTCTCATAGGTGGTGGTGGTGGTGGTGGTGGTTTCTACCACCACCACCCCGGGTTACATGGGGTACTGTTTTATTTGCTAAAGGTATTGAATTTACTAAAAAGGCTTAGACATAGAGGATAGGTCTGTCAATGGGTACTAGCCATGATAGCTAAATAGAATATTCTGTTTAGGGATAGAATGGCCCTGAATGCCAGAAACTGGAGGGAGACAATACTTGTTCCTTTCATGCTCTGCTTGTGAACCACCTTGAGGCACTGACTTAGAGCCCAATCCTAAACTCGGGCAGTGCCCCATTGACATCTGTTGTAGAAGTGCCGTAAAGCACTTCTGGTGGGGACCACATGGTGCCTGCGGAGAGGCCTCCGCTACTCAGCCCTTGGCCTCAGCACTAGCAGGATGCCCGGGCGGGGGAGCACAGGGCTGCAAGCACTAGGTAGCAGGAAGACTTTTCAAGGTGGGGGAGGGTGGCAGGGAGAGAGTGGAACTGGGTAGAGGGACAAGGGCCTGAGGGAAGATTGGGCCTGGGAGGTAGCAAATTCTGCCTCCAAATCTCAGACCCTCTCTGAGGGGGGGGGACACAATACAGGCTAATTAGTGGGCGCAGATCTGAGGAGACCCTTTGGAGCCAGCGGAAGTCTACATGGGGTAAGGAAACTAATGTTTCCCATACCCTGAGGAGACTCTGGCGACTACTCCGGCCCCACAGGATACAGCGGTGGCCATTTTCATGTTTCAGGCGTATGCCAACTAAAAGTCTTTGACAGGCAGCTGATGTAGATCCAAAGAGACTCATTGACAGTCAGGTAAGTTTTTACTTGCGTCTCCAGGGCTGTATGGTCACACCCATAGCATAGTATTCAGCACATGCGCCAGCAGTGTGGCTACATGGTGTAGGATGGTGAGTAATAGGATTAGGGCAAAAGTCACTTGAATTAGCAGAAGAGCTCTAAGCATATCAGCTATTTTTCCTCTTTACTATTCATTTCATATTATGGTCCATATTATGACCAGAAAGAAAGATCCATTTTAATTTAAAAGCATAGTTTGTCTCTTGCCAGAAATATACTACCTGTTGTTCATGTATTATGAGCTATAATGGATATAGAAAACTGCATTATTAAAGCTATAAATCAATACTAAGACTGGAGGGGAAAGTTAATAATTTAACAAATCACTAGAGCTATACTTCTCTATTTATGACATCATCACAATATTCAATTAGACTTATGCAATGCAGTACATCTATAGAATTGCAACGTTCGCATCATTTTCAGAGGGCTTAATAGTCTCTGAAAACAGTTTGTTTTTCCCTCACCTCTTTTAAAACAATGGTTTACTGCAGTGGTTCTCAAAGTCCTACTTGAACTGGCACTACCAAGGAGCTTTTTTACTTAATGGGGGGGGAGTAGAGCTGGCCTTTCGCAGCTTGTGGGGGGCTCGCACACCCTCTTCATGCCCACTTGCTTCTCTAAACATAACAGCCCTTATCTCCGATCAGAAGTTATTTCTGTTTTTTGATTGAAATACTGGCTCTGGGCAGACGTGTGTGGCCTCTCCAGACTTCAGAAAGCCTCTGGAGGTGACTGGAGCACTACTCCGGGTGCCTTTTGGAAGTTTAAAGTGCCCCCAAAATCTTCTGATTCCAACATCTGCAGATTTCAGTATCTGTGGGTGTCCCAGGAAAAAAAAATAACCCATGGATAATGAGGGTCTGCTGTATTTTTTCCTTGAGTTCAGAATCCATTTGCCTTTTTAAATTAAATAATGGCCAAAACCTACTGGATTGCTTCTCTGACCAAACAAGTGTTCCACCAGTGCTGACTGCAGTGAGAGACAGCACTCGGATGGTGCACTGCTAGAGCATCAACAGGAAAGACCAGAGCCTTCCTGTACATGTCATCAGGCCACTGCCTGCCTGGAGGGAAGGAATGGGGGTGGGGAGGCTGTGAGAGGGTGTGGATATGGCAGCGACTGTGCATGCTGGGTCCTATTCCCTCCAGCAGCAGCCTCCTCACCCCCTTTGTCTCCTCAGACTTGCGACAGTGAAATTGCTAGAGCAGGTCTGAGGAAACCTATTACAGGGAGAGCGGTTGACCGAGGGAGAAGGAGATTCAAATCCCAAAGTTTTCAAAGCCTTCTGCTTCCCCTACCACCTGCTGGTTTCAGCTCATGCCTTTTCAGTATGGCTGCACCAGCTTGGGAGGGGGAAACGATAGGATAGGGCTGTAAATAGTCTTTTGTCTCGGGTGGTTAGAAAATGTTTCCATTGACATCACAAGCAAATTTGCAAATTTTTGCTAGCGCTAGAGTGGATCAACACCATGGGATTGGGTCCAGGAAGGGGTGAAGAGTTCAGCAGCGTCGTTAAACCTGTTAATGATCTTATTCAGTGGTTCTCAAATGTTTTAGCACCAGGACCCACTTTTTTAAATGACACTGTACCAGGACCCATCTAGCTTTTCAAAACTAACAACAACAACAACAACAAAGTTTCACCTTTGAAACTTGAAGCTGCTCAAGCTCGTTTTTATCCTTTTCACTAGGGTGGGGGGGGGTCACATTCAGGAGCATTTGTTGAACTTCACATTCATCAAATTGGGGCATTCTGGTGGCATTGTGTTCTCCTTTGCCTGACTTTGGACAGAAGCTGATGCATGCTCATCTCTTCACTAGTAAATGTACAAGCGTGGCTTTCTTGCACTTTTCACAGGGCTCAGTACATTTTCCTTGTCAGCTGGGGGGGGGGGACTTGCTTCTTGTGTGTTATTTTTTGGGGGGGCTGAATTCATCAGGACCATCCCAGTGGCATTGCGTTCCTCTCAGTCTGCTCTTTGAAATGGACTGATGCACATTTGCCTACTCGTGAATGTGCACATGCAGCTCAGTTTCACTTTCCATAGGGCTCAGTACATTTTCCTTGTTAGCTATCAGCTTGTCAGTTTTACAACCCACCAAAAATAAGTCATGACTGACTGATGGGTCATGACCAATAGTTTGGAAAACACTGATCTAATTTAATGATATGTCCATTGAACATCCATATGAGAGCGCAATCCTAACCTGGAGTTAGGCCAGCACAGTTAGGCTGCAAAGTTTGGCTGGCACAAGGGATACCATAAAGTATGTTTGGATCACTCTCAGAGTCAGAGAGGCCAGCACACAGATGTGTGCCACCCCCCAACTCAGAGAGTAGACGAAACACGCTCTATGGTGTGCCGGCCAAACTTTGCTGGCTACTTAATTCTGGTTTAGTTGTGCTGGCTTAATTCCAGGTTAGGATTGTGCTCTAAATTTATTTTGATCTTTATGAAGCAAGTGGAATCAGTTCCTTGGTCAGTTTCTAGCTTTCTTGTTTTGAAAGAGTCACTGCCAAGAAAATGGCAATATTCCCCAAAATTAATTTTCTTCTACAGAGTATTCTATTCGCTATTTCAGGTAAATAAATGGAGAAGTGACAAAGATTCAGTGGGCCCTTGGTATCCATGAGGGATCCATTTCTGGACCCCCCTTTCACGGATACTGAATTCTGCAGATAATTAAAGGGCCTGACCCACCCTCCTCACCACCCCGTCAATCCCCTTGCCCTGCTCAATCCCCTCCCAGCCTCTTTTTCAACTCCTGCATGTACTCATATGCTCTGGTGGGTCTCCATGGGCTCACAGTCACACAGGAGACCACGCCCGCCTCCGCGCCAACAGGCCTGCAGCAGGTGTTAGCGAGGCTGCTTTCTGATAGCCATAAAGCAGCCTCCACTTGCTCAGCCCACGCTACTCTGGCGATGGAGGACGGGATAGGATTGGGCCATAAATCCTTTATTATTGTATATCACAGAGCAATATTCAATAACTTTATTGTTGATAAGCAACACATTAGTGAATTTGCAGAATCTGTCACGTGGAAGACTCTTGTTAGTGTTCTGTCCGTATTTGTCTTCTAGCCTATTGCTCTGGCATCTGTAACAGAAGAGCTACGTTTCTTTTACAGTAGAAGTTTTGCATCTCTTTTCAGGTTCAGAGTCTTCCAGCAGTGCTGGGTCCTCAGGATCTCTGTCACGAACACATCAGCCTCTCCAAAGTGCACCCATTGTCCCTGGAATTACAGCCACCTCTTCAAGTATTTCCTTTACCGAGAATGGGATAGGTGGCCAGGTAGTACCAGGCAATACCAGCTATATCATACTTCCACTTGAAGCTGCAGGGATACCTCCAGGAAGCATCCTGCTCAATCCACACACAGGTCAGCCTGATGGTTGTTTTTATTTTCCTGGATATTATAGCACAGTGGTATTCAGATCTTTTAGATGGGACCCACTTTTTAGAATGGCACTCATGACATCATCAAGCAGGAAGTACTGTCATTGTAACATAATAAAATGACACTACTGAAATGAAAATTGGCATTCTATTCTTGGAATGCAGCAGTTGTATAACCATGAAACATCCCTGACAGAAGGCAAGATTAGGACAAAATAGTATGTAAAAGCACTGAACTAAAAACATTTTTTTAAAAAACCCTCACTTGAAAATTCAAACTGTTAACACTCATAAAAGGAATATAACAAGAGTAGAACTGCAGTTTCCAAGATGGCTGCTCTTAGCTTTCTGTGACCCACATGACATCAGGTCGCAACCCGCCAAGTGGGTCCCTACCCTCAGTTTGAATAACACTGTTATAGCAAATCACAGCCCACATGAAAAACTGGAGTCCAACTACTTCTCAAATAGTAATGATGTTTTTTGAGAATCAGATACTTTTGAACCTACAAGTGGGGCATCCCATTTATACTTGGCTATCTGTACATGTGGAAATATGCTGGCTGAATCCACTGATACCTGTTTTTATATCCATACAAATATTTGATATGGGCTAATCAGGTGCTCCTGTATCCAAGAAAATTTCTTGAGTGTGAATGAGCTCTTATTTTACACTTCGAATATTTACCTTTTTAAATTTCAGACTTGCTTTTCACAAGTACTAATGAATTAAAAATGCTAAATGCATTGCTGAAAGACTGATCAGAGAATGATTTAATATTGAATTAATAGACTGGGACAAATGCTGAGCTCTGCCAGTGCTTATTGCCCTCTGGGCTAAGCTACATCTATTCAAAAATAAACAATTCAAAACACATTTTGTCATGATCTCCTGTAAGGTATCCTGAGAATTGTAGCTTAAAAGTGCTAAGACTTATCTGCTAGAAATCTTTAGCTCCCTCACATAACGCCTACTCCCCAAGTTCTGTCAAGGAGGTTATAATAACTAAACCAAAGTATGTTTGTAGTTTATGTACAGTCTTAAATTCAACAGTCCTGTAAGATGCTTAGATGCTCAAAGCTCATCTAATTAGAAGGTTTTTGGCATCCAACAGCATGGATCATTATCTAGTAGCTATAGACTGCATGATCTTGTAAGGAAGTGAAAAAAGTAATGAAAATAAGCTGTTAATAATAGTTTGGAATGTAGGTCTTATGCGCATAAAGCAATTGAGATCTATCAAAACAAATGCATTACACAGGATTTATTGAATTTCCTAACTATCTCAAATCTGCCCATATTGGGTTTGTTTTAAAACATCAGGGGAAGGATGAAGGCACTTTTCCTACTGATGCAATTTAAGCAACTGAAAACCAGCAAAGATGAACATGTATTTCCTCTGGTAATATGAGCCTCCTTTTCCACATGGCCTTTCTTTCTCCATGGATATATTTTTGTCTTCTAAACTGTGTTATGGTGCTTTACAATATAAACCTACAATTCACATGACTTAAGTAATTCATAGTAATTCAGTCATAAATGAAACCTGACCCTGCTCCTTCCTCCTGTTACTTCTTATGCTTATATACCGGGTTAAACCTGGTTTGTTAAATCACAGCTTTGTTGCTTATCCAAACCCAGGGCTGTGCTTTCAGAGCGCAATCCTAACCCAAAGTTAGGCCGGCACAATTAGGTTGAGCAGTTTGGCTGGACCACGGTAAAGCATATTTGGACCACTCTCTGAGTCAGGGGGGATGGTGCACATCTGTGTGCTGGCCTCTCTGACTCCAAGAGTGGTCCAGATGTATTTTACAGTGTCCCTTGTGCCAGCCAAACTTTGCTGGCCTAACTGTGCCAGCCTAACTCCAGGCTAGAATTGCGCCCTCATCTAAATCTAAGTCATCTAAGCCCATCCATATGGCTTTTTCCTGTTGCTGAGTGAAAAGTGACCAAGAAATGGATAGCTGCATACCTTCAACTTGGAATACTGTCAGCAATCTTTATCTTACAAAACTTTATTTATTGTTGTAGGCTATTTATTAATAGGCAAGAGAATTAATGGCCTATTCTATGAAGGGCCTACAGCAGTGAATATTACATTCCCCTGTTGCAGTGGCATGACAGCTGTGCTGCTGGTGCGGATGATGGAGCTGCTGGTGAAAATGTCCAGTAGCACAGTATGTGTGCCAGATTCACCTGAATGCTCCATCAGCCCGGGTATGTTGGTGGTGGGGGCAAACAATAGGTGGGCTGTGGGAGGTTTGGGTGAGATTTGGAGCTGAGAGGGGGCAGGAAGTGGGCTGGAGAGGGTGGATCTTAGCAGCAACCAGATCCTATCCCTGACTTTACAAGTATTGATTGCATGCTCTTTCAGTGCAGCTACATGGCAGAAGATGGTGTGGGATAGGATTGGGTTAGGCTAGGATATTCCATTCCATATCTTCCTTTGGCAGTTGCTACACTCTTAAAAAAACAATTTAAAGACTAATTTATTCCAGGTCAACCATTTGTAAACCCTGATGGTACGCCTGCAGTATACAACCCACCAAGCAATCAGCAGCCAATTAGGAGCCAGATAGTTGCACAGTCTCAACAACCGCCTTCTTCCCAACAGCCTGTACAACAGCCACAGCAACAAATTGCAAGTCACCTTGTCACACAGGTAAGGCTACGAAAAGGGTGTATAGTGCTTGTTAGTACGGCAGCAACCAAAGTGGAATTCTGTGTGAGACAATTGAGGCAGTACAGGAAAGCACTCCCTTTCTTCCGCATCTGGCCCAACTAAGAATCATAACTGAGCAATCACTTGGTAGAGCAGTATGTGTAGGAGAGCCAGTAAAGCAGCACATGAGATGTGTTGCCTTCAAGTGTTGCTATTGATGCTGGGATACAACTTGGCAGTTGTGACCGAACAACCTGGGCACATTGCAAAGGCTCAAACAGTGGAGCCTCTTCTTATCTGTAATTCCAAACTGATACCTCCACTTAGGACTGTATTTTTGGCTGCCAAATAACAGCAAAGGTAGTTACCCTAACTGAGTCTTCCTATTTTTTTGAAGTTAAATGGTGATAGAATTTGTCAATAATTGCTAACAACATCATATGGTTGTACATCACCAGATACTGAGAAACAGAAACTGGAGAAATAATGATTGCTGTTATAAATTCTCTGTACAATATTTGTCAAACCATTCTTAACCTTTAGCGTAGTTATTATTGCATTCTGGTTATATAGCTACTTTGTGTACAAGATAATTTTGTATTAATAGTTTCTTTGCTTCTGGCATTCCTTGAATGTTAATGAGTTAGCTTGCCAAAAGTCCTGCTTCTTACCCCCATGCAGAGTAATCTACCTATAATGCTTGTAAGACTCACTGGTGGCGTTCTGGTTTGGCACTCTCAGTCCAAAAGTAATAAATGTAGTATGTGCATTTTTCATAGGTTTGAGTCCAAGACTTGGTTCACCAGTAATACATTCTACATAAGCCTCTGTGCCAGTGTAACTTAGCAGACACTCACATCACTCAAATGCTGCAGGAGCATTATACCAGCATTGTGACATTAAAAAAAAGTTATTGAGTTTGTTCAGTGTTAGAGCAAATGGCCATTTTGCCATTGAATTTAACAGGATTAGGATTTCAGACACACAGGAAAAATTGCAGCCCTAAAACAACTATATCTGACCTTTTGTGCCCTGTGCTGGGCGAGCAAGAAGATGTCATCTATACTTCCAAGTTATTGTTTTGACCTTAGCTTAAATTAAGAAATGTCTGTCTTACTCTAAAGGCAATAATTGAATCTGTTTTGTTCTGTTTTCTTCCTGTCTTAGCCTGTTCAGGCTCTGCAACCTTCTTCACAATCAGTCCAGTATCCTGCAGTTTCCTACCCTCCTCAGCATCTCCTGGCAGTGTCTACCACACAGCAGTTTCCTGTGGTACTATAGATTTTTATTACTTTTTATGTGGATTGATTACATTGTCTGGGCATGCTCTGTGTTCAGAGGCATTTCTAGCTCAAGAACAGAGAGAGAGAGAGAGAGAGAGAGAGAGAGAGAGAGAGAGAGAGAGA
>JAJKFI010000032.1:3716542-3763431 GCA_029204185.1 Lerista edwardsae
AATAATAATAATAATAATAATAATAATAATAATAATAATAATAATAAAAACAAAGCTTCCACCAAATTCCAAAACAGCATGAAAAGCTTTGAAAAAGAAAGTTCAGGCCGCATTTCATAAACGTTAAGTGGGCCTCTCAATCTGATGAGTTCTTGCCTTTCATTTGGCAATTCTTCTCATGGCAATTTTCCTGACCCTGAGAATCCATTTTTCTAAGTAGCCTTTTTCGCTCTTTTCCTCCCTTCTGCACTAAGTCAACTTGCAGTTGCATTCCGTCTTCTCATCTCTCCTTTGGGTTCCCTTATTCCTTTTTGCAGTCATCTCTGGTTTCATTTTTATTTTGCCTATGCTGTCAAATTCCTTTATATCACTCTTAGTTGTTAGCATTGGTGAATTGAAGAACATCCGTCCAACGCTTTTGGGGGCGTGGGAGGGGGTGAACAGAAGGCAAACTGGAGGTAACTTTTTTAATAAAAGTTTTATTTATTTTTTTATTTATTTTATTTATTTTTTAATTTATAGTTTTTATAAATTTATAGTATATTTTTTAATTTATAGTTTTATTTATTTTTTAATAAAACTTTTTTACTTACCTATTCAAAGGCCTTCTGGCTATGGGTTTTCTTGGAGCCACACCAGCTACAGAGCTGACATAGGTCGAAGGAGAACCAGGGGTTTTCTCGGTAGTGGCATTCTTAGGGAATCCACAGGGTCAAGCGATACCGGACAGCACAGTTAGAGGGGCAGTGCCTATCCCCCCAGCCTTGCTGCCCTGAGAGCTGCCCTCACCCACTGCCTCCGCCTAGAAGTGTTCTGGGAGCTGGAGAGGTTGTATGTGGCCTTTCTGGCCCTGAGAAGGCCTTCTAATTCATCAGAAAGAGCCTTTAAACGTCACTTCCTCTGGAGGCCTTAGGGAGGCTGAATGCAGACTCTTATATCCTCAGAATGCCTCCAGGGGGCATCTATTTGCTTTCTTACGCTCTGAAAACACTCTGCCTTTCTTATGGTCCAGCTCTCACATCCACTGGGAAAATTTTGCTTATGAACCACATAATATACTGGTGGTATGTGGGATCATATAAGTTTAGATATTTTATTTATTCATAGGCTTTCTCTTTTTCTGCAGATGCCTGTATATTATTATCCATCTGGTCAATACCCTACCTCAGCAACTCAGCAGTACAGGCCAATTGCCTCTGTTCAGTACAATGCACAACGGAGTCCACAACTACCACAGACTGCGCAACAAGCAGGTATTTGCATCTATGCCTAGATACTTCATTTACATCCTTTAAGTTCTATTTCTGGATTAACTCATTGGTGCCAGTCCAGTCAATATGTGTATGTTGGGGATGGACACCCGAGGTTCCAAAATGATCCCCATATACCGTCAGTCCTTACCCCACCATAGCCCTCATCATATTTGTTTCTACAAACAAATTTCTGAGGTAGGCTTACCGCTTCTAGTCAGACCCTTCTTTGAGAAAGATTTGTGCTAGAATTAGGGAGCAACCCTAACCAACATTCCAGCACCAGAGAAAGAGCAATGCAGCCCTGAGGTAAGGGAACAAACATTCCCTCACCTTGAGGTTGCCTCCATGATTACTATTCCACTGCAGAAAGCAGAACATACCGCATTGGCACAGCTATGTCTGTGCTGGAAAGTTGGTTAAGATTGTGCCCTAAGTATATTTGCTGGCCAGATTTCCCAAAAATATTTGTAATGGATGTATGTGCATGATTCAGGAGGAAGTGGTGGCCTTCCAATGCAACGAGGTCACCGGTGCAATGGCTGGTGGCCACACTTGCAGGAGACCACCAAACACCAGTGCCAATGATTTGGGTGGTGGAAGGAATGGGCACTTCTGGGCAGGGAGGGAGGAGGAACTGGGGCAGGGTGGAGGCCAGAAGGGATGGAACTGTAAGCAGTGGCACACACCTATTATACCCTCTTTTCTAAACCACCCACTCCTTTTCCCTCCTTGGACACATGCCACCAACAGTGGCATTACTAGGAAGTAGGGGATGGTGTTGGACCACACCAGATGATGCACACACCAGTATGTGATACCACTACAGGCCAAAATTGTGAAATCTTGGTATTTTTGAATAATACTGTCATGTTATATATCATTTGACAGGTAATTTAATGCAGTATTCCTGAAACAAACCACAGTGAAATACCTCCATGCTATCAAATGTTATACCCAAACAACCAGAAAAGGAAAATGCAACTGTTTTATATAACTCAAAACTGACCAATAAGACTGATTGTTCTGAGAACCCGTGAGATATTATTACAGTAGAGAACCAATAAGCTCTCATTTCCATGTATCAGACCTACTAGTAGAATATCAGAGCTACTAGCTGTGTGTGTGTGTCATCAAGTTGGCCACTGTTTTTTTTGTTGGTTACTGATTTGTTGGATGACCTGTATTGTTACATTTTACAATGAATAAACTTAATGGGGATTACACCGACCCAAGTGATGCCACTGCATTTCGGTTTTACGCTTTATAATGTAATTTATTCTATATGGTCTGGTATGGGAGGAGGCCCGTCATGGGGGTGATACAATGAGCTCTCATACTGGGTAATGCAAGTCCTAGTTATAGCTCTGGCCACCAAAATAGGTGGTGTATGTCTGAGGAAACCCATAGGTGGCCTGAGAGCTGACGTGGTGGTAAATATATGTGTTTTTTACTGACCTCCAGTTTGCTGACCTTCAGATTGCTCCCCAATAGCATTTAGCACGCACCTTTTTGGTGCTGCTGCACAAGCAGAGATAGGATTGCACTGTTAAAATCTTAAACTGCTTCATTTGAAAATATCTAACAACAATGGAAGAATATTCTCGTTTTTAACCCTGTCTCTACAAGCCAATATGTCAAAGCATCTGTACTTAAAATAGGGTAAATCCTTGGAATTGCTAATATTGCATTGACTTTTGTATATCATCATTATGTGAGGTGTTTAAATCTGTTAAAACCATGGGCCTATAAGGAGAAGCAAAAAAAAGGGAGGATTTATTGTGTGTCTAGGCTTCAAACTCTGAAATATTGAGACAGCCATCTAAAATGTGCTGTGGTCGTGCAATTCTATTTCCCAATTTGCCTTTTGAGATAGTCATCATGAACACAGCAGGTGTCAATGTGTTACTCAGTTGGTGTAGATTCCTGCAGTGATGTGCAGTTGGAAGGGGGGCCGTTACACTGTAAGAGAGTGAGTAGCAGGTCTCACAGTGAACCGGTCTCTTTTTCTACTGTGTCACGTCGCTCCTAATTGCGGTTGACACAGAAAGAAAGTTGCTGATGCATGTTGGTTTATTTGCACTGGTGAGAGGTTTATTGCGTTGATATTAAACGTAGGAACATAGGGGAAGGAAGAACCATTGATTTTCCAATTCTCCAGTTTATATCTGTCCAATTTCATGATTCAAACAAATGTTAATCCAGGAAAATATGTGCTATCTACCAGTTTGTTGTATGGTTCCATCTTTGATAGGAAGTTTTTGTGAATTGATGAAAAAACAAAAAGCAACTTGTCTGCAAGAAGGTTTAGTAACACAGTACATATAAACGGCAAGTCTACTACAACCTAGATGGTCTGATTTGGAGAAGATCTGCAAGGTGGTGCATCAACCATTCCTTTCAACACCTTTGTAGTGCAATTAGAGATGGAAGTGTTGTTCTCTCATCATTCATAATTTATTTTTAACTATTCCATTGAATGGTGATAAATTATTTCTATTATCTTTATTTATAATGATATTCAAGAATTCTCTTTTTTAATAACATCAGTGCTTTGCTATATTGGTTTGAGTGAGAATAATTAATATTGGTCACACACTTTTCCTCATTTTGTGTTTTTTCACCATGTGCAATGGAGAGAGAGATGCATTTATATACTAAAAAACAATGTTTCATTTTGCTTCAATTGTCTGATCAGCAGTGTTCCATATTTATTACTAATTTACATTAGGTCTTTCAACCTAAATGCAAAATATAGTATATGAAATTCTTCTGCTCTGTGATTCTTAATCCATAGTTAACCTATTTAATTGTGCATCATTAATATGGAGATTGCATGAAATAAAGTGTATATGGTACATTTTGAACTGTATCAACTGTTTTAACACGTTATTTGATCACAAGGAACCATTTTCATTATCCATCTGCCTAATATGCTGTATGTGAATTGAATTGAAATGGAATATGGCACAGTCATTTGTTTCAATGAAGGGCAAATTAGTCATTTAAGAAAGAAAACTTTCTCCATCCACCTCTTCCCATATTTGAATAACGATCTACAGATCAGTAAAACCGCCAGAAAGAATGCTGTATCATGAATATTCCTTGCTGCACATGTTGAATGCTATGTAGAAAAAAATGATCTCTGTATAATAATCTGTAGTTCCATTCCAATATTTCTTCAATGTTTGTGCTTTCCAAATGCTTTGCTTCATAATTTCAGGGTTGTTGTATTTTGTGCAGAGGCAATTAGATGACACTTTTTATTACACTAACCTTTTTGAAATGTCTCTCATAGCACATAATATTTGAGAGAGAGAGAGAGAGAGAGAGAGAGAGAGAGAGAGAGAGAGAGAGAGAGAGAGAGAGAGAGAGATCCAAAAAATGACAAAAAGGCTACATTTCAGCTGTACTTGAAAGCTCTGGTACCAAAATCCTTTGTGTCTCCTACTAGCCTATAGCTTCCACAACCTATTCAGAGGGCTGAACAAACCTCCAACCTGCTTTCCTTTCTTGCAAGCTGTAACCTCCATAGCCATTAGAGAGAAAGTGTTTCAGAGGTTTGTGTAAGCTTCCAAGCCACTCTCCCTCCTGGCATGCTGTGGATTTGGGTTCTAGCCACTGGAGAAATAGCTTTTAGTGGTGAGCCATAATCCATACAGGTGAGGGCAAGAGTATTTCATTGCTTTATTAAATGCTTTCAGTACTCATCTAAAAGGATCATAGAATTGCAGACTTGAACCTTTGGGGAGGAAATTATTGGCTCATGACCTTGTACATGCGGAAAGAAAATGCTGTCTTTTTGAGGGAAGTAAAGATAACTGAAGTACAGCAACATGTCCTGCCATTGATTCTACTCTTTTAATGAAACCTATTAATTCAGCTTGGTAAAATTAGGTGTTTACTCAATCTGTGATTGTGAACAGAGGTTTGGAGGGAGGGGGACACTACAATTCTTTGGTTATGAATAATTAGAACTTATAATGTTATATTATCTCAGTTAATCTCAAAGGTAGAATTTGGAAGCCAGTGTTTGAGCAGCACAGAAACAGAAGGCTAAATAATTCAGTGCACATGAGAGGTATGCTGGTTAGTGAGACATGCTGTTTAATAAGAGATCCTTGCAGAACAGAGGGAATGACTTTTCTACAGCACCTTCCCTGAAGATTTAGTATCACTGGCTCTTTCAGAGGGAAAGTGAGAATCTATGACAAAACTGAAGCAGTCTAGTATACCCATTGGAATGGAAGCAGCACCTTCCAGCCGCAACACAAATGCAATGAAAAGTCCTGAGCCTGAAGACTATATTATAAAAAGAAAGTTCAGCTGCCCATTGGGGTCTTGGAAGTTTTCATGTCACTTGCAAATTTGTGAAAATGTCTAGTTTTCCCACTGTGGGACACAGAGATCAAGACAAGTTCTGATACCAGCAATTTGTTTTTGTTCCTCAGGAAAGGTCTGCTTCTGAGTAGAGCAATATTGATGACTTCCACAGCAATTGGCTGAAGCAAAATGTCACTATAGTATCCTTAATGGACGAGGGAATGTGTATTTTCTCATGGCTGTGGAAGGAGAACAATATGAAGTTAAAATGGCCCCAGGGCAGACAGAAAAGATGAGCTCACCTAAAATTAGATTACAATCTGACAGCAATAAATCATTTGCAAGAGGGATGAGAACTTGGGAGCATGTGTATGATTCTAAAGAGTACAACTGGCCTGTAAAAAAGAGATTTCTAGGGGACTCTGCTTCACAAAAGATTCATCATAGGATCACCTTAACATTTCAGTTGTCTACCTGTGAAAAGGCCATTTAAGTAACTTAATATTTATAATATTTAATAATTATATTAATTCCCTGTCTTAGCCTTTTGAATTGTTTCATTGCACAATAATCGTAAAAAAAAACCTTATTGTCTGTTGCACATTGTGCGTTGGTCAATGAAAGGACCTTCCCATTTTCCTGATTTGCCTGTTGTTGTTGTTGTTGTTGTTGTTGTTGTTGTTGTTATTTAATAATAATATCCAGTATTTATATACTGCTTTATTTTGTCATAGTATTTCTCCTCTGACTTTAATTCATGGCGGTTTGCACAGGCAGGCTTTTCTAACCCCCCCCCCCACACACACAGGACTTTTCACAATGCAATAAGTTCTACTATTTCATAGAATACATTCATTCCATATGGATTCCTTTTCAGTCTGATATCTTTCTGGCCTCCCAAGCTTAACTGACAACAGCTCCAGAGTGGTCATCTCCTCTCCTCTCACCAGCTGGGATGACTCATCATCAGCATTATCAGGTCTTGGATACTTCCGGTTGTTTTGAACTGGTGGTCCCAGAAATTCTTCAGGCTAAAGCCATGCACTCTACCACTCAGCCAGACCTCCTGCCTGCCAGACATTTTGCTATGGTTGGCAGGAGCCTTGTAAAGTCTACCATTAATATGCAGTGCAACTAGTTTTGCTTTGGTGCTTTAATTTGGATTTTAGCAAAAACTGATGGGGATAAAATTCCAAGAAAGTAGGTCACCACAAGCATGTCTCTCCAAGCTCCCTCTCCATTCTCACATTTGGAGCATCACGTCTAAGACTTCAATGTCTTACGTGGGTGCAATCCTAACCAACTTTCCAGCACTGGCATAGCTGTGCCAGTGGGGCATGTGCTGCATCCTGCAGTGGAGTTAGTTGTCTTGGAGGCCTCCTCAAGGTAAGGGAATGTTTGTTCCCTTACCTCAGAGCTGCATTGCCCTTACCCCGGTGCTGGAAAGTTGGTTAGGATTGCGCCTTGAGAGTCAGGACAGTGTAGTGGTTCTGGATTTAGGCCTGGAAAATCCAGATTCAAATCCCCATTCACCCATGAAGCTTCCTGAATGACTATGGGCTGTCACTGTCTCTCAGCCTCACTTACCACATGTGGTTATTGTGAGGACAAAAGTAATGGGCGGAACTATGTACACTGCCCTGACCTCCTTGGAAGAAGGGTAGTATAAAATTGTGAAAAAATGAATAAATTATGGACTACATAGGACAGTGGTTTCCAAACTGTGGGTCAGGACCCACCAGTGGATTATGATCCAATTTTTGATGAGGTTGACAAACTGATAATTATCTACCTGGCCAGGGCAACCCCCAACCTTGCAATTATTTAGAATGTTTTTTGCATAATTTTAGATTAATATGAGGATACATGAAAGGGATGTGGTGGCGCTGCGGGTTAAACCGCTGCTGCTGGGCTTTCTGACTGGAAGATTGGGAATTTGAGACAATGCAACAGAGTGAGCTCTCATTGCTTGTCCCAGCTCCTGCCAACCTAGCAGTTCAAAAGCACGTAAAAAATGCGAGTAGCTAAATAGGTGCCACTTCGGTGGGAAGATAGCGACATTTCGTGCGCTACAGTGTATAGTCATGCTGGCCACATGACTACAGAAGCTTGTCCTCGGACAAACGCCGGCTCTGCAGGCCTAGAGATGGAGATGAGCACCACCCCGTACAGTCAGTCACGACTAAACCATTCGGTCGTGGGGAAACCTTTATCTTTACCTTACATGGAAAGTAAATGATGCAACTCTCATTTATCCTGTTTCAAATAACCAAAATTATTATACTGCTCCATTTACTGTCAGTTAAGTGATATTGATGTTCTGTAATACTGACAAATAATATTTTGAATTGTGTTATCTTGGTCAAGATAATTGACCAAAATAATTGTGATAACAATTATCACAATTGTGTTATCTTGTTATCTTGGTTTCTTGTTTGTTGATTATTTGATTCAGGGTGCAATTCTAACTGGAGTTAGGCTGGCACAAGTCCTACCAAGGTGTGTCACAAATGCACCGTAAAGCACGTTTGCACTACTCAGGGAGGCCAGCCCACGGATGTGTGGTCCAAACGTGCTTTACGGTACATTTGTGACACTCCTGGGCAGGCACAAGGGACTTCTTGTGCTGGCTAAATCCAGGTTAGGATTGCACCCTCAATCTCTTTTCGCCAATATTCCATTCTAAAAATTCTCTGGTTAACGAAGTTTGCCAGGCAATGCCAGGTTTCTTGAACAGGAACGTTACGTGCAATATTCATGTCAAGCAGTACTGTACAAATTGCATTTCTGCCACTATCAGAATTTTATTTTTGAACTTTGACTTTTTCTTATGCGTAGTTTGAAATCATTGGTGCCTGGCTCTCCTAGCTGCATGGTGAAATGAATCTCGGCTTCTCCCTCGTCTCACACACACAAATATCGAACCTATATGAAATCAGGCCTGAGATAAGGCACAACAGCACATAATTTATATGGGGGAGGGCTGTGTTCAAACTGTTTATAAACTGTTGAAAATTCTCAAAACCGATTTGTATCAGCTAAGTATTATTACGTTCATTCCCAAATGATGGAGGGTTTTATGACCACTTGTTTCAAGGCAGAGTCTTTTAGGGCAGTGATTCCCAAACTGAGCTGTGGCCCCCTGGGAAGCCATGGGGAGTCAGGGGAGTCATGGATTCCTCATGAAAAACCTGTCACCCTATAATCTCTGCCACCCTATACACAATGTACATGGCAGTGATTCCCAACTGCTGCTCTGCAGGCACACGGAGTTCTCACCTCTTCGGGGAGTAGCGCTGGCCTCTAGCAAGGTCTGGGAGCTTCCAAACTTCCTCTACATGTGGAGTGCTACAGGAAGTGGTTTGCACATGAAAATTTTTCATTCATCATTTTTTCATTTCATCATTTCATTCATCTTTTTACTTCATCAGGGAGGTGGCTGTGGGCCTCCCAGACCTTGTCAGAGGCCAGCGTGACCCCCCCCCCCATGTGATAAGAACCCCCTGGATGCTTGCAGTGCCTCAATTGCTGTTCTTGGGCCACTCCCCTTAAGGGTGAATGGCCTGGGAAATTCTCCCAATAGTGGGTCACGACCCACAAATTGGGAAACACTGGTGTTTATGATAGCCCTATTGGGGAGCTGTGGCCAGTGGCCCAGTAGATCAAGGGACCTACCAGTTTAAAATGTTTGGGAACCACTGCTTTCTGGCATCTAGAAATTCTGTCTCTGTACATGTATCCTGTTAAGGGCTTGGACTCTTTCCTACTGAATTTGGTTTGTTAACACAGAGGCCAGGTGTTCAGTTTCACTGGCCCCTCCATGTAAAAGCTGAATTGTGTCTGCAGTAGTAACAAAAATCCTACATAAGCTACTTTTGGTTGTTATTAATGATATTCAATCCCTTGAATAAAGAAAGGCTTAGGAGTATTGTACTCTGTTTGTTGAGGTATCTTGACGTTACAATTCTAAGAGCTAAGGTGTTCCAAGATTAACACAGGATTTATTGCTTTTGATTTTTTGTTCAACATTTCTACCTTAATGGAATGACTGCAGGATTTCTTATGACTTTGTGAGTAGAAAATGTTGGCATTATAATTCACTTCAGTGTTCCTGTGACCTAAAGTAGGTTATTCTTATTCAAATATGTCTGTGTTACTCAAACACATTATCTTTCCCCCTTTTAAAATAATCTCTGCTTTTTCCCTGAGAGCAAAGAACAATTGGCTGCACACAATAGCACCTCTGTCGATCTGCTGCAATTACCTGAGGCGGATACATTTTTAAAATATACGTGGTTCCTTTCATCATAGGCATTTGTGGATATTCTACAAATACCAGTTGTTTGTCTCAAATGAAGGGCAATATATCTGTTTTAATAATGTAGTGTTAGCATTTATAGCTGCTACTCTGGGAGCAAAAAAGGTTATTGCTGTGATACTATTGCTGAGAAACAAGCTTTCAGAAAGCCAAAATGTACCTTTAATGAAGGTTATAAGTGTGCTTAACTAGAGTGATAGAAACAAGCTGACAGCAAAATCCTTGGGTGAAGCATTTATATGTCTGTGTAAATGAAATGTTTACAGGATAATGGGTTTGTGCTTCAAAAGGGTGGGTGGATGGGTGTGGTCACTAGTGCTTAATTTCTAAAATTGAAATTAAGTTGAGGGGGGGACACTTCTTTGCGGTCACACTTTTTGATGTGGAAGCACCATGGCCAAATTGCAGACTAGGAAATTGGCTGCTGCAGTAACACAGTAGTGAGGGAATGACACTCTATTGAACATTGACACCACATCTGTTTTGTTTTGAGGCTCAAACCTTCACAGTTTAAACAGTAGCCATGCCTACAGATAAGATCAATCCCAGTAGAGACTTTTGGGGGGCTTGCTTTGTGTAAGACTCCTGTCTTCCATGAGCTTCCTCATGTCTCCCATTACTCTCCCTGCATTCCCTTGGTGCTGCACTCCCTATGCTTTCTGTCTTTGCTTTGCTTGTTTTCTCTTTTTCTTCCTCGTCCTTTCAAAATTAAATGCACACTCAATTGCCACCTCTCTTTTTCCAATTAGCATGGAAGGAAATAGGTCAGATAAACACAGTACCAGCTACACTCAGAAGGCTACAACTAAGCAGGGAGAGAAACCATGGCCATTCACTTGCCCACCTGAAGGAGAAGATTGCTCCTGTTAATTAGAAAAAGATTACAAAACCCTGAAATTCTCCTACACACCCCACTTCTAGAGTAGGCTCTTAAAGGTTGGTCCCATATTGTTGGTTTGGGTGCAAGATGGGTAGGCCCCCTTGACAAGTTGAAGACCACTCCCAGGACTCGCCCCTAGCAGGCAAAACTACAATTCCCTCTGGTTCAAACTAAGCTTTACAGATGCACGTTAAACATTACCCTGTAACTGAACTATAACAGCAGAATGGACATTGTTGATGCAGATGCTAAAAAGAAATACAACAGTTGCCACCATGTTTTTGGCAGTGTATCCAATCCATCAAGGAATATATAACCTTCCCCCCTTGCAGCCCTCCTGGTGTGACTGGCAGGTGTGGGATCCAATCCCTGAGCATCGCACCCCAGGAGGCTACCTGTGGCGGGGCTTCCTGTCGGGCCGGGGGATCCTGAGTCATCTGAGGGGGCCTGGGGCCAAGCCCGGGACAAGCCCTATTGGGGGTTTGCGGACAGTGATGTCATCTAAATGATTTAATAACAGGTACTCACTTTTGATTGGCACGTGTCGGGACCCGCCCACCGGAAGTGACGTCATAAGCCAGAAGTGATGTCGTGGCAGGAAGTGACATGAAAAAAGCCCTTTTTGAGGCCTCAGATGATTTTAAACTGACCCAACAGTTGCAACAGTATTCCACAGCACCCCCAGAACATGTGAAGGAGGCCTGGCATCATGTTAAAACCCCAGAGCAACTCATTTTTCAGTGGCAAGGAAAGGAAAGGCTCTGCTCGCTGCCTGCCTGCCTGGCTGGCTCTGAGAACATGCAGGCAACTCAAACATGCAGGAAATTCAAACGTTGCAGAGGGCGGAGTCAACGAGTGGGCGGGCGAATGGGCGGGGCCAGCTGTAATCCTAGAAACCGGTACTCGCGTACCCCCGCGTACCCCCTGCATGACATCACTGTTTGCGGGAACTCAGGACCTCCTCACTGGACTCAGCGGCGCCCGGAGGCAGCTGGCCCAGTGGAACTCTGCCTGTTCCTGCAGGAGTGCTACGGACACCCGGCAGCGCACCCGCACTCGTCAAAGTCCCCCGGGCCTTTGCAAGCAACGTTGCAGCCATCGTGTCATCAGATGCGACAACTGTGCGATTAGGCCAGGCCGGGGGAGCCAACCCCTCTGCACCCGTGCCACTCGGGCCTGCCACGGCTTCTTGTGGTGGCGGCCGAGCGGTGGAGCTTGCCTGGGGCCTGCGGGGGGGGTTGGAGGCCCTCAGTCGCCGTGTCGTTGATCCTGCCCGCCGGTAAGTTGGGGAGCCCCACAGTTGGCGCAAGCTCCCGACAAATGTAAAATGAATCCATTTGCTTTTCCCTTTTGAGGGAGGAAAGGGACACAATATATTAGAAGAATGAAAGCTTTTCTTTTTAATTCACAGCCCTTGTAAACTTGGTTACCCATTTCTGATTTCAAATTCAGTATTTTGTTCAGTGCAATTTTATGTCTTATGGCTTATTCTGTTGCTACAATGCCTTGCCAGCTGTATACAAAAATGCAGAGAATTTGCTCATGCATTCCTGATCCTTATGTAACACAAAGGTACTGTGGTGCTGGAAATACATCAAGCTGCTCATTTGTACCATAATATGGTCCATTGGGTAAATATAGACTAGTATGATTTATTGAGGAAACAGGTGTGAGCAAGTTAAAAGAATGGTTTGCCTTAGAGAGCTGCTTGTAATTGACTAGCAAAATGGCATATGTTGCTGTTTCCAGACAAGTTGCTATTAATCAGCCAGTATTTGCTTCATTTGCAGGGAGAAAGTTAAGAACAGGTTCGGCATCCAGCCAATGGGGCTTGAATAAATATCAAAACATTTTAAAAAAACCAAAACCACAAATCTGGAAAGAACAATGTTATTCCCAATAGCCTTTGTCACTATTCTTCTATAACTCATTGAATCTAGGTACCTAGAGAAACGAGGTAGTTGTGAGCCCAGCAGAAGGTTGTCAAATAGGGGTCCCAGTGGGGTGATGATTGTAGTTCTGTTTTTACCTGATGGATGCAGGGTTTTAATCCATTCACACAGTGGCCTTTTCCCTAAGTTTTATACATTGTCCACTAAGACTTCCACATTCAGTCTCAACAGGTTCAAAAGGATCATAACAGTAACTTTCAGCCATTGTGCCACATTGGTGTGCTGCAAATGGTCCACAGTTGTGCTGTGAGACTTTGGGAGAAGGTCATATATTAATAGGGCCATTAAAGGATGTGAGCCCCTGGTTGGCAGTGCAGTATGTTTTGTCCATTGTAAAAAAAAAAAAAAAAACTGATGGTGTGCCTTGACAACTTTAGGGCCTTCTCAGTGTGTCATGAGATGAACACACTGAAGATTAAAATGGCTGGACCATAATAAGAAAAGGAAATGCACATGGGGCAAAATTGGTAGGAATTGATCATCGTCTACTATTATCTCTAAGCTGAATTAATGTAACTGCAGGCCAAATTTCAGACAGGTGCCCCCATAAAGGTCATATCAGAAGGTCCCCCTTTAGAACTCCCAACGTGATGTTTATATTGCTCTGAGTTCAAAATGTTTGGGGGAATGTTGGTGGCAGAAATTTTTGAAGGGCAAATGGCATCATTGCTTTCTTCTTTCCTTTCTTTCCAGCTCTCTTAAACCAATATCTAGACTGGCCTGCATTTTGCCCCCAAAATCATTCACCCCTCTTATTCCTTTGATGTTACAACCCTTCTTAAATCCCTGTACCGGTTCCCATTTGCTCCCAGATTTGGTGCAAGCTTCTGCTCCTCACCTTCCACACTTTCTATGGCTCTGCCACTCTTTAACTCTCTGCTCTCATATCCTTTTATGCTTCTGCCTGTGACTTTCATTCCTTCAGTTACACCATCCTCAACCACCTGCTCCCTGAAGCAACTCTGTCCCTTCTTCCTTGTTTTCCCTTATGTCTCAGACTCATTTCCAGATCACCTATGGGATGCCATCTATCTTCCTTCAAATCTTCAGAACCTAACTTTTCTGTGAATCCTTGATACTATCCCCTAGTCCAGGGGGTCCAAACCCTGGCCCATGGGCCACATCTGACCCTCCAGATGATTTTATTCAGCCTGCAGAGTTTCCCAGCATCTCAGAGTTAAAAATTGCTCGAAAGATGCACTTCTGTCTCCTAGCGTCTGTATATACTGCATTCAGCCACTGGAGGCGCTGAATTGAATGCAATGTAATGGAAAGAAGTTACTCCATTACATTACATTGCATTACATTCAGCGCCTCTGGTGGCTGAATAATATATATACAGATGCTGGAGACCAAGAATATAAATATGAAGTTAATATCCATGTTAAACTTATACAGAGCAGAAACTGAGACAAAAATAGTTTGTGATATGCGTCTTAAATGCTTTTTCAAAATCCAGTTCCTCTTCTTCCTGTGCAAGTCAATTTTGCTCTCTGCTCCCCTCCTACTTCCATTCCCACCCTCTTATTTTATTCAATCAAACTGTAAACACATCAGTTTTCCATGTATTTATTATTTATTATCTGGACCTCAGCACCAGCCAGATGTATAATGTGGACCTCATGGTGAAGTTTGGAGGGCCCCCACCCCTAGCCCCTTTACTGCAACTAAACCTAAGGCTGAAATACTTTCCTGGGAGTTCAAATAAAACCAAGAATATGCTATGATGGGTAACCCCTTGGTGAAACGCACTATTGGCAAGATAGCAATATAGATGACTGGCTAAGATGAATTTTTCTAATCTCCTGCATCTCTGATTGAGTGTGGATATGTGCTAAATTTTTCCTCACTACTTTAGTTGCATATGACCAGCCCATCCTGTGTGATATGAGCATTGTGTTACATTGACATATGCAAATTGTTGCTGTATTCAAATGTAGTCATGGAGAATAAAATATAGAATGTGTGACTTAGAAATGCTAACAAAAGGAAAATTTTCTGACAGTTATATAATGTTATTGAAATTTCTGTATAAAGACATAGTGTTGAATAATGCCTCTCCATTTTTCCTGTGTGCAGTGTCTACTCCATGGTTTAATCACTCCGTGGGGCATATCCATTCTTATATATGTATATAATATATGTATATAAGATGTATACATTCTTATATATGTATATAAGAACAAAGGCAGTAAATCTTCTTTCTGCAAATATATTGATTTTTAAAGTCTGTTTAATTCTTATTTCAAAGACTGCCACATTGCACTATAGATTTTAAAAAGAATTATGCAGTAAATGGAGAAATGTACAGTGGACCAGCCTTATCTGTGGATCTTGCTATCCATGGATTGGGGGGCTCCCTTTAAAAATTAAAAAATATTACTAAAATAGCCTTCCCTACCTTCATTCCACAAATCTCACCATTTGTAGGACCGTCTTTTGCACTCCTGTAAATCACTTCTGGGTAGACGTGGTGGTCCCCACTTCAGGAGACGTGGTGGCGCTGCAGGTTAAACCGCTGCTGCTGGGCTTTCTGACCGGAAGGTTGGGAGTTTGAGACCATGCGACGGAGTGAGTTCTCGTTGCTTGTACCAGCTTCTGCCAATCTAGCAGTTCGAGAGCACCTAAAAATGCAAGTAGATCAATAGGGACCACTTCAGTGGGAAGGTGATGGTGTTCCATGCGCTACGGCGTATAGTCATGCCGGCCATATGACCACGGAAGCTTGTCTTCGGACAAACGCCGGCTCTACAGGCTTAGAAACGGAGATGAGCACTGCCCCCTACAGTCAGTCATGACTAAACCATTCGGTCATGGGGAAACCTTTACCAAAGCCACTTCTGGGTTGCACAATGTATTCTGGGGCAAGCCAGGAAAAAGGAAGGTGTTTCAAGACCCAGGTGTGACATATAGGAGTGCAGAAGACTGCCCTGAAGCCCTGCAAACAGCACAGTTTTGCATCATGAAGGTAGGGAAAGATATTTTCTTACTGCTTCTTATCTTTTAAAACATTTTTTTTAAAGGAGGTATCTGTCAATATAGAAATCCACGGGGGGGGGGGGGAGAACTGAATCCCCATGGATTCCGAGGGACTACTGAATCTCTTACTACCTATAAAGCATTCAGCTGTGAAAGTAAGGACTGTGTTGAAAGGTTGAATAAGGCTGTAGTTTAGACATATATGTAAGTAGTTCGTTTGTTTGTACCAGAGCGTCCTCAGAATTCTTATCATAGTCAGGAAAACAAGTAATATTCTTACAATAATCTAAGATTTATAACTCTGTGGCAGCCTTATATGAGGAGCTGAAGCTGCAGTTGGAACACAGGATAATTCTGTTGTATTTTTTGGCGGATTGAAGGAACAAAACATGCCCTTCTGCTGCACTTTAATACCACACCCACCACCACCACCACCAAGTAGCCTAACAGTAAGCATGTTCCTTAAAGAGGAGGGAGATGCAGCTCTGCAGGCTTTGGCTTTGGAGATGAAACTAAACTGGGCAAGACCCTAATTATGTGCTGTATAATGATGGAGGTAGGAAGCATCTCCTCGGACCTCATTGTCTCTTCCCCCTGACAGCCCAATCCTAATCTGCACTGGTGCAGCGGGACCTCATGGTCTGCGATACATCCACTGCAGCTCAGGAGGTGGCTGAAGATCTCTTCAGGGTAAAGGGATATAGTTACTCCAGGTAATATACTTACGGGGTTTCTCAGATCTGTTCCAGCTATACCACTGGTGCATATCCATTGCTCAGCCCAGGAAGAGGGTTTAGATGCGATGCGCAGCACCACCATCAATCCTGTCCTCTGGGACTGGACCACCCCTCGTTCCACCCTCCTTTCGCCCAGGCATGTTTACAATACTCAGCTGGTACAAGGGTGGCAATGCCAGCTCAAGTACACATTAGGATTGAGCTGTGATTTGCTTCAGAATTATAACAATACTTGTAATTGGCTAAGCTGGGAAGCCTTGATGCATCCTCCTTTGAAATATAACCAGTTATATAATATTTACTGTGATTATCATGGAATGTATATAGAGCCAATATTAAGTGAGTTCCACTTTTCTTTCTGCATTTGATGAGGGAGTTTTCAGTCATTGGAAGTACGGGTGCTATCCCTGTGCTATTAGTTGTGCTATTCTACAACTCAGATTGGAACTCAGTGGCTTAAAGATGTGATGAATTCTGAAATGTTCAAGGGATTTTGGACAATGGGCTCAAGAATGCAGGATCTGCCATGGTTTAACATGGGTCTGAATTCAATACAGCATCCAGGGACACCATGGAAAATGTAGTTTCAGGGACAATTTTGATTACATATGCTTGTCACATTCTCTACTCCAATACTTGCAAGTGGCAACAGGAAAGAATTGTGATCTACTTGTTGTCGTTTTGGAAAGAAAAGATGCGTTTGACACACACATGCACCATTCACAGTTGACACAGCATACATAAATTTTAGATTCTGGTATCTGTGTTGAAATACAAATAATCTCATGAGAATTGGACTCTTACATTGCCTTGGAAACAGGAAATTACATGTTCATTCATTTCCTATACTTCTCTATTTCTTATTTATAAGAGCATCTTTTAGTTTGTGGCTCTAATATAATGATTAGGGAAGATATTCTCCATTACAGTATGTTAAAATAATTCTTTTTTACACTACATTGCGCTTAAAGTAATGTTAAATCCATCCAATTTTCACTAGCTGGCAATAAAAAAGTGTTAAAATTACACTTAACATGTAATCAATTAAATTTCTACAAGTGCATCTGAAAACTAAATGATGCTTTATGGCATTAAATAAATGCAACTCAATTGCAAGCAATATACTGTTGCAATACATTTATAGATAGGCATCTTAACATTAGCAAGCCATATCTTCCCTAATCATTATATTAGAGCCACAAACTAAAAGATGGTGGAACTGAATATATATAGAAGTATGACTGAAATTCTAAGAATTTTTACAATATTTGTCTTGTAAAATATTAGAGTTATTAGAATATTAGGGTTGGCAGTAAAATCTGCTATGCCACCTCCGGATTTGTGGAGTCTGACACGGGCCTCCTTGGTTTTGTGCTTGCTAATCAGTGGGCGCAGATCATAGGAGACCCATTGAGGCAAGTAGCGTTCTACCCAGGGTAAGGGAAACAAAGTTTCCAAACAACGTTTTGGGGTTCCTTTACCCTAAGGTGACTCCAGCGGCTGCTCTGGCCCCACAAGATACACTGGCAGCCATTTTGGCGCCACTGTACTTCATGGCGTTGGCAGTCCATAGGATTGGGCTGCCCAAAGATTAAGGACAGAGGTAGTGGAGAGGTTGGCATATATAAATGGGTCAACAATGACATCAGTTTAAAAGCGTTTGAATAAATGTTCCTGTTGATAATTCGTGGGCAAGAAGTCTGAGGTAAAGTATAGTTCTACTAATTCAGTGCCACGCCCTTGGATACCCCTAAAATCTAAGATTGTGAGGCTACAGCGCTGAATCCTGTTTGCAGTATGTGGATATAAATCTGCCTGAAATGAGTTAGGAAAACGTCATTTTCTTTGCATTGGTGCTTATATCACTTGGCAGCCCAATCCTAACTTGGGTTGGAGCAGGTCAGCCAGCTGGCCATCCCAGTCCAAGTAGAGGAGGTGGCAGCAGTTTAGTGCAGGGCAAGGGGAAGAACATCCCTTTGCCCCATGGTAAGCCGCAGGCAGCTCAGTAGGAATACTCGGACTTGCACCTGCTAAATAGCAGGTGCAAGTCTGAGCAGGCTGCAGTGGCTCAAATTGGGGCTGTGTGGCCCAGAGATGGGTGTTTGGATTCAGCGTAACTGTTGAATCTGGACTCCTCCCCCTGCCCCAGGCTGCCCCGCCCATGGGAACATCCTCCCTCTGCCCTTTCCCTGCCCTGTTCAATCTCCTTGGTGCCTTCCCCCCTGCCCAGAAAAGCCCTTACATTGGCTGAAATTGGCCAGCAGAAGGGCAACGTGCCCAGGCATCTCCCTGGTACAGCTGGGCCACCAAAGCTGCCTGTGTCGGCCTAATGTGCCTTACACTGATGCGAACATGTTTTATGGCACGTTCGCGACAGCGCTGGGCCAAACACAGGCAGCTTGCATTGGCCGAAGGGCGTTCTAGGATTGCACCTTTTACCTTCTTGTTGAAATGGGGTATATAATTATTTGTACATAATATAATTATGTACGGTCAGTACCAAAATGAGACTAATTGAGGCCTTAGGTTACACCAAGCTTGGCAACCCCTTGTTAAAAAAGTTACACCAAAATTGACTGCACAAGCCATTTTAGAAAAGTCCCGCCCCCCCCCTCTCTCTCTCTCTCTCTGTGTGTGTGTGTGTGTGTGTGTGTGTGGTGTATTAGTAGTAGTAACCAGTGCACACAAAATTTTAGAAGTACTCCACATTGTTTTTTGAGGCCTCAGCAGACTGTGTGACCCTAAGCTGAAGTTTCTGCCTAAATCCAGCACTGCATACAATGCACATATTTGCATAGACTATGTCTGCAAGTCTAGTTTTAATCGTATATTTTACTCTGAAAGTCTGGTGACAGCAGAGCTGCTTCTTCTCTTTGGTTACAAAGAGAGAACCCAGGCTCTGCCCTTATAGGCCACATTTAATTCTAGAGACCATTTGTAAACCACTGTAAATGTGAAAATGTGACTATAGAGACACAGTCACTGTCATAACGTTATCTTCTCTTCCTGCCTTCAAAGTACACCAGAGATTTTTCTTCCCATACTCTGGATGCCACTACATGTGAGGCATTATCATGAAAACCACATTATCTCAGTAATTTGGGGCCTTTGGGCATCTGATGTGGCAATTGCTTTCACAAGGTTCTGGTATGTAATTTATCATTGGAGTGGTCTACCATGCTAAAATGCGCCCTTTGTGGGCAGAGGCAAAGCTAATATACTTTCAAAGTGTATTTGAATTGCCTCAATAAATCACAGCTGTCATTGTCAGCATTTTGATGATTTTCTAGGACAATACATTATCTTCCAGCTTTCTAGTTTGCATGCCTCTTGGGACATTTATTTGTGTAAATTGTAATGCGTCAGAACACGAAATTAAGCAAAGCACATTCTGATGGCTTGTTTCATTATTCCATTTTAGGATGGAAAGTTTGCTTTGCCCTAAAAAGAGAGTACTTTTGTGGAGTTTGTTTTGTAGTACTAATTAGTATTTTTATCATTATTAGCTGAATATAAAAGTGGTTGTTGCCTGTTTTAATGTGTTAATTTTCAGCCTCTTAAATAGTTTATGTAGCAGACAATATTTTCATTTAGAACTGGAAGCTCATACGCATCACTTTTTTGCATGAGCAGGAGAGGCAAAGGGAATGATATATCTTGCTACTAACTAGCAACTTGTCCAACTACTCGGATTCCACTAGTGACGATACAGACAACATTGCAATTTGATGGCATACAATAAGACTCAAGGTAGCTCTCTTTTGCATTAATAGGCTTATTTTCTGCCGTTTGAAACTATGTTCTCCCTAATTAAAAAGATTCAATGCAGGTGAATCTTTTTGGTTTGCCATGTCAAAAATGCCTAACTTGACCCTGCTGACATGTCACTTCCCAAGAGAAACAAATATTTACATATTCATGTATTTTTTTAAAAATACAGTCCAATCATGTGTAGGATTATGCAATATATAAAGAAACATCAGATCACTACAAATCATTACAAAAAATCAAACCATTACAAACTCAGTTGTTGTTGGGTGTTGGCGAATGCTGGCGTGTCATCCAGAACATCATGGTGTGTCACCTTTGACATACGTGTCATAGGTTTGCCATCACTGCCCTAGTGAGTGACTTGGACTGCAATCCTCTGCATATTTATTTGGGGGAAAGCCCCATTACACCCAGTGTAATTACTGACACCCGTTGACTTACTTTTGAGAAACATGCAAAGGATTGGCCTTCATGAGATGCCCAGACAGCCTTAAAAACCATAGTGCCACAGATTACTCAATTGTTTCTTATCAAAAAGCAAGGAGACTGGTATACCCACAAAATAAAACTAAGGCTAATGCTGTGTTATATGCGAAAGTATTCATATCTAAAAGGGGTCAAGAATACTGGGTATATTCTCATACTGTATATCCCCTTCATGAATCACTGCCTTGTCGTGGCGAAGGGGCTTGAGTAGCTCAATGAAGGTGTGCGCTATGCCATGTAGGGTTACCCAAGATTCTCGTTGAGTTAGTGTATGCAAAATTCAGTAATTTTATATTCAGAGGGAAAAAATTAAAAATCAAGTGTTAGGATGATGATTTGGTATACTTGTTGCGGACAGGAAAAAGTCAATACTGTGTATTGTGATGTTTTCTATTAATTCTTCCATGGCTAAGTTGTTTTATGAATCTGTCCTCACATTTGTATTTATCAATTTATATTTTATGTGTCAGAAATAAAAATATAGTGAAACATCAGTTATCTGCATGGAACCTTCACAAGAAAGTAAAACCATCTGAATGAATGGGAATGGGAATTCTGTGGTTCTTTTTCTCCTGTCAAAACTTGTAATGAACCTTGATTTTGCATGAACTATTGTTAGATCTCCCTGCATACTTATTTAGACCTATTGTGTCCCACAAGAAGTATCTAGGACAGTGAACTGTTAACATGACAATCATCTTTTTTTAAAACTGCCAGCATCTTTTTAGCAGCTGCTTGTAACAATTGTAGAGTGAGCAAAATTCTTTGCCAGTGATGCTTCGCTATCACAATCTCCATATGAAGAAAGGACTTGGCTGTTGAATTTTTGCCAGTCATGCATTTGTTAACCACAGGAATCCTGCCAGAATGAAGACAGCCCTATTTTATGAGTATAAATATAGGGACTGGGAGGGAGAAAGTAAGAGAAAAGCAGGAAGCAGTTATCCATAACATGTATTTCTATACCATTTTCTAAGATATACCCATCACTTTATTATTTGGGACTTGCAGCCCAATCCTGAGCTCCCTGACTACTGGGGCGAGCAGCAGTAGCCAAGCAGCTGCTACTGCATCCTGTGGCAGCCAGGTAGCCGCAGAAGGCTCCCTGGGGGAAGGGGAAGTTTGTCCCCTTCCTCCAGGGTAAGGGCTCAGCGGGGCTATAGGTCACCTCTGCGCCGGCCTCCATGTAGGCTGCTCAGTCTTACCTGGAAGCTGAAACTGACAGCGAGAGTCATCACCAGTCCCAACCCCACTTTGCTCCTCCCTCCACCCAGGAATGCCTCCCCACATGAAAAGGGCACGACACCAGAAAACAGTGACCACTTGCCAGCTTGCATTGCCGCCTCCTTTTGCGACAGAAGCACAAGCTTCTTACTGTCTTACCGTCCATGCTGTGCCCAATAGGATCAGGCCCCTAGTTACTTGCGACTGCATGTTTAAATAGGATCCACTGAAGAAGATTGTTTGAGCTGATTTGCTCAAACATTGCCTCCCAAAGGTCCTTTCTTAAAGATGGGCTGTGCATTACTATGGGACTTAGCATTTCCATATTAGCAGGTCGAACTGATTGCATGCGTAGTTAAATTCTCTGTCCTCCTCGTGAGAATGGGACATTAGCATGGATCACAAATGTAGAAGGTGGAAAAATGTGAGCTGCCATAACCATGATTAACTCCTTGTAAATGTTGTGTTGTTCATTTTGCTTGTTGCCAATATTTACTTCAATATCTTGGTGTTTTATAGACATTGCCAATGTTTTTTTTTTCCCTCAAAAAAAAGATTTCCCCCCGCCAAACATTACATTTACAATATGCAGGATAACCAGTGAAATATTTTTTTTTCTGCCTTGGCTGTACTAGTATTGAATTCTTATTTGCTGTTTATGAATCAATTTGCATATACTGCGCTACTTGTGGGAAACATTCATACTTTCATTCTCACAATAACTCACTCTAGATTATGAAAAACATGATCCATAAAGTCAGATTTTGAAATTAGAAAAATGATTTATTTACTATAATGAGAGAGTTACATTGCTTAATGGCTGAGCTTTAATAAATTACATTAATAGCAAAACAGGACAATAGTCTATAACCATGGGGAACATTTTATAGTACAGAATATATTCCTTGTCATTGAACCAAGTGTAAAGCTCTGGTTACATTTAATTTTAGGTTGTGGTGCTGAATTGGTCTTTAGGTTTTTTACAAATGTTGTTTGAGGATAAATTCACATACTTTTTTTCCAAGTGAAGGCATTTTTTTGCAGTTAATTCCTTTTATTTTTTTAGCAACGGATTAATCACATTCCTTTTCGTTCAGATATTACCTAAGTAGAAAAAGATAAAACATATATTAAGTGGGGGTGAAGAGGGTCCATAACTCAGTAACGAAGCCCCAGTTTTATATGAATAAGGTCCCAGGTTTACTCCAGAATACTCCTTAGAATTTCTGAGTAAAGGTTCTCAAGTTGCAGGTCTGGGAAACAGCTCTGCTTGACATCCTGAAGGTATACTGAGTTGCAATAAAACCATTTAATATACTCAAGGGGTCTGGGAATATCGGTGTTTCCACAGATCTAGATCAGGCTTGACCCTATGGTAAATAAATGAATAATTTTAATTCAGTTATGCCAAAGGTTTTTACACTGTTGGCAACAACTAGGTTGAAGGGAGAAAAACATGCATGCATGGATGTGAATGAAAACAGAAAAGACTTCTATACTGTTGCCCTATGTAAAGCTGACAAGCCCTCTGGTAGGATGATTGCAAAATGCAATTTATGAAATACTTCTGTGTCTTCACTGTTTGATTCTCAGCAATACGTAGGAAACTCAGGACCGAATCCTATCCAACTTTCCTGTGCTGGTGTGGCTGTAGGTTGCAGCGTAATGTAGCCCTAAAGTAAGTAAACCAACTCTCCCTTACCTTGAAGAGGCCACCACGTCTGCCTCAGCACTGGAACGTTGGGTAGGATTGAACCCTCAGTATTCTTCCAGTGCATGAAAGTTTATGTTGAAATAAATGTGTTAATCTTTAAGATGCTACAAGATTGCATTGTGTTTGCAGCAACATTGCTATTCCGCTAGAAGCAGTAACCTTAGGGTTTTAAAAGGGCTCCATCAACACATTGTCAGCGTTTCAAATTCAGGAAATATTAAACTGGAGGACAGTGACCGTAAAATACTCAGAAGCTGTTACCTAGTGTTGGCCGTTTTGACTGTGAGTCTGATCATTGTCAATTTTTCTTTGTGAAGAGACAAGGCCAAGGTGAGTTCTGAATGGAACAGCGTAATTGCTCAGAATGAGAAAGAGTGTTCAGCATTTCTAGAAGATATGACACCATCTATTTGCTAACAGCCAATCCTATCCAGGGCTAACAGCCAATCCAGTCCTATGCTGACGGATCTTGTGATTTGTCCTGGAATGATGGCACAAAAGTTGCTCTCTTGTGTTGTGGGCTGAGGCTGCCAGTGGCTCACTGAATCTCCTCCATCCTGTACTGCTGCTGGTAAATCAGTTGGGGTTCAGAAGAAGTGGGTGGTTTGGGTCAGGGAGCCAGCTGAGCTGGGGACATGAGAGGGAGGCACTTTGGCAGCAGTAGTGCATGCTAAAATCCTATTGTCCTTTTCCTGGCCTGACATGCCCCTTGTCTCTTCCTGAACTTACACAAGCTAAAGAGCTGGCATAGTCCAAGGAGACCGATAAAAAACCAAGAAGCCTATGAGGAGGTCAGTAAAAACGAATTTTACTTACTTCTCCTGGGCCATCTGGTTTCCCACCCACATGCCATTTGCATACAATGCATGCTATGGGCTGGCAAGGGATAGGTTGTAAGTTAGGCCGTAAGTTAAAGTTCCCCATTATTGTCTTAAAATGGTGCTTCTCAAATTGTTGGGTGGGCTCATCTTTTGAGTTTTAGATTGCCTAGAAGATTGGTGCAATATGTCCAGATCTGATGTTAGTAGAGTACTAGCCAATATGAAATCCCTAGCAGGAAAACATCAGTGATTTTATTGGATTTGGAGAAGTGACCACTTTCCCAGTTATTCCATGATTCTACTCTAACTTGGGCAGAACTGCTTGTTTGTTCAAATGACGTTTCCTTGTGCTTGGTTTTAGAAAGTATCCAGGATGTCTTTTTCTGTTCCCTTTTGTCAGTATTGGATTAGTGCTCCAGTCCAGTCTACACATACAGCAATGAGCTACAGGCGTGTAAGTGCCCCTCTATACAAAGGGGCAGAAATTAGAATTCGTTGGAGGGAGGAACAAATTCAAAAACCTCTAACAATTGGGTACATTCTCCAGTTTCTAGCTTGAAACCAGTTATTTATTTACAATAATGAAATTCATTCATGTAACTTCAAGCATTAGAAGTTGCCAAGTAGTATTGGGTGACAGAGAGTAATAAGTAAATCACTTAAATTACACTGTGGTATTTGAATTTTTAAGAATGTAACAGTGAACCAAATTCTCTGTTGTCCAAAGATACTTTTTAAAAAATTGTTCCGAAGATTTGAATGAACCTTTTTGTTTTAATTCGTTTGACTTGCTTTGTATCATTATTCATTTGAGGTTTGATTGCTAGAAAGTCTATGGATTGCTAGCTGCACAGTTTATACTGTTTATACAACCGTTATAGATTATAAAACCATTACAGTACAAAGATGCTGACAGAATGAGTGGTCCTTTCAGTGCATAGCTATATTCTCTGAAGACATCACTTCTGGAGAGGAACCCATCACATCTCCCTCTGCAAAGGAGAGCCTTAGAAATGTTTGCTATTTTTCTTCTGTGGCAGAGGGTCTGACAATACAAATTGGCACATATGCCCTCTCAACCAATCACCAAGCAGCTGTAGCAAGTGAAGAACAGGGTGGCTATTTGAACCCTCATAACTACTTTTGAAAGAACTGTAACAAAGAAGAAAAAAAAGGAATGCAGCGCACTAACACAACTAGATTCCCTGTAAATACATCTACACCTGCTTATTATATTGCTTCTGAAAATACTGTGCAGTTGGGGGATACAAATCAAAGTCTACCTACACAATATGTTGACCTTTTCGGAGAACTTGTACTAGCTAAGGATAGAGCTACATGTTGCAATAAGTGCAGGTTTGTGTTCTGTTCCCCCTGCCTATTTGTAACACGTTTTATAACTTACCAGTGACAGTTGGCCTCATGACATTTCCCCATTCCTGCCAAAGCTGCCAATAATGTGGAATAGGAGTGGGAAAACTCATCATGTAATAACGTAAGGTAAGTTTTCCTGAATGTTATATTGGAAGGGGAGGGAGACAGCTTAACACAGGACTGCCATTTTTGGTAGCCATTCCATCTATCTTGGAATGCCACCAAGCTCTTTACTAAATAGGGATCTACCACCAGCTTTTTAAATTGTTTGGTTGTTAATATATAAACAAACATACCACTGACAATCAAAGTACTCATGTACTTTTGAATTAAGCTTACATTATCAGCTCAGCACCAATTTGAGATCTCTTCTCCCCCCCATGCAACCCCCTTTATTCAGCAATGCGAGAGGCACTACTGTTCATCTTCCTCCCACTCCTTGGATTAAAAATGAGGGAGAAACAGAAGCATCTTCATTTCCTTTTCCATTCATTCATATCTTCATTTTGAATCCAGGAAGATGGGGGAGGAAAAACAGTAGAGAAGAATATGCAGTAGTGGATGCTGCTTTCCACCAGTCCACTGCCTCAGTCCCATGGACAGAGTGATGGATCAGCTTCTCAATGGCTGTATGGTGAAAAATAAATACAGGAAGGCCCCTGTAACCATGGATACATATACACGGGTTCAATTATCTATGGATCCAAGTGGGTGCGCATGCACCTATTAACGTTCCCCAAAGGCTTACCAGTATGTGTTTCTTGCAAGAAGGTCCTATAAGAATTCAAGCTTACAGCGCAAAGGGAGCAGGCTTGTTTAAAAATTAAAACATGGTAAAAATCAGTTGAAGTGTCTATTAAAAATGTCATTATTGGGTGGGTCATAACCATAGACTCTTTCTAGTATTCAATAAAATTCAAGGACTTTGCTGAAAACAGCTGCCTGTGCATTGTCAGAGTAACCTCCAAATCCTATGTAAATGTACACAAAAGTTTCACTTAGTTAAGTGCTTTACACGTAAGTGTTCTAATTTTTTATTCTTAAGCAGTACTCCTATAAACACCTCGGAGTAAGCCCCATGACTTACTTCTGAGTATACATGAAAAAGATTGTGCTACTGTTGTTCTGATCTTAAGGCTCAGGAATTCACACACATTACAAGATTCTGAATTAGCTGTTTGTGCTGTTATAATGAAACATTTAGCCAAAGGGTCCAATCCTATCCAACGTTCCAGTGCTGATGCAGCTGTGCCCTGCATCCTGCGGCGGAGGAGCACTCATAGAGGCCTCTTAATGGTAAAGGGACATTTGAGCCCAATCCTATGCATGTTTACTCAGAAGTAAGTCATCAATGGGGTTTACTCTCAAGTAATTGTGGATAGGATTGCAGCTATTTGTTCCCTTTCTCTGGGGCTGCAGTTGGCTGCATTGGCACTGGAAAGTTGGATAGGATTGGGACCTTAGTGTGGCAACCAAGGATTACTAATTGGTTGTTCTCATGTTTCATTCCTGAACAACTCAAATCTGAAAAAAAAATGGACATTTCATTTTAGAATCATGCAACCACCTTGAGTTTAATGCTATATATAAAAGGTGCCACTGTAAGATTTAAGTTAATACTAAAAAGTCTTTTTGAAAATGCTAGTATATCTTGAAGCATAAAGACAGAAGGGTACCAGAAGGAATATAAAGTCAGGAAACTGCAGGAGCCAGGTTACATTTCAAAAGGAAACCATTTTCCAATATCAAGACATTCTCAGAGTTGTGCTGTGGTTTGAAAATGCTTTTTGTGTGAGCAAAAGAATAGATAATATGCTCCCTTGCTCTAAGGAAGTGGTTCCTTAGCTTGAATTCCTATTCCTCCATTCATTTATTTCCCATTTAAATACATACCTGGATACAATTGTGTCAAATGAAAGCTGTCTCAGGTTGTCCATTTTGTTGGCACAAAAAAAAAAATCCAAGTGTGCTCATTTATCTTTAAATTGTTCAACTGTGCTCTGCTTCATGTTCTTGTTAATAATGCCAAGTCTCCTAGGAGCCATCTCTCATTCAATCTCCTCCCATAAGCCATAGGGTTAACCTTACCTGCTGTTCCCTTGGAGAGAAAAAAGAAAGGAAAAGCTGAAATGCCAACCTACCTTAATTAAAATGTTGGTTTCAGAGATATATTTTGATCAGAAGGATACTATATACATAATGTTTTTATTAAAATAATGAAAGCACTTAATCATGGCTATATTTTGTCTTGGCCCTTTGATCAGTACAAATAATGACAGTAAAAGTTAACTGAAATTCATTTATGATAAATCAATATGTGTTTATTTCTAGACAAAATCACCTAGCAATGCAGTCCTGTGCATGCCTACACAGGAAAATGTGTATAGGTTTGCAGCCTAAATATGTTTTCAGTTTTGGCAAGCTGTAAACATTTCATGGTAGTAGTTGGCATTCTGTGTATTTTTCCTTAAGGAAGTCATTTGGATGCTGGCTTGATAGGCTACCATGGTCAAAATACTGGCTTTGTGCCCTTTTGAAGTGGCTGAGATGGAGTTTATATTAGTAAGGAATTCAAGCTACCACGTTTTCCAGAAAAAGAGACAGTTGACACAATCCTCTTAAGCCTCACCACCAGCAGAACATGCCTTTTGCTGGCATCAATTTCTGCAAAAGTGCTGCTTGTTCAGCTATGGACAAAAGGATGCAATATTCTGCTTTCCCCCAATTTTCATTGCACTGTGCTATTACTCACTTTAGCTTACATTCCCCCTAGATGTAGGCACACAGGTTGCAAATGAATGCAGCCTTTTTCAATGGCAGTCTGCCAATATCAATGTACTGCTGCTGGGACAAAAACAGATCTTGGAGTTTTTGGCTGTGTACATCAAAATTAAAGGGCATTTTAAAGTTGAAAGTACTAGGACATAATATGCTAACAGTAATTATCTACAGAGGATTCTAGTTCAAAGCTCTGCTGTTGTGTAGCTCTAGCTAAACAGAGAAATCTTTAGCATGGCTGCTACAGTTATTTGCCACAGTTGGTGTCTTCATAGTGCCACCAGCTTAAAAAGTGTTTTGATCGTGCACCATTTGAAAGAACTGATGTCATTGGCACCAGACAAAATTAGCAAGTTCCCACATTAAAGGCAAACTGCACTGCAGGGGTGTTGTATCTTTTAAGATTAAAAGGTTGTAATAAACCTAGAAGAACTGCCCAAGACATGTACTTGTAGACATATTGGAGAAGATCTCAGCAAACTGCACATTGCATACAGGGTGTAATGGAAACCCAACAGCATGTGTTCACAGCAGTTGGGAGAACTTTGAACAGCACAGAATAACCAGTTTGAATAACTGGTTTCCTGCTCGGAATCACACATGTTTTCCCCTGCATAATATGTGTTGCCCCTTTTAAACATGCATTTGGAATCACTCGGGGACAGAGCTGGGAAAGGATGGGGCTTACTGAAAAATAGCTGTAGGGATAACTCACTGGAAAAATACTTGCTTTTCATTCAGAAGGTCCTAAGTTCAGTCCCTGGTATCTCCAGGTAGGGATAGGAAAGTTCCTTTATATTACCTGAAACCCTGGGGGGCTGCTACCCACTCAGTTTAGAAACAATGGACCAATGGTCTGACTTAATATAAGGCACCTTCCTAAATTTAGATGACTGGCAGGAAAAGGATTAAAACCAAAGAGATATATGTAGTCAGTGAAGATGTCGCATTTGAAAATTTCAAACACATTCATCAGAATATTATTGCACATTACAAATCTATTCAACAAGGGAATTCTTACTCTCTGTGGTCTCCACAGGAAATCATACAATTTCCCCCAAACAAACATGGTGCATACTCTCTGCCATCCCTGGATCATTCCCAGAGGATAAATAGCAAGGTGTCAGTGTAACGCCTTGGGAACTGTCCAAGGCCTTGGAATTGTCAGGAGTTGTGCCTCTGCCCTTCATTTGGAATGCAAAACCTTTTGAGATCAGTTGATGCTATGTCAATTCAGATCAGTTCTGCTTCTATAAAACAAAGCAGGAAGAGCCTAATAGTAAGGCAATCAACAGCTTGGATATATATGAATTTCTGGTTCATTTCCAAAGACTGCTATTTGCCCAGAATTCTCTATGGTTCTCTGCTTCTCTGTGGTTTCTTGTTCCTGAGCATCTCAAATTTACTCCCTTTACCCTAATTCAGTGATGCTGCTCATACCCTGGTTTATTCCTTACATGAACATTGATTTAAAATTGTTTTAAAAGGAGAAGAAGAAGGGGAAATAATGATTTCCTATTGGAGTTAGGCAAATCAGAGGAAGGCAGTGTAATCTGTCAACAGGAACGTCGTACTAAAGCAGGCTCCTAAGAGCTATGTTACAATAGATGTGAAGTAGTCTTTACAGCAGGACCATGTGACATTTTAGAAATTGCTTGTGAATGTTTCCTTAGTTTCAAAAGTGGTTTGCCAGATGGGTTTTGGCGCTGAAGGCCAAAGTCCACTTTTGTATGCAGAACTGATTGTGTAGTTCTTTGGATACCAGCAGCGATGGGATCTACAAATGAACAAGGGGAATGCTAGGCGGGACTTACGCGGGGCTTCCGCGTGATTGGCTGCCTGTCGGTAGCGTTCCGCAGCTGTCCTGGCCTCGGGAGGGCTGCCCCCGGTTAGTGCGCCCCCCTGCTGCTTGCCCAGGCACCCGGCGCGACCCTCACCTGTCCCCCGCGGCGAGCAGGAGCCCCCCTGAGGCCAGGGCAGCCGCGGAACGCTATGGATGGTCTGCCACACAAGCGGAAGTCCTGCCTCCGTCCCTCCCAGCGTCCCCCTTGTTCATTTGTAGATCCTATCGCTGGATACCAGACATAGAGCATTGTATGTTGGTGATGAAAGAGCCCTATCCCTTGTGAATCAGATAAGCTCAGAAATAAGCCAAGTTGTTTCCCCACGAATGGGAAATAGTTTGGCTTATTTCCAAGACAAGAGAAATCTAACAAATCACCCTTTTCTTGTGAGACCCCTAACGCATTTCATCCCACCCCCTTCCAAATTCAGTGTCCCAGGGACCACCAGGATGACAGTGAGCATCTCTGCATTCGAAAATAATTGTGGCACAGACACAAAGGCAACATAAGCAAAGGGGATGTAGATAAAACAGCTGGAGTTGTGCTTATTTTCCCCATTCCTAGAGAGCAAAGGTGGACATTTAGAGCAAAATATAATATTAACGTATTAATAGGTTCAGATAATTTCATTTTGGGGCAATTAATTGGTGGAGGTTAAGTATCATCTTGGGCACATCTTATGTGGAAAGTGGGAGACAACAGATTTAAGGTAAACCTCTTAGCAAGAGTACAGACTGCAGATTTTAAATATAGTTTTATGTAGTAGTCCAATCCTAACCAACTTTCCAGTGCTGATGCGTGAGGTCCCAATAGGGCACTTGCTGCATTCTGTGGGGAGGGGCAGTCATGGAGGCCTTTTCATGGTAAGAGAACATTTGTTCCCTTTTTCTTAGTTGGCTAGGTTTGGATTGTTAATGCGCTGTCTGCTTCACACGGTTTTCCTTGTTTAACTACACAATCATGGCACTGTTAAATAGGTTGTCATGCTTGCCTCAGTAACAGAAGCAGTGATGGTCTCAAAACCAAACAGTAACTCTTTCACTTAATATGGATCTGAACCCAGATTTCTTGGTCTGTCTTTGTCTTATTTCTGTCATATATTATATGATTGACTGCCAAGTGCTTTTTGTGTAGGGCTGGTTGTAGAATATTTCTATCTTTGGGTAAATGGTGAGGCAAAATGGCCTTTGAGTTCTTTGTATGGCTCTATTTTTATTAGCTGATAAATGGACAGTTCTGCTGTTTAGAACACTCACTCCAAAAGATGTGCCTTAATACCATTTGGGAATGTTCCAAAGGCAATATCGTAACCTGCATTGCACCTGTCTGAGACCAAGGTATTGTCTGAATATTGTTTTGGTAGGTAAAGGTAAAGGTTTCCCCACGACCGAATGGTCTAGTCGTGACCGACTAGGGGGCGGTGCTCATCTCCGTTTCAAAGCCTGTGAGCCGGCGTTTTTGTCCGATCATGGTGGCCAGCATGATTCTACACCGTAGTGCACGGAACGCCGTTACCTTCCCACCAAAGTGGTCCCTATTTATCTACTTGCATTTTAGGTGCTTTCGAACTGCTAGGTTGGCAGGAGCTGGGACAAGCAACGGGAGCTCACTCCGTCACGCAGTCTCGAACTTCCAACCTTGCGGTTGAAAGCCCAGCGACAGCGGATTAACTCGCTGCGCCACCACGTCCCACCTATTGTTTTGGTAACCTGCTGGTAAAACAGGGCTAAGAGTACCTGTTTCATAGCTGCTATGGCCTGTTCCAAGTAAGTAGAACTGGGAATATGGTGGGTGGGTGGGGTGAGGTTGTTCATACCTGCCTTACAAAACACTGGAAAGCCTGTACCTTGCAGTCACTGATTCTGTTGTAAGTAGACCACCGTTGTACAAAATGACTTGTAACAATTCCAAAAGCACACGCTCCTGAAGTGATGAATGAAACCTGAACCACTGCAATGCTTTGCATGCCTGAAAACATTTCAGAAAGCCTAGATGACATGAGATTTTAAAACCTGTAAGTCACTCCTGGCTGTGGGATTTCTTTTCCTAAGCTCTTTACGCTTTAGGGAAAATGTTACTCTTTTGTGAGATGTACATTCACATCAATAGAATGAACAGCCTTAAAATCTGTTCTAGGGCTATATGCATAGCTGGATCTGTTGCTCTGAGATTTGTCTTGTAAAATCCGTTCCATATTAAAGCGGAGCAGAATACAGGCCTGGGGGTTGTGCCTCATACTTGCCTTCAGTCTACATCTGAGGTGTGTGTGTGGAGGGGAGCCTGGTCCTTCCAAAATGGATTTATTTGCCAAAGTATCTAGACTGAGATCATTACAGCACCAAACCTTCTTTAATTACACTCTTGGGTGACATTGCTGGCAGAGGTGTACAACTGCTGCACTTTATCTTTTAAGCACCATAGGCTCATTAAGAAATTAAAACAGTGGTGGGCCTTTCATACAGCAACTCTCCCTCTGGGAATGCTTTAAGTTGTCTGACTGTCTGCATGGTGATACGGATCATAAAAGTTCAGAGAATTACCTCAATAAGATGACAGCCTCTTCCATTTACACAGGAAATCCAAAGCTTCCTTTTTCCTCGGAGGCACTCATTGAAAATCTGTGCACGGCTCATTCCTCTGGCCGTTTAACAATGTGTCTCATGTTTCTCCTGATTAAAAAAAAAACCCTGCCTTTGTAGCAGAGATAACATGGAGCTGGATGATATAATTGCAATAAAAAGACCCTGGAGCTTGTAGTAATAGGGTGGTTCATCTGATGTGTACTGCCATTGGAAAATAAGCCATGTATGTATGTTCTCTGGGGACAGTAAAGAGGCTTCCAATGATTACACTTTATGTAGTATGAAAGCTAATGAGCAAGAGAGCAAACATGAAGCAAAAGTATGCTATAGTTCTGCTCCCTCGCCTTTGCCAGCCTCCCCCCGTAAAATACATGCAATTTGAATAGATTTCATTCTGCCTAGCAATATAGTGATTTTTTCCCCTTTTCTACAGTGGATCTGTCATCCTTTACTGTTCATATTATATCATTTTTCCAGGTTGCCTAGAAATAAAAAAGCTTCCTCAATAGGAAGTCATAGTGACATTCAATACTGAAACTTCTCAAAGTATGAAAGAAGCACTGTTGTACAACAGCAATCTCAAATGACCTGGCCTCACTCAAAAGAAAAGCAGCAGCAAAAATAGATTTTATGACGAGCCAAGGACTTCGATAAGCGTAGTTCCAGCTTCATTTTAATCCATGATGCTTGGCCAGTTTGGTTAGTTAATTATTCACCATCTTCTAAATGGAAAGATTTTAGCTCAGCTGAGCTCAGCTCAGCTCACAGGGAGAAAACAAGTAGTTCTTGTTTTGCATGTTGAAGTTTTGCATGTTGAAAAGCCTGGCCCAAGCTGAAGCATGAGAGATTGGTAGTGGACGACAGAACTTCAGTCTAACGTCTTGATCTGATGTTATCTGCCAGCACATAAGTGCATGCAACATACTATTATCAACATGAGTGAAAACATGTTTTTTCCCCCTTTATGTACAGAGAGAGAGAAAGAGAGAGAGAGAGGCCCATATCACAAATTTCCCTCAATGTCGTAATATTTTAAATCATTCTGAAACATGCAGGCAGTACAGGCAGAAATATTTAAACTAGTTTCCAAGGATAGCATGAAACTGACTCATTTTGTCTAGGCCAGTGTTATTCAAACTGTGGGTCGGGACCCACTTGGTGGGTCAGGACCTGATGTCAGGTGGGTCATGGAAAACTGGGAGCAGCCATCTTGGAAACTGCAGGCTTTACTCTTGTTAGGTTGCTTCTGTGAGTTTTCGTAGTTTGAATTTTCGAGTGAGGGTGTTTTTAATTTGTTTTTTAGTTCAGTGCTTTTACATAATATTTTGTCCTAACCTAGCCTTCTGTCAGGATATTTCCTGGTTGTACAATTGCTACAGTCCAAGAATGCCAATTTGTATTTTAGGAGTGTAATTTTATTATGTTACAGTGACAGCACTTCCTGCTTGATAATGTCACTTCCTGCCACAACATCACTTCCAGGTTAATGACATCACTTCTGGTGGGTCCCAACACAATTGTCAATCTAAAAAGTGGGTCCCGGTGCTAAAATGTTTGAATACCACTGGTCTAGCCCCTGCCCTCTATGTTCCATGTCATGTGGTGCTGCCATTAAGTATAGTCCAATGGTTCCCAACCTTTTAACACCAGGACCCACTTTTTCAAATGATACTCTATCAGGACCCACTTAGCTTTATGACCGAAAAGGGTGTTTTACTTTACCAGCTGTTCAAGCCTGTTTTTATCATTTTTACTATAGTGGGGATGGCTTTTGGGGACATTCATTGAGCTCCATGTTCATTGAATTGTGGCCATTCTGGTAGCCTTGCACTCCCACTTGCCTTGCCATTGATAAGAGCCAGGGCACACTTGCCTAGTCATGAGTAAATGCATGCGTGGCTCAGTGTTGCTTTCTACAGAGCACAGTACATTTTCTTTGTCAATTGGATCAAAGACTTCTGCAGGCCTAAAGGCTGCTACTTGGTTTATGAATACCAAGAGATGTGGCTGAAATAGTGATTAAGCAGCAGTGCACCCTCCCATAAATAGCAGCTTTTTAACCCTTGATGTACAGAACCTAATTTGCCTTATCAGTTTCCATGGTGTATGGTGTATCCATGTGAGTATGGAGTATCCATATTCCACTGTGCCACAACCAAAGAACTAGAGTGAACAAGGTGCTCAATGCTTGGAACTGACCAATGTATACATAATTTGTTGTGTGCTGGATAGAATTTTGCTATTCTTAGAGAAACAAGATGATTTTTTTCCATCCCTGCAATGAATTTTTAAAAAAATAATAATAATGAAGCAATATGCACACAAATGAGAAATGGAAAGGGGGTTTAGGTTAGGCGGTACCCCCTCTCCCTTTTTAATATGCAGACAGAGATCTTAGGGCAGCTTGAAATCTGAGTGTATTTTCATATAAATACTACTTACCCTTTCATATCTGGTGGGTTCCTTTTTTGTATTCAATTATGCCTAGTGCTGTGTTATCGACTTTGTGGTAGCACTCAAAGAACAAACATACTTCAGCCAAATAAGAGTTCCTCCAGCAAGCAAATACTGTGTTATTTCCATATGAAAATATATGAGTGTCATGGTGGCTCAGTTTCTATTCATGAATCGCTTGTTGTTCAATATGCCTTCCGACTCCGAGATCATCAGCTAGGCATCTCTTGCTTGTGCATGGAAATAGAAGGCAAACAACATCATTGCAAATGTCACTCCACTGAGAGCTAATAACTTCCCTTGGAAGACTTGTGCATGGAGAGGAATGCACAGGCCATCTGGCCAGAAGTACTGGATTGCTTCATATTAAAAATGTCTTTCTGATGGATATTGTAAGATCAAGGCTTATTTTTTCCCCCAGAAAACCTTACCCTGATTGGCAGTTCTATTGGAAGGCTCATGGACTGAAAAGGAGAGGCTTTGCACCTTTTCATGTAGTATTGTGCCTAATCGTTTTTATTCCTTCTTCTTAAAAACTGTTGTGTTTTTCATGTGTTAATTTTACAAGAAGATCACATCTCAAATGCGGTATATCCAAACACATCAAATCCTTCATTTAATGCCATAACATATACCAAAATATACTGCAAAGAGACAAAGTCCAAAACCAGAGGAAATAGGTGATAGATCTTGAGAAATCCTTGTTCCACATCTGTTAGAATTTTTTCCTTGTAGTATACCTGAAACGACTTGTGTATTATGGGTACAGTATCACTGATTGTTCATTATATCTGCATAAGAATGAAATGAGGACCAAACAGGGGGGAAAACATCATTCTCAGTTATATTTCCTGCTGAGCTATCTTTAACTGATAGCTAATCCCCCCATTAATAGTTTTTCTTCAAATGCTGAAGCAACTGCAAGACCTGGAAAGGGCTTGTGAAAGCATGTTTTCCGAAAGGTTTGCCATTCTGAGGTACACTGGATGTCTTACATCATCTATTGTTTCTTCCAGGTTACCAGTCTGTCTTGCCTAATCAACAACAAGGATTCCAGGGACTCATGGGAATGCAACATCCTCCTCAAAGTCAGAACCTGATGAATAATCAACAGGGAAATCAGGTGCAAGGCATGATGGTCCAGTATCCAGCCATGTCATCTTATCAGGTACCAAGGCACTTTAGTGAATTCCTTCACTTTGGAGAACATGTTGCCAAAAGAAAGGCCAATACGATGTCACGGGAGGACATTGCTACAAACCAGCTTAATGTCTGTGGCTTTGGAAACAAATGTGGGATCAGATATCCCACAGGTTATCAATATTTCGCTGTTATCTCAACCAAACTGTCCACCATCTACCAGTTTAGACTACGATTTGGCAGGAACTCTTATGCAAAGGTGCTGAGTAGACCCCAGTTACTTATAAGGTAGCCAAAATCACATAAAAAGGGGACTCCTGTTAATTTGGTGGGTTCAAAACATGATACTGTGCATCATTGATAATGTAGGTAGACGTGTGAATGTAAAATAAATTACCTAATCCAGTGTGACTATAGTTAAAAAAAAAGTAAAAAACTGTATTTTAAAAATCAGAATGTCTACGTTTTATTAAAAAAAAAAAGGTTAAAAAGATGAAAAAAATCAAACAAGAAAAGACATTTTTTTGCTGGTGGCTTTGCTTCTTAGTGGTTGAAAAGGCAGCTTCAATGTTAAGATCAGCTTTCAAGAACAGAAAAGAGAGAACAAAGAGCGCAAGTGAAGAAGGGGCCTTTCCTTCTCTCTTGGTCATCCCACTTCTCTGGAAGCTTTAAATTAGAAAGCAGTCCAGACAGTAATGCTATGAAATTTTGTCAGGGTTTTTTTTCTTCTCTAGGGAAGGGCGAACCAACAAATTGCAGAGACGGGGGGTGGGTGGGAGAGGAATGCTTCCCAATTTAAAACTGCCAACAGAAAAATAGACATTACCACCTTTTATGATAATTCATCTATTGGAGGTGCCTCTGTGTTTGCTTCCAGGAAAGTGTCAACCCATTCATATCAATAAAGAGAACATCTTCAATGGGCTGAAAAAGGAAATCCAAGCTGTTTGAATAAGCGTCCAAAATAGCCATTTTGACCCGCTTGTACAGATACTGCTCAGGTTCTCTACAACAGAATGATCTAAGGAAGCCATGTGGTAGTACAGAGAGTTCTGCTAGAAGTCTCTCACCCTCACATGGGCTGGCAACTCAGTTTGGGGGAGGGAGGAAGGAGGGAAGGAGGGGAAGATGTGAGAATGAGGGCATCTTGCAGTTACAGCACCCTTTTGTCATACTGCAACATTCCGCTCCTCTCACCTATTTACAAATTATTACATTCTCCATAATACTAAGCAAGCTCAATCCTCCACCTGTTTGCTTAGTGTCCAGGAGAAAAAAGCTAAGCAAAGCATACATTTAAATGGTCATTTACTTGATCCTTCTCACCAATGTGAAATAATGTTGAATGTAGTTCTGTCCTCCGTCTCCTCAGTGTTTAAATTACTTGGGGGTGCGGTGCCTGCCACAGTCCTGTAAGACTGGCATCACACAACCGCCCAGCTACCCTTTTCTTGTAAGTACTAAAAACAAAGCTTGCCCGTGCGCACGCACATGCACTGCCAATTTCAGCAGCCCCGCTTCAAGTAGCATTAACCAGGGGGAATATTTTTCCCTTTCCCTGAGTAGCACGGCAGCAACTCTATGCCCTGGGCTGAATGTAGGCTAGACGTGTCAGCTGCCGATTCCAGTTTGGGGGTTGGATTGCGCCATCAGTGGCTTCAAGTAGATCAGCGTTCTCCAAACCCCAGCCTACAAGCTGGATTTGGAGTTTGGAGAAATCCCTTCCCCTATGAGTGGCGCATACTGTTCTGCAGTTATGTGGAACACTTCATCCTGCTGCGTCTGCCTGGACATCCTGCTGCACAGCCTTCTGGGTCACTGAGCAAGAGACACGACTGCCCAGAGCTTCCCGGCACCAGGTAGGCTGAAAATGAAGTGGCATCACAGCAGAACAGTAAACGCTGCTTAGGATGGCGAGGGAGTTTTCGAGACCCAGTGGTCTCCAGTTTGGAGATTGCTGATGTAAACGTTAAAAAGCATGGGGGCTGACGGCGAAAATCAAGAGGCATACCACCTTCTGAAAAAAGGGGGAACCATTGCACTACAATGCCCCAATGCCGTCTTTGTGAGACGGTCCAAATGGATTCTATAGTTGATGATATAAAAAATACTTCAGAGCTCAACAGAACCAGCAGACATGCACTGATCTACCTAGATTAGAGGTTCTCAAACATTATAGCACTGGCACCCATGTTTTAGAATGACAATCTGTTAGGACCCACCAGGACCCACTTTTGATACCAGAAATGATGTCATTAGCCTGGAAATGATGCCATGGCCAGAAGTGACCTCATCAAGCAGGAAAATTAAGTATGTAGGTTAAAAGTATACAGTAAGTTTAAAGATTTATTTAAAATAAAAAATAACCCTCCTAACCTTAAGCTTATAGGAGAGTTGCTCTAAATACATTCCTAGGAAGTCATGGGATATTTTGTGTTCTGCTAAGCCTTCCTTCACATCCAGCCTTCCTTTACATATTTATTTTGAAAATTTCTCTAGTCAGTATCAACATTCAGGGTAATGAACAATAAAACAACAGCTACCATAAAATACAATAAGAACATCAAAAATAAATAGCAGGACATAGAAACAAAATAGAAACTGCTCACCTAACCTTAGATGAAAGGACTAACTGGAAAAGGGTCACCACTCCTTGGCATACCTAATGATTGACCTACTAATAGCTATGAGCTTATTACAGCTGGGGCTTAGTACCACAACCAAAACCTTGTGTGTGTGTCCCGTTTTCCCTAGTCAGGATAGACAAGCCTTTAGTGTATTGTGCTGCTGAGCTCTAGTGTTGGCAGAAGTCTTTATGAAAATCCACCTAAGCCTTTCTTAGGAAGGAGGAGCATTCCTCAGTCATACTACTGACCCTGTCGTACTGCTGAAATTTGGAGCATGCAGAAATAGCTCACAATCACACTGCTTCTGCGTTTTCCAAAGATCAACGTGATGAAAGACCTCACTTCCCCAAATGGTCTGGTATCTTGCAGAGCACTTAGAGAAGAGGAGGTATCGGTTGTGATGATAAAGACTTGGCTAGAAAGTGGAGACAAAAATTTGTAGACCCCTCCTATAAGTTAGGCGGATGCCTAACGTCCCTTCATGAGGACTAGCTGAAGGTGTCAGAAGCAAAAGCAATTTTTCTCTGATGAGATTGTCATGTTTTTCTTCTTTAACATCAGGCTTGTATAAGGTGTGCATCCTTTGGAACATAACTGTATGCATATACAGGTGGGACCTTGGTATCTGCTGGGGTTTGGTTCTGGGACGCCCCGCTGATACCAAAAACCATGTTAAATAAAAGCAGTTAAAACAAAACATGAGTCAGGCAGCTCATTCTTTGAAAAGTGACCCCCTCCCTTTGCACAGGCTTGCTGAAAATTCTTCAGCAAGCAAGGGCTAAGGGAGGGGGTCACTTTTCTTGGAATGAGCTGCAAAATTGCAGTTCTAACTGCCTGTGCAAAGGGAGGGGGTCACTTTTCAAAGAACAAGTAGTTCTAATAGTCTGACTTCCTAGAAAAACACTGTTCAGAACAGGGATTGTAAAGGGATGTGCTTCTTCAGGGATCAGGGGGGTCCTTCTTATCTGTAATAGCCATAGTGAACCAAAACTTGGTGTATAAAAAGGTTGGACCTGTATTCCATAGTTCCTCTCGCAAGTAAAGGAGAGGGAATATGGACTTGCATGTATTCATTTTTCACATTTGTATACTGCCCTTCCTCTAAGGAGCTCTGGGGGGTATACATGATTCCGCCCCTCCTTTTGCCTTTTAACAACCCTGTGAAATAAGTGAGGCTGAGAGATAGTGACTGGCCCAAGCTCACCCAGAAAGCTTCATAGCTAGGCAGAGATTTGAACCTGGATCTTCCAGGTTTATGTCCATCTCCCCAAACCACTGCACCATCCTGGCTCTCTTTGTCGCCGCAGTCCTTGTTACTTCTTATCCACTCGTGTAAAAGGGAGGCTGTCTGCTCCATGCAGTAACATTTCGCTACCTCCATCTGTTCTCTTTCTTTTTGTCACCTCTGCCTAGCAGTCTCACCATCATGAAGGATGCGTGTTTTGATGTTCACAGTCTATCCTGGAGCCTGTTCAGACAGGTTCCTAGGTTTGTTATCTGATATGAACATTTTGAGTAAAAATATGAAAGCATACTTGGCACAGTTAATTCAAGAAATAAATTGGAATTCAACCAATCCATATGTTCTTCACACATCGCAAAAGGGATGAAAAGGCAAAATTGACATAATAGATGTATTCACAAAAGGAATATTAAAACAAGCTGTTAAAAGTGTGATGTAACAAAAACGTATTTCTAAATAGCTTTATAGTTGCCTCTCATTTTGGGGAGGGCAAAAGTTCAATTCAATTATGATCTTTTTCACTCTTTTCCACAACTTAACAAAAAATTAATTCCCCACTGACAATTCTTGTTCAGAACCTAAAGAAGCCATTGGTAATTTTGAAAAGATGTATAGAAAGAATTTATTATTTGATGAGTGGATTTAATGCCAAACTTTGAAGGTCACTTATTTAGATGTCTTATCAGCAGCTCTGTTTAGAGCTGTTTCATCGGTGTTGCTATTCCATTCAACATTTTGACTGGGAATTTCAAAGGTTTATTCCATCAGATAAAACACTCTTGCACTTGTGCTACCCTGGAGATAGGCAACCTTGTGTGCTTACTTTTTGGACTTTTCATATGACACACAAAAATTGTGTAATGCATTTTTCCACGATTTGTATAACATTACCTTTGATTTCTATTGGTTGAGCAAAGTTATCAAGTAATTGGGGTTACAGTCTCTGTATGGGATCTGAGATCTTAGTTAGCATTTAAATGTCAGAATTTAATTCTCCTGTTGCTGCATGTTTTGTGGGTTGCTCAAAATAACTGAGATGTATTATGATTCTGTATATATGAGAACTGCACCATGTGCAGTTATATACCATTTTTTGTTTTTACAAAGTGAAAACATGGCATTGATTTCAAACAATAATAATATAAACCAGGGCAAATTCATGAAACCAAATCAACTATATTTGTGACTCTTAACTTGCCCAGGGATGAGTATTGCATCTGTTCAACTTAAAACACCTACAAATCCATCATGTCATCAAATAGGCAAAAAGCATCTTATCTTGCTGCCAAAGATTTTGAAGTTTTGTCTCAATTGCATGAAATAATGTTTCCCACATTCACTATGATTAAGAAGTTAAAGCTCTTCCAAGACTAATTAGTTCTGGAAGGTCCATGTGTGCAAACAGAAGTGAGTTTGTACAGAGATACTATTAGACTGCAATCCAAGCCCTGCATTCTGGCATATTAACAAGAGAAACCTGCAACAAAACGTTGCCTCTTCCCAATCTTAACTGCCCACCTTAAAGTTACAGAAAGTGCTGTTAAAGGCTTAAGCAGACAAACTTCTCTTCCTCCCCACTCTCAGTGTTCTTCCGTTGTTGATTTTCCAAATAATGTTTCAGCATTACATGGCTCTTGGGCATGCTCAGTCTGCATTGGGGTATTTGAGGTATATATTTTTTTCCTTTTCTTTTAATTCATAAACATGCATACTTGTGCATATCTGTGGAGTCAGAAGACTCCAACTGCACACTATAAGTGTCCAGACCCAGCTACCCAGTCTAAGGGTAGCCCCATTTAATTTACAAATTGATGGTCAATCAACTGGATTCCACTACAGGTTGAGCCTAATTATCCATGGATTTGACTCAGCGCAGGTTCTCTGGACCTACACTGAGCCAAATTTGGCTCAACCTGAAGCCTCCAAAGGCAACCAAAGCTGTTGGCTCTTCTGAGGCCTGCCAGGCCGCGTGCTTCTGTGCCATGACCTCAGCTGGCCTCACAATGGTCGTTTAAGCTGAAAAATGCAACTTCAATTTTTTCAGCAAAACCAGAAGTTGCGCATTAAAAACACAACTTCTAATTTTGCTAAAAAAACAGAAGTTGCATTTTTTTTTGTTTTGTTTAAGCAGCCATTCTGAGATAAGAGTGTTCATCCTTGGCAGGCCTCAGAAAGCCTGACTGGAGCAATGCTCTGGTCGGTTCAGAAAGCAGGGCGGGGAGGGGGGGGCAGAACAGAAGCCTTGTGGATAAAAAGGCTCCACCTGTATTTGCATATAGGTCACTCTTTCAATTTCCCTTCTTCAGTTTTGCTTCTCTTTTCCTAACTGATGGATAAGCAGAAGACGTAATCCATCTTTTAAAAAACGGCAGTTCACTCCTTAAATTTGGCAGTTGCTGGTTTCTGCCCATGATAGACTACTATATCTAGCCTGAGGATGGAAGGGGCGGAGAAGGAAGATGGATGGCAAGTTCACACCCTAGACTCATTAAATCAGCATCGTAAACTAGGGATCTCCAGAGGTTTCAGTAGGAGGGCCACAGGGTATATTTTACAGATTTTTGCAGGCTGGAAAAAAAAATCAGTTTTATGAATGACATTTAAATGAATGCATAAGTTTTACTTGGATCTTTTTTTTGTAATCAGCATATGATTCAGAACAAAATAGGGTTTGGGGACTGAGACGGCCTTGGTCACCTTGGTGGATTACCTGCGCTGGGCAATGGACAGGGGGAGTGTGTCCCTGTTGGTCCTGCTGGACCTCTCAGCAGCCTTTGACACCATCGACCATGGTGTCCTTCTGGGTTGCTTGGCTGAGTTGGGGCATGGAGGCACCATTTTGCAGCGGTTCCACTCCTTTCTAGCTGACAGATTCCAGAAGATGGTGCTAGGGGAGGCTTGTTTAGCATCCTGGCCTCTTAAATTTGGGGTGCTGCAAGGTTACATTCTATCCCCCATGCTGTTCAACAGCTACATGAAGCTGCCGGGGGAGGTCACCCGGAGGTTTGGGATAGGAAGCCAACAGTACACTGATGACACTCAGTACTATCATCCTTTCCTCCCGACTCCAAGGGGGCAGTTGACGTCCTGGATCATTGTCTGGAGGCAGTTGAGGGCTGGATGTAGGCAAACAAACTGAAATTAAATCCATATAAGACAGAGGTCCTTCTGGTCTGGAAAGCTATGACTTGGGTATTGGACTATGCTCAGAATGCGGTTGCACTCCTCTGAAGGAGCAGGTCCACAGCTTGGGGGTTCTCCTGGATCTGCAGCTGCTCCTGGACTCCCAGGTGGCAACAGTGGCTAGGGGATTCTTTGCTCAACTTCGGCTGAGTCACCAGCTGCAACCATGCCTGGGTTGCTCAGACCTAGCCAACTGACCCATTTCCTAGTGACATCAAGATTAGACTATGCAACGTGCGCTATGTGGGCCTGAGCTATGAAGGCGATCCAGAAACTGCGATCAGTGCAGAATGTGGCTGCCCTTGTGGTTGCTGAGGCTTGTCAGTTTCACCAGTTGGGCTGTTGCTTCAGCAACTACACTGGCTGCCGGTTCATGTCTGGGTCCAATTCAAAGTGCTAGTTTTGACTTTTAAAACCCTATACAGTTTGGGATCATATAATCCTATCCATACTCTCTCATCTGAGGAAGCCCTTCTGACTCTGCCACCACCAGATGAGGTGAGAGGGGTGGCAGCCAGAAATAGGGCCTTCTTGGTGGTTGCTCCGCAGTTGTGGAATTCCCTGGAAACTAAGAACAGCTCCCTCTCTCAATCTTTCAACGGTCTGAAGACTTCTTTTTATTTAAGGAAGTGTTTTATTTAGGTTGCTGACATGCTAGGCTGGCATTTTTAATTTCAATTTTATTTTGAATGGTTAGTATTTTATATTTGAGATCCATTGGGGTCTGCTAGTTTTTAATTGTTTTATATCGTTGTTTTACTCCTTTTTGTATTGTTATTTTTTACTTTCTGCTGTATTTTTAGTGTTATAAGCCGTCTTGGGTGTCCCAATATGGGCAGAAAGATGGTATATAAATAAAGATGTGTTAAAAGTGTCAAATATTTAAGTTTGGAGATCCCTGTCTTAAATAAACAGTTGCTAAAAGGTCTAGAACTGGAGCAGATGAAACTGGTAACGTACACTCATTCAAATAGAAAGAAAGATTAGGAACTTAATGCTTTATGTGTATATGTTAATTAATGTGTATATGTTAATGTGTATATGTTAATTGATTTCTTGCCCTCTGTCTCCTAGGTGCCAATGACCCAGGGTTCTCAAGGACTGCCACAACAGTCATATCAACAGCCAATCATGCTACCTAACCAATCAGGTCAAGGAACACTTACAGCCACTGGAATGCCTGTTTACTGCAATGTCATACCTCCTTCCCCACAGAACAATCTCCGGTTGATAGCTCCACACTGTCCCTCTAATAGCGTTCCAGTTATCTCTGCCAACTGCCGGACAAATGCGAATATTAACAATCCTGGATGGCAGGTGAAGTACTGAAACTGTGAATTTATAGTACAGATATATTAAGGTAGTTGTTCATTTTTTTTAATGACAACTATCTCATGGTCTTCAAGTGATAGAGAAACTCAACAAGAGAAATCGGCGGCAGGACACAGAGACAGTGCTGCAGGAATTATGTATAAAAACAACAACAAAACATAATAAGTTTTTTGCTGGTTAATGGTGCATATTTTTGTCACGTCTGCTAGGTATGCCTTTATAGCTTAGCTAGTGACATGAAATCATTGAGGTAAGATTTTTTCCTACCACTGAACACCACTGTGTAGATTATAATATCCTTAATTCAGATTAGTTTTGTACTTTGTGTTGAGTTTGTGAAGCTAAAGGTATTTAAAAATATAATAAAACCACATTGTACCAAAGTTGTAATGGACATTTTAAAAAAAAATTGCTGAATGGAAGGAATAATTTATACATGCTATAGAGGTTTTTTATGGATATCTACTGTATTGTAGTGTTAAATCACAATAAAGCTACTTGACCTCATGAAGACAGGTCAGCTTTCTACTCTCTGCTTAGTGTGTTCCTTCTGTTGGTTTCTGTTTTCTTTGTTTTTAGTTTATGAACTAAAAGTCAGAATAATCTGGTTGATACTTTTGAAATATACATTTCCTGTTGACTCTCGGGAAGCACTCGTCTCCCTGGTGAGCAAGTGAGGTATCTGATGATACCTGAGGCCTGGTAACGTAGTGGCCCGATCTTGTCCTGGTCCTAAGGCAGTGGATGTCATGAGCCATTGCTACAGGTCCAGTTATGTAGGTATGAAAGGTGCTCCATCTTCAACCCTTCGCTTCCTCCTCTTCAGCTGCCAGCAAAGCTCACCCAGTGCAATTTCATGCTCTGGCTTGCCATGCTTTCTTTTTGGTTTCTCCCAAGGGCTACATCCTGCAGGGAAAAGCTTTGCAACTACTCAGTACAGCAGGCTGGCTGCTGCTGGGTCTTAAAGCCTACCATCTACAAAGCACTATGCCATTTTAATAGACGTCAGTACACGTGTTTTTTGTATCAGTGAGGAGTCCCAGAATCAAACCCCAGGGGACACCAAGGTCCTACCTGTATCTCCTCTCTTTCCCAGCTCCTGGCATTTGGCACTTCTATAGCCCAATGCTTGGAAGATGGGAAGAGTTTCGGAGTATGTTTCGGAGTATGCTTCCTTTATGTTTTGGAGTAGCAGCAAGGCAAATGGGGTGGACAAATTGACTCATGGGTGAAAGAGGATTAGAGGGAAGCAGAAGGGCATGGGTGAAGGTGTATCTTTTGCTTGCTTGGATTAAACCTGAGCTGGAGAAAAACTCCAGAACTTGGTGGGGTCAGAATGCTTACCTTATATTTGTCTTGAGAGCTGGAATATGTAGCGACTAACAAACTGAACTGTAAATGAGAACTTCCCCAATCCAATTCTCACCTCTACTATGAACTCACATAGGTGAGCCAGTTCCCCAGTTACAGTGTGGGATAATGTGTGCTTCCCAACAGGATAACAATGAGATAATAGATGTGAAACACTTTACACACTTAGAGGGAGCTAACAGTTGACCTTTGCCAGACATTTGAATCAAAGGCCAGAAATTATGAATTTTGGCAAGATAGCTACAGTGAACATGAAAAATACATTTAAAAAATGAAAATATTTTCCCAGGACTTTTCACTTTCTACATTTAAGCATGTTTACAGTCCCAGGATGTTTGTGCACAAAAAATTGGCACAACTCCAGTTAAAGGAGTAGTTGGTTTTACTGAGCACTTCATATCGAATAGTCTTTAAAAAAAATGGCTTAATGTCAAATTATCAGATACAGCAGTGTGTGTGTGTGTGTGTGTGTGTGTGTGTGTGTGTGTGTGTGTGTGTGTGTGTGT
>JAJKFI010000032.1:3769124-3783774 GCA_029204185.1 Lerista edwardsae
CTCTCTCTCTCTCTCTCTCTCTCTCTCTCTCTCTCTCTCTCTCTCTCTCTCTGTGTGTGTGTGTGTGTGTGTCTAATAAACACCACAGCATATTTTCAAGAGGCCTCCTCCAAAATCAATGTCTTCCTGTGATAAGAAAATAAAAAGCTACGACAGTCCCATTTTTCATTTGTTTCACAGGAAACATTATTATAAAAAAAAAAACCCAACTCTGTCACTGAGATGACTTCATCCGTTGGCAATCGAGTTGACGGCTTCTCTCAACTTGATGTGATTAATTGTTTCTTTTATATATCATTGGGCCTATAAGAAATATTCCTCTGCATGACCCTAGTTCTGAGGTAGAGCATACTCTCCCTCTGTAGACTGTCCTAGCTAAAGCCCCAGAACCTTTCTACACTTTCTGTTGCATTCTACTTGAGAGACTCTGAAGAGTCAGTCAAAATAGGCCATCCTGGGCCACATAGACCAAAGTGAGCACAATCCTAACCCTGAGCTGGAATAGGCAGGCTGACACACCTGCCCCATATCCAGCCCAGGGTTGGGATTGGCTGTCAAGCAACCATGGGGAGAGGAAAACATGGGGCTACTCCAAGCTGTGCCACTGAAAAAACAGCAGAAAATTGCACCTCCTGCCACAGAGAGACTTATGTGTCTGTTGCACATGGTTGCCCTCTTCCAAGGGAGCTCTCTTTTACAGCCCTTTGTCTGCTGTGGTCAAAAAGGTGTGTGCGAAAACTAAAGGAACACTCCTACGTGTCCCCTTTCAATCCCACGGATGAGTCACCTAAAGCTTTAGCTAAATGGTCATTTACAGAAGGAAAGGAGAAATGGTCATGTATTTGCCCCAATATGGGGCAGAAAGGCGGGATAGAAATCCCATCATCATCATCATCATCAAGAACAATATTGATCAGCCCCACTGAAAATGAAAAGCTAACAAAAAATGCATTGGACTCAATAAAATATATCCTTAGTATGACTTTTGCAGTCATGGAATGGAAACTCTGTTTAGTACTCCCAACATTTTGTTTGCAAGAAAGCAACCATAGAAAGCAACTATTTGGATGGTACTGCAGAGAAAGAGAGAGGAACTTTGCCACTGCAACCCCACTTAAACCTGCTCCCAAGTGGCAGGGTATGGGGGCCCTATGCATACCACCAGACACCACTTCAAGGGCTAGCAGTGGTACAAATACCACTGGTTGAGAAACACTGCCATAGGAGCTTCAGCAAACTCGCCAGGACAACTGACGTTCATTGATCAATTAAAACAATCAAAGTTTGCAGCCTTTATTTCTCTTTCTTGTTATGGGCCCTTCACAGCTGTCTGACATAACAGAGTGCAAACAGCATCAGGCAGCAAGCTTTGCCCAGCAGGAGAGAATATTTGGCCAGCACAAGACAGCTCCGTGAGCACAGGAACAAGTCCAAACACCAACTTTCCCAGGTGAAAAATACAGCACTTAGAAGCTGAACGAATGCCTGCTGAGTCTCCAGCCTCTGCACAGCAGCTGTGACCCTAAACATCTCGGCTCACAGAAGGAAAAGAGACAGTGGAAATTAACTGTTTATATCCAGGATTCAGGCTTCCAGCAAATTTGTTCAGAAACAACAACATGGAAGGAGAGAGGAAGCCTGATTCGTGAGATGCAGCATTTCTAAGCCAGAATGGATATTGGGCAATGCTTAAAGAGCACAGAGGATACAGAGAGATTTGCCAGGGATGAAATGGGTCTAACAGTTGATTTGATATTACCTTGATTGTTTGTGTAGCTGTCATAGCTTTCAAAAAAAAAAAAAAAGAACTTCGTGAAATTGGCATATGATGCAAGCCTTATTGATTTAGGCAGCAATTCTACCCACACTTCCCTGGAAGTAAGCCCCATTGACTATAATGGGACTTCCATCTGAGTAGATATGCATAGGCTTGGGCTGGAATTCCAGCGTTTCTTTAGACATTACAGTCAGACCCCTTTTTATTTGTGAAGTGGGACAGCAATGTGCAGTTGGCACATGGAGTTCCCTTGCTCCATGGGAAATGGGCAACCATTTGTGGGGCAAACATCCCCACATTTCCCATGTGGTAATAAACTGATTACCTGAATCCACCCGTGCAATCTCAAACACATCAGCAAAATTACATATCACCAAGTTATAACTTAACATTTTTGAGATAGTAACCCTCTCCCTTTTGCTCCAAAGAGAATACAATTTTTGTCTCCACTTTCAAGATAGTAGCCAGAGCTCAAAGAAGTGTGCAGCTAGTTCTGTGAGCCCTCTGGGACTTGTGACTGTTTCTCAAACAGCAGTGCCCCATTGTCACAAGACAAGCAACCTTTGAAAACACGAAGAGTTCAAAGTCAATGTGCATTATGATCTGAGTCAGCTTTCAATGAAAAAAGTCAAACGTTGCAAGGGATATCCATAAACCCTTGAGTCAGCTTAATGAAGCAAGTTTTTTTTATGTTTTCATTGTAGAGATCTACTGGGCTCCTTCCTAAGCATACATCTATATCACTTGATCACTGAATACAAAATATTATACCTGAATGTGTAAAAACATTGCACTTTTGCTCTTTCTGCATAACATAATATATTATTTCAGATGGCCAATTCATACATGCAAGGTATTGCTTGATGTTGTAGTTATCTAGGGACAATATGCGTGTGTGAACCAGGTCAGCTGTTATAGATACCATAGATTTTTCTCTGAAAAGCAGATCACTCTCACATACATCTGTAGTTATAAAGAAGAGAGAGACTTGAATGATATGAACTTTGGTCTTGTTTTTAGACATATTGGAAGTCTTTCCTTTTAACTTCCCTGTGGTGAACTGGTTCCAAAGTTTTCAGAAACTGTAATGCTATGTACAGTTATATTCTATCTTAGCTTCATGACACATCCTCTTGATGAGCGAAATGAGAAAGCTCTAAAAGACAGAATGTGAACAAAAACTACACCTGCTGTCATTGAAGTCACCCACCGGATTCGACATCGTGTCGTCTTCTTTTCATGACTCATGTCATGAAATACATAATTGACAGGGTCTATTATGCAATTAGCTTTTGAGCTCACACCCGCAGGGCCCCAATTATCCACATATAAAAATAGTCATATGGATCATTGTTGGATTTAAAAGACACACACGCAATAAACGTAATTTTGGTAAGTAAAGATGCACCGCTATGATTCTGACTAGTGTTATGCGTACGTGACTCAGTCATGTTTCAACAGCATTGTGAAAAAACTGAATGAGACTTTCCAAAATAGGAACAATTGGCCTAAAGTTAGAATATTGTACTGTACTCAAATCAAACATAAGGTACAAGTTGGTAGGACTAGAAGAAAATGGATGCATCAAAATGAAATGAATGGAGAGGGCAGAAAAAATGCCAGGTGATCCAGAAAAATAGTGTGTGCTTAGAGAGGAGAATCTGGTTCTGAGGCTGAAAAACAATTACATACTATCTTCCAATGGGTGTAGATTGGCACACTCTTGAAATTTTGGATGGCAGAGCTATTATTAACACCAATGGGTAAACAGAATATCCATTTTATACCTACATTTTCAGCATCACAAACTGACATTGAGTGCTTAACTCTGCCGGCACAGATAGGCTAGCAAATTTGCTGGCACAAGCAACACTGTAATGTATGGTGGGACCACTCTCAGAGTCAGAGACGCCAGCACACAGATGTGCGCCATCCTCCCAGTCTCCAAAAAGTAGTCCAAAAATGCTTTAAGGTGGCCTTTGTGCCAGTCAAACTTTGCTGACCTAACTCTGCCGGCCTAACTCCAGATTAGTATTGCGCCCTAGGACACTGAAAACAAATGTCAGTGAATCATCTTTTAAACGTTTCATTACGCAATACTAGAAAATCATGCTGACGTTTTGACTGAAACAGAATCTATAACACTTGTTTTAAAAAGTTTCTCCTGAATGAGTAGGGTGAAAAAATTCATTCATTTAGGTGAATGTATTCATCCTAATTCAATAAATTAGGATGAATAAATTCATCTGTCGATCTGGTCATTTAGCCCCTCTGATCTTGCAAGAGTGTTCTGAATTTATTGCCAATGAAGATGTGGATTCACATTAGATGCCATATCACAATGTGACCTAAGTCCTGTTGAGCAGGCTGAATGCACCTTCTGATGAAAACTGAGAACCAAATCTGCATGTGGCTCCATAGATCCATGCCTGTAGCAATAGACTTGAAGCCCAATCCTATCCGGGCCACAGCCCTGTGGTACAGTGGTGCTAAAATGACTCCACTATATCCTGCAGGGTCAGGGAAGCAGCCAGAGATCTCTTCCTCCATGTAGAGCCCCAGCAGCTCCTATGGGTCTATGTCAGCTATTTGGCTGACATAAATGTATGTATGTCAGCTATTTAGCTGGCGGAGAACTGAGGAAACTTGTGTTGGGCTCTGAGGCCTGAGGGGGGAAATAGGATTCAGCAGCAGCTGAGGTTGCCTTCCCCGCTCCCCTCCTGAGTCTAAACTGCCCTTGACCCACCTTCCTTCCCCCCAGTTCCACCCCTCTCCACTTTCCCATCACCCTCCTTGCCCAGGAATGGCTCCCCAAGAACGCACTGCCCGGCAGTGCCTGGCTGCCCATTGACGGTCCAGTCCTAGGCCTGCCTACTTAAAAGTATGCCCCATTCAATGAAATTGGACTGAGTAAGTGTGCACCAGATCGCAGCCTCAGCACCTTTTTTGGCAGCATGTCTCTTCAAATCTGTTGGCATCATAAACTCCCCCCTCCCCGCGATGGATCTGCCACATTTCTCGTCAAGAGATGTGAAAAATCAAATAATGGGAGAGTGACATTTTGAGGCATTTCTGAGAGGCGTGACATTGCAGTCAACCAGGTCAGGTACTGGCTGAGGACCCATGTCCATCAAAGGACCTGCGTGGCTGGCCCCACCCCTGAATCTTCAGAACAAATGATCACCCAATGTGCCATCATTAGTGCCACGAAAGCTGGAGCAGGCTCTGAGTGTGCCTGGAGCAGGGCAGTGATGAAACAAGTTATTGCCCCCCCCCGAGTAGTCTCGCTACTCCCTCTGCTTCCGGAATTGCTCCATCTCAGAGCGTAACGGAGACAGGGGGAGACAGGGGCAGAGGGGAGGGTCCACCTCCATGCTGCTTTCTTCCCTTGCATGCCCAGCTCCCTTGGCGGTGTCCGTGGTGGGCGCATCACCGCGCCGCATGGGCGTGATGCCTCTGGTGGCCACTGGTGAGGACAGCAAGGGTCCTGCAAGTAGCCAAATGCAGGGAATTGTTCCAGAGCCCCCAGCAACCTTTGCACCAACACTAGTTGCAAAGCTGCCAGCATTGCCACAATGTAGGCATTGATTGCCAGACTAAATCCAATCTTTCTCATAGGCAGCCAGGTGAGAGACTGGCATGAACCGCTTGAGACAGAGGCAATAAGCACCAGGCTGAGCTGGAAGAATCAGGAATTCGGATCAAAGTCTGAAAGGCTCTCTGGCACGAAGCACTTTTCCTCATATATACCATATTGGATTTCCAGTCTCTTACAAAGATGCTACTAGATTATTTATATGCTGTATAATGTGGGCCGTTTGTAGAAAGTGAATGCCTGTGATCAAGAATTATGAACCATAAACTGTGGCCTACCAGAAAAAGCAAAAGCTGCAGCTGTATCTTCCCTATTGTTATGCTCTCCATCTCTCAGGCCCTGATGCTGGGCTTTCATTAATTTTTCTATTAACTTTCCCCATCAGTGTGATTAAAGATTCATTAATGTGAAGCAAAGAATGAAAGTGAAATAAAGATTGGATCAAACCCATTTCATGCATTCAGAGCGGAGAGGAATATTTGGACTTGATAAAGACATTGGGCAGCATTGTAAAACGGATGTGTTTGCGGTGGGTCACTGTTGTTCTCGTGTTCGAGCCAGACATGGCATAATTTAATCTTCACTTTGGATCACTCCTCACAGCTTTCCATAGGTCTCAGAACTGTGTACGCTACATGTTTATTTAAGTACCAGCACTTAATTCCAGTTGTAGTTCTATGCACATCTACTTGGGAATCAATCCCTGCTAGACTCCACAGGACATGCTTTAGAACCGAGTTTCTCAACCAGTGGTACTTGTACCACTGCTGGTATCCTGAGGTGTGTCTGGTGGTACATGTGGGGCCCTCAGATCCTCACCACCTGGCAGCGAGAGCAGCAGCAAGAGGAGGCTCAGCTCACTGGGCAAAGCTCCAGCGTGCCCTTAAAAAGCCCCCCTGTCCACCTTGAGCCTCTTATCAGTGGTTGTTCCGTTGCATCTGGCCTCCCAACCCAGAAATAACTGGTGATGACATCATCGTCAGTTACTTCTGGTGGTACTGCCAATAGGTGAAACCAATACAGGGCCGGCTCTAGGAGTGGCGGGGCCCAATGCGGGGCATTCCTATGGGGCCCCTCCACACTCCCCACAGCCCCCCCCACTCACCAAGAAGAGCACTTGTGGTGCCACACAAAAAGTCACTGAATGGATGAAGTCACTGCCAATTGCTTCCAGGAGGCCCATTTTGGGCACCTCAGAAGCTGGGGCAGCCGAGAGGGCCCAAGGCAAAGCTGCTCTGCTTGCCTCACTGACCTACATACAATCCTGAGAGATCCTGACTGCAGCAGCAAGCAATATGCTCACTGCACTGGTGTGGGACCCCCCCCCCCAAAGCGTGGGGCCCAATGTGATGATATTGGCCACACTGGCTTAAAGCCAGCCCTGAACCAATAGGTTGTACAGTGGGGGACGCATGTTAAGAAATGCCGCTTTAGAGTAAACACCCATAGGTGAGCCTCGAAGATGTTGACTTCAAATATACCGATTTTCAATCAGTTGTTTAATGAGTAGGACCTACGACAAAATGTGACAGTGTATCCCCAGTCCTAATTGGAATACGCCAGTTCAGCCAGTCTCAAACTGGCCTGCCAGGGCTGCACAGACCTCAGAGGGGCAGGAATTTCAGAAAATAGGGAAGAAAAAAGGGCTCTTTTCTTTATCATTCCCTTCAGGCCCTGCTGATTATGGCTCATGATGGTTTCAAATAGATATTAGATAGCTATTGAGGTTTCAACAGTCCCAAACCTGCACATTTTACTGCTCTGGGCCAAATGGAGGGGTCCTGGAGAGCAAGATATTAAAATTGTGCCCTATTCACATTCCTGCCTCTTAAGCCATAGAATATAGGAGAGCAAGTTGGTTTATCAGATCAGCTGGGCTCCCCCAGATTCTGTGGCTGTAAGAGCTTCTGTTGAATGTAAATTCTAAGACCGATGCTTCCATCCCATTCAATCTGAAATAAATCAGTATCGACGTTACCACTTTCTGACCATAAAAACAGAAATGCTTAATAGAAGGTGAGTTAGGAGAATGTCTCAACTTATAGCATGTTGCAGAAAAAAATATAAGCACACACACTACACTTCTTACATTCAACTTTTGGTTAGAGATTAATTATACGTGGTAGGATGGGCTAGAGATATCAATAACTGACAGTCTGAATGTGGTGCAGGATTTAGCGACAGATGATCCCTGGGATCTTTGGAAGCAGATACTTGTTATTCTGCATAACTAAAAATCCAAGTGTTGCTGAGTGTCTGGTGAAGGACCAAAGTAGTGCGAGCTCAGAATGAGCGTTTACTATTGGGTGATGCAGAGCAAGACTTCAGGTCTGCCAAGGGTGGAGAACAATACCGTGGACAATAGATCTAATTTCAGCACTTTTGGAAAGTAAGTAGGTCAAAAGAGTTATCAACCACAAACACCAGCTGGCATTTCAGAAGTAAATGATAATGAGAAAGCCATCTAGTTCAACTTAGCAAGCCTGTTTTGCAGAGATTCTACAAACCACAAGTGCAATGTGAGCACATAAAAGCCCTCTCTCTTTGTTCTCCTTCATTTAATATGGCACGAACACCTCTGACGCCAAGAAATCGGTCCAACGGACTGCAGAACAAACAAGGGGAGGAGACCAGTCATGGGAATGTCAGAATGCAACCACTGTCGGTTTTGCCAAAATTGTTTTCGGTGCTTGCCACTGTGTTCAGCTTTGTATGGAACCCACCGCTTCCCATTGTGAGTATAAATTGAAGGTGGAAGACTCAAGGCCTTGAAAGATTATTACAAGTGGTTGGCACTTATACGTGCACATCCTTTCTTTGGGGTTGATTGCTTCTCTGCAGGGGGCTGCAAGTGAAGATAATGCCCAGCTAATTGCGGGGTTGACAAAAGGAGAAAGAGAGAGAGAGCAAATCCAAATTCCCAACACTGGGAAATGGTCCTTGCTTCCTTCTTCCATGTCCACAGTGGTGCTTTGCATTGCAACACCAGTCTGCTGAATAAATATGTCATCTGAAGCTGCCAACATAAATTATGCGTCTCACAGTTTGCACCAACTAAGGAGTCACGTTGAAGTCACAAGGAGATTCTCTTTGCATTGCCAGCTATTGGAAGCCCAGGGATGAAACGGCTTCTGCAGCTCATTAATCACGGGAACTGACCCCTGAAGGTTGATGTAGAACAGTTGGAAGTGTCAAACTAATCAAGCCAAATCTCAGCAGAGGTAGAGTGAGCTTGGCTAACGTGTGTGTAGCAGACCATACTGGCGAGGGAAAGAAACTAGGAAAGGGATTGAGCCTAGTGTGGGATGAAGCTCTTTGGCACAATTGTACAGGTGGGTCATCACATCTCTGGAGCAGGATAAATAGGACCGATTATTCCGAAGAATTCCAAACACCTTCATGGGCAGTGAACATCATGGACATGAGGTCTCCGGAGAGACACAGGGATGAGATTTCTGTGCTACTAGATTCAGCATTCGGATTCTAGGCTTGCCCCCGGCTTCACATTAAACCTTCAGTTCAGTAACTATTTTTGTGATACAGATTGCTCCTTTTACTTCTGTGTGGTCTCCTAGAAACAAACCCATCCTCTGAGCAGTTGACCTCAAACTCCGAGCCCATTTTTATTTTGAAATCCTAAAATGGGCAATATGCCGGAAACAACCTAGGACCAGACTATATCCAGAATCACAGCCACTCCAAAAAGACTGGGGTCATTACGTGTGGCATAAGCAGTGGGGCAGTTGGGGGGGGCAGTGGGATTGCCCTGGCTAATCCTGTACTTGCTGGTCACCTCCCCAGGCTTCGGTGCTTGCTGCTTATCTAAAGAGGGCAGCACCCAACACATGGAGTCCTGGGCTGTGCAGCCAGGGAGCATATCAATGGCAGGGGTGATCTGCAGCAGAGCAGGGTTAAAAGGGCAAGAATCTTGTTCTCCCATCACCTTCATTACAAGGAAAACCATAGTTACAGGCAGGAAACTTTGTGCAGAATGTACTGTGTCTATATAACTAGTATAGTAGCATATGGAGAGAGAGAGAGAGAGAGAGAGAGAGAGAGAGAGAGAGAGAGAGAGCGTGCAATATCTGTTTGTCTCCTGCTGCCAGTCTATTTTCCCAAGGTAGCAAATTAGTAGGTGCTGGGAAAGTGAGTAAGGCAAGATGTAAAAGAGGTTGAAAATGTAAGCCTCCATTTATACAGGACAGGAGGTGTGGACTGATGGTTGAGTTGCTGGCACTGCCTACAGCTAAGCAGGAGAATCTGTGGTTTGTTTTTGGATGGGAGACAGATGCCAGGTTGTGACAAGCTGCAGTACCTGTGGTGGCAGAACAGAGTCGCTGTGGAGCTGATTACTCACCACAAGTGAGAGTTGCGGTAGAGTGTGTGACAAGGCCAGCTGGCAAAAGAATGGAATATGACCTTGAGGACCTGTCCAGGCTTGACTTGTGATGGCCTGCTGAGGCTTGATGGCAGGCAGCCAAAGGAGAGAACTACACTGGGAAGGCGACATCTGGGCCTGAGGATTGGTGGATGCTAAGCAGGATCAGCCTTGGATTGGCCTTGGATGGGAGACCGGAAGTCACTGACAGAGCTTGTGGAGGAATGGGAGGAGTGTGGAAGAGTCAGCTGACAAAAGAACTGGCCAAGGTGGTGGACTGTGAAGGCTCAGAAGGTGCAAGAGTGCAGCCAGGATCATGACCACACATTGAAAGGGAAACATCTGAAGAAATTGAGGGTTCTGTGAATGGTACATAGAACAATAATTGTAAAAACCCCAATTGAAAAAAAGGGGGTTATGAACAGCCTGCCCATGTAAACTGCCTTGAGTCCAGTGAAGTCTGGAGAAAGGCAGTATAAAAATACATTAAATAAATAATAATAAATAATAATACTGTAGATTTGTTAAAAAAAACCCATTGAAAACTGGTGGTTTAGACTAGCCTGCTCATGTAAGCCGCCTTAGGCATTGCTTCGGCATGGGAAAGGCGGGGTATAAATTCTTCAAATAAATAAATAAATAAATAAATAAATAAATAAATAAATAAATAAATAATATACCCTGCTAATCCACCCATATGTCAGCCTTTCAATATTGCATCCAGGCTTTCATACCTGTTCCTTTTAACGGATGGAAAGCCCAATCCTATCTGGGGTTTACACTGATCTGTCAGCATAAACCCCAAAATAACAGAAGTCACTCTGCTTTTCTGTGGGCTGCAGACACCAGTGCAGGCTGAATGAAGGTGGCTAGCAAACCACTTCTATCCTCATTGCCACAGGTGAGGCAGAGGGGGAAGTGGAATGAGGGAGGATTGTGGGCTGTTTGGGGCGGGAAGTGGCCCAAACTGGGGCTAGGAAGGGGAGGATATTGGCAACATAAGAAGAGCCCCACTGGATCAGTCCAAAGGCTCATCTAGTTCAGCTTCCTGTATCTCACAGTGGACCACCAAATCACAGTGGACCACACAGGGAGCACACAAGACAACAAGATGCCTGCCTCCTGCTGCCACTGCCTTGCATCTGACACTCTCAGGTTGCCTACTCTAAAACCAGGAGGGTGCACATACCTATCATGTCTTGTAACCTGTGATGGACTTTTCTTCTAGAAATCTGTCCAATCCCCTTTTAAAGGCATCCAGGCCAGATGCCATCACTACATCCTGTGGCAATGAGTTCCACAGATTAATTACCAGCTAGGTTAAAAAAAATATTTTCTTTTCTTCTCCTTTCTAACTCTCCCAACCTTTAATTTTAGTGGATGGCCCCTGGTTCTGGTGTTGTGAGAGAGGAAAAAGAATACCCTTCTATCCATCCGTTGCATAATTTTGTTTGAGGGCATTTGACTGCAGCAAGGGAGCATGCAAAGATCCTATCCACCCTTCCCAACCCAGAATCACGCCCAGGAGTCTCCTCAGACACACATAAAGCATAATTGCTGGCAGGGGTCTGAGAACACCCCCTGGAGGCCAAGTGCCTGACAGGGAGGTAAGTAAAAAAATTTTACTTACTGATGTCTCCTAGGCCATCTGGCTATCCTCTCACCATGGCATGCTTGTGCTCCATCAGCCAAGACTTAGTCCTTAGGACTAAGTCTTGGCTGATGGAGCACAGGTACATCTGGGTCTGGGCTGACCCTCATCAGACAGGCATGTTTAGGCACCTGAGCAGAGTCATATGATTATATGCTCCTTTAAACAAAAAAAGACCTGCCACATAGAAACCTAGAAGTCAGGAAAAATGCTTCTCGCCTAGAGAATTCAGGGGTATATGGAGATGCATTCAACTGCAGGAGTCCCAACTGCTCTCTGAAGTAGATCAGTCTGGATACAGGCTTACCATCTCAGTAAGCAGCATTTTTGGTGACAAAAGTTTACACAGTAGCTATCCCCGAATGCCCTTACAGTGACAGCCAGTGAAGTCATTATGGTGGGTTTGAGGGTAAAATGGGGTTGGGGTCAGAAAGCTGCTCAGATGATTTTGGAGCCCCCTTCAGATGCATGAGGGATTCCTTGCAATCTCTCCACTAAATCCAGGCACCAAGCTATGTGCACTAGCCCGATTCCCAGTTTTCTGTGCATTCAATGTTTATCTGTGTGTCATGGGGGGGGGGGGGGGAGAACGGCTAGGCAGGGCAAATCATATGGTTGCTCTTTTAAAAATGTTTCTTTAAAAACAACATTCATCATAATCTTCAAGAACCAAGGATGAAAGCACACCATGTTTATGAAATCATGGCACCTGTCAAAGTAGAAAGACAACTGCAATCTCAAATACAATAGTCCTCCGATCTGAAATCTGCGGCTTCACACAACCCAACACTCACCAAGGGACTAAAAAGGGAGGTTTAACAATCCTGTCTAATGGAACCATCCTCCATTTGCTTGTGATTGCTGCTAGAGTGACCATTTGTCACAATCATTTGGTTAACGTTTCATATCACTTTCTTATTAGCAGAAAAGGATCACAGAGACTCCCACTTGTATTCACTGAGCAGGTGAAGGCCACAAGAGGAACACATTTGTCAGTGCAGTTCCCCTACCAAGGCTTGAATGCTTACATTTGACAACATTAATTTCCTTTTTAACCTGGCAACTGATTTATTGACAACGTGGCCAAGTAATTAGTAGGACACTCAACCTAGTATTGCTTTTGTGGAAACAGTATTCAATTTGTCTGTTTCCATTAAGCAAGACCAATTACACAGTTACCTGCTGCAACTAAGCATGTCAGGTGTATATGTCATTCCGGCATCACCGCAGTAAGCTGCACTTAAAGTGAGTACCATCACAGCCCTATGCCAGAAGAATTTCTGTGCTACTGACAGCATTCTAAACCAGTGGTTCTCAAACATTTTAGACCAGGACTCACTTTTTAGAATGGCACTCAGGTTGGGACCCACTGGAAGTGATGTCATTAACCTCGAAGTGATGCAATAGCCGGAAGTGCCATCATCAAGCAGAAAGTGCCGTCAGTGTGATGTAATCAAATGACACTCCTAGAATGCAAACTGGCATTCTTGGACTGAAGCAAATGCGCAAACATGATGAAACATCTTTGACAGAAAGCAAGCTTAGGACAAAATATGATGGCAAAGCACTGAACTAAAAACAAAATTTAAAAAAATTCACTTGAAAATTCAAACGGTTAACACAAAAGGAATATAGCGAGAGTAAGGTTTGCAGTTTCCAAGATGGCTGCTCCCAGCTTTCCACAACCCACCAAGTTTGAACAACACTGTTCTAAACCTATGCTTCATTTAAAGTAGGGTATGAGAATAAAGAGTGTAAGAGCTGAAAAGTAGTGCAAATCAACAAGTGGAATAAAAACCTCAGCTGCTGCTGATTCTAGAAAAAAGAAGTTTAAGGAAGGATCAGTTTTCAGTGGTGGGGAAGGAGATACTAACTCTTCATAACTGTAGAAGCTCTCCGAAAGGCATGTTCTGGTTCATCTGTGATATCCTGTTTTCTGATTCAGGCAACCTCCCTAGCACACAGTGGAAGAAATTATATCGCTGGTTTTCTTTTCTACATTTTCCCCTACAGTGAAATACCAAGTCCTTATTCCTATAATGAACATCCTGTAAATACCATCATTCACAACAGTGGTCTCCAAACTCCAGCCTGCAGGCCTGATCCAGTGACCGCTGTTTCCATCGGTGATCGGCGCTTACTGTTCCGCCGGGGAGCATTGGGACAGCCATAATTGCAGCCCCCAAGTGTCATCGCGGCCAGCCACTTCCGGGTTCTGTTGCCCTAGCAGGCTGTGCACGTGGCATTCTGGGCAGGCACGGCTGGCCGCGGTGACACTTGGGGGCTGTAGTCGCAGCATATCATTCACTTGTCAGCCACCAAGCAAACACAGACCACCAGCCATAGAGGGTAACTCACCACAGCCTCTATAAGTCCAATTTTGCTGCCTGCCTGGGTCTTAGAAAAGCAATCAGGATTGGTGTCAATCACGTGGCAGCTTGCTATACATGGCAGGAGAATTCAGAAGAGTTTAATAGGAAAGTTGCATGACTTACAAATTTGTCCACATTATAGTACGTGCCACGACCACAAGGCAGACTGCCCAAGATGCATTCTGCAGTGGTGAAGGACCAGGATCTCAGTGCTGCTGGTTAAGCCTATAATTTGGCCTTTCTGGGGTCAGGAAACTTCCTTTCATTGGGACAAAAATACTGATCCTGATGCAGCAATAACAACCAGAACTGTGGTTGAGAAGAAACAAATGATGCTTATTGGTATGGCCATCCCAAGAGACAATTGAATCAAAGAGAAATAATTGGAATAGAACACAAAATACAAAGACCTGGAAATTGAAATACAGCGCCTTTGGGGAAAGAAAATAAGCCTCATCCTTATTGCTATTGGTGCGCTAGGCACAATTCCCAAGATCCTTAAGAAGTGCCTGGCCAATATAGGCATAGACAGGATAACAGCTGAACAACTACAATAAGCCACACTACTAGGAACATCGAACATGTTCTTAAACTCTTGTGTAGAGTTCAAGCAATTGAACATCCAAAAATACCAGTAAAATGTCTGATGGGCTGTAGTACCACTGTATAAGCAACCAAGCAACTGTCCAGTGGGACCTCAGTAGCCACTGATTTGGTATTCACTTAACCACTGATACCGAGGTCCATCTTTAAAGGTCTTGTAACAAGGAAAAAATGGCCAAAATCCTATTTCCTATCTTCCTACCTTCCATTAGATGCCACTATTCACGCCATCTAGTGGCTGAATGTGGTGTAGCATCTATACCAATGCATTCTA
>JAJKFI010000032.1:3788774-3835731 GCA_029204185.1 Lerista edwardsae
GAACTTTCAAATATCACATCTGGGCATTCTGTTAGGATATTTGAAAGAGGGCTTTAATATGCTGATTGGTTTCTTCTCCTTCACTTAAAACATTAGCATAAGAAGAAAGTGAGCACTGGAGCCTACAGATGCAATGTGAATTTCAGGAAGGCTCCCCAAAAGCACATGACACACACTTGCACTAATTGAACCTTCCTACCCACCCCACCCCAATTGCTTCCTACCCACCCCATGCAATTTGTCTTGCATTTCGTTTTTGGTGGAATTCAGCTGGAATCATAGTCTACACCAGCGGTATTCAAACGTTTTAGACCGGGATCCACTTTTTTAGAATGGCACTCGTGTCAGGACCCACCAGCAATGATGTCATTAAGCTGGAAGTGATGTTGTGGCAGGAAGTGCTGTCGTTGTGACATCATAAAATGACACTGCTGAAATGCAAATTGGCGTTCTTGGACAGCACCACCATGAAACATCTTTGACAGAAAGCAAGATTAGGACAAAACATGATGTGAAAGTACTGAACTAAAAACAAAATTTTTAAAAAACCTCACTTGAAAATCCAAACGGTTAACACTCACAAAAGGAATAGAACAAGAGTAAGGTCTGCAGTTTCCAAGTTGGCTGCTCCCAGCTTTCCACAACCCACCTGACATCAGGTCGCGACTCACCAAGTGGGTCCCAAACCACAGTTTGAATAACACTGGTCTAGTGTTGTACTTTAGTTCTTTTGGCAGGTGAAATTCATTTCACCTAGACCCTGTTCTGCCAAATTCCCTGTTAGGCCTCCCCAAGAGCTCCAATACCCACACTAGGCTAACTAGTTTCCCCTCCAGAGCAGCCTCAGAGATAGGCAAAAGGGAGGGGGGTTCAGTCATCCACTGGGCCTCCTCTCTTCCAGCAGCTTTGCTTAGAATCACGGGCTGGCCAGCCTCCTCCAGACTGCCCTCATCACCGGCTTAGCTCAAGATACCCTAAGTCTAACTTGGCACCACAAAACCCCACCACAAAACAATAGGCAGTCAGCTTGCGTAAGCCACACCTGCCTCTTCCATTCGGTGGCTCCAGGGGCATGGCAGCCATACAACAATTCTGCACAGTTATTGTTATCCAGTCCTTTAACAGTCCTTCAGTCAGTCCATCCAGCAATCCATCAATCAATCTGTCAGTCCATCCATCCATCCAGCACCTACCTGGTGCTAACTTACTGCAGCTCCTGCCTCCAACTTTATACTGAGGCAGGCCAATAGGTGTTTGTTGCTAGGCTGGCTTTAATTCATCAGCCACACCCATCTGCACCTGTGCTAACCTCCCTTCATAGCCAGAGCCCTCATCAGCCTGCAGCTGTGTTCCTGCTGCAGGTGTTCTGGGATTAACCCTGTAATCCCTGGTTTATTTGAACAAGGGTCCACTGCTGATACCATTCCCTATCTCCTTGGGGTATCTCCTGCCTTTTCCAATACAGACCCGAAGTCCAGAGTTTGACACCTATTAAAACCCATTTTCTACCAATGATGCACTGGAAGTTGTATTTCTACCAGTGTTGCTCTAACGCATCATTGGTAGAAAATCATTAATGAACCTGCTTTTCAACCCACCTGCCTAAATATATCCTGGTCTCTGGTGCTCAAAGAAAACTGACCAGAAGAATCTGGTTTGCAGACAGAAATCATTCACCAAAAAACTGATAAGTTTTATCTCAACTCTAATTTAGTATGCAAGAAGATACCTTTAGGTAACAGAGCACTGCCCAATGTTTCTCTTTGATTGATATACGATGCTAACTTATATATGCCAGGTCAGTAACAATCTATGCCCAGTGGTGTCATCTACAAACAAGGAGAGGGAACGCTGGGCGGGACTTACGCTTTGATTGGCAGCCCGTCCGTTGCGTTCCGCCGCCTGCCCGCCTGCCCGCCCGCCACGCGGGGTGCCCGCGGTTGGCGCGCCCCACCGCTGCTCACCCAGACACCCGGCGCATGCCCCCTGGCCCCCCCGGCGAGCCGGCACCCCCTCCGAGGCCAGGGCCAGGCGGCCAGGCGGTGGAACACAACGGACGGGCAGCCAATCAGAGCGTAAGTCCTGCCCAGCGTTCCCTCTCCTTGTTTGTAGATGACATCACTGTCTATGCCTACTAATGACCCAATTGAAATGGATTGGGGCCACCGGCAGCACATGTGTTCCACTGGTGGAAGCACCAGGTTCCAGGTGGAAATGCCTGGAGCCACTGTGAAATGTGAAATGTTGTCACATCGCTGATCCTTCTGGCAAGTGCAATGAGGTTGCCAGCACAGTTGGTGGTGGTGGTGACAGAGTCAGGACACTGTCTACCAGCACCAGGTAAAGCAGCAGTGGGGGTGGGAGGAATAGGGGAGGGAGTGGGAGGAAGGGGGGCATTTCTGGGCACAGAAAAGGAACCTCTCCTTCATTTTTGCAGTTTTTCTGTTTTGTGCTTTGGCAGTGTTTCTATATGTGGATGAGAGAAAGGGCCAGTTAAAACTAGGCAATTATGAACAAATATTTCCCCGCACTATACAGACCTACCTGGGAGTAAGTCCCACTGAATACAATGAGACTTACTTCTAAGTAGTCATGCACCGGATTGCGCTGGGGAGTGGCTGTTCTTAACCAACATTGATGATCTGTTACTGATCTGCTTGTCTAATTTTAATGAATGGCTGCAGGGACAGCTGCTGAATATGTATCACTTCACTGTAACTGCTGAAACATAATATAAACATTTTGAAGACTTCTGATTACTCCTGCTGACCAATTGACTTCAAGCATGCAAATAATCTGATAGTGGGGAAAAGATTGGATGTCACATTTATGCGTGTCAACTGCACAATTGATACAGGGCAAGAGTACAATGTGACACGATTAAAACAACCTTTGGGCAACATTTAACATAGGAGATAGGATTTAACAAAGATCAGTGATGGAGAAAAGGAAATTCAGACCATTTCATGTTTTTGAATGTGGAAGTTCAGATATTTTCCTAGTATTGTCTACAGTATTGAGTAAAATGGAGTATTTTACACAGCTCAATTTATGTGTTCCTGAAACAGCTGATGACATTTTTTATTTTTAATGAAATTGCTTTCTGACCCACCTGCCTAAATATTTCGTGGTCTCTAAGGAAATTGATAAAAGTAATCTGGTTTGCAGATAGATACGTTAATTCAAAATCTGCTTGATCTAGCCACTTTCTATATGTGACATTGAAATCCACACGCAGCTTTTGATCTAACCTGTTATTTGAGGCATTAAGGCACGAGCAAGCATGGCTGTTGGTTACAGCTGATCTGTTGATTGGAATTTGGGAAGAGTGTCAAACAACATCAAGAGGCTGCAGCTCATTCGTGAAACTGGCTGAACAAACCTGAGCTCGCCTACCCAGCTGGACTGAGGAATTGCCTTTTGACAGGTGAATAAAATATCATCAATTTATTTCATTCTAGTTGTCAAGCCAAGAGCATTGGTGAATAGAGGGAGCTTCATGTCTGAGGCCATTTACATTTTGTGACAATTTTCCTGCGCTAAATTAAACCCACACTAGCAGCAAACACAACAGCACTGGAAATGACCCTTTCTGTCTTATGTTTCTTGTGTGTCTAATAATCTTGTTATCCCTACTAGCAAGCAGCTGCAGTAAATGTGATCTAAGAAATAATTTGCCCGATAGACATCTGAATCCTGAAACGTCATCCTTCATAGAAATCTTGACAAAAAAACTGACCCTGGAGTCCAATTTTCCCATTCTTGCCTGGGCAAAAAACAAAATCCCACGGTAAATGTTGGCAGAAAAACACATGAAGCCGGGCTATTTCAATTCACTTTTTGTGCAGTTTATATAGACAAGATACTTAAGAGTGTCACTATCTGTGTGCAAAGTATAAGAATGTGACCTCATTTTATGGGTGGCCAGCTGTGACACTAAGGGTGCAATCCTTTGTATGTCTACTCAGAAGGAAGTCCCATTATAGTCAACGGGGCTTACTCCTTGGTAAGTGTGGATAGGATTGCAGCCTAAGAGGGCAATCCTAATCTCTAGTTAGGCCAGCAAAGTTTGGCTGGCACAAGAACCACTCTTGGAGGTAGGGAGAATGGCACATGTTTGTGTGCTGGCCTCTCTGACTCTGAGAGTCAGACATACATACTTGACGGTGGCCCTCGTGCAGGCCAAACTTTGCTGGTCTAACTGTGCCGGCCTAACTACAAGTTGGGATTGTGCCTTAAGGCAATTGTTCCCAGCCTTGGGGTTGTAAACCTCCAGATACCATGTTTGAAAAAATTCTCTCCCTTTAAGAGGGGTGATGACAGGTGGAGCCCCATAGGAGATGCCACCCATCACTTCCGGATTCTCCCTGCTGCTGCTGCCACTGCCACCTACAGGGCAATAAGAAGGGAAGTTTTACAGGGCTTCTTCCTTCCTTCTATTTGGTGGCAGCAGTGGCAGAGAGAACCTGGAAGTGAGAGGTGCTGTTGCCTACGGGTCCCCCATGAGATCCCAACCCTGTCTTAAAGGAATAGGAGGTTGGGAACATTGCACTAAAGACTGGTGCACACAGATTCATTGTCTGGCGCCCTGACTGAACCAGACCCTATTCACAGCCCAATCCTAATCCTGTGCCAGTACAGCCAGGCCAGCTGGCCTGCATGGTATCCAGTGCAGGGTTGGGGCTGGTTGCAGCACAACCCAGGGTAAGGGGAATTAATTCCCGTTCCTCTTGGTAACGTGGCAGCAGCCCAAATGGGACTACTTAGTTGTGAGCCGCTGAAACCGGCAGCGCAAATCTGAGCAGCCTGGCATGAGGCTGGGCCACCCAGAACAGGGGTTAGGATACAGCCTAAGTGATGGATCCTGACTCCACCCCCCCTCCTGGACCCAGTATGCCAACAGACCTTCCACCCCTGCCTTCCTCCCCTCCCTAACTCCCACTGGCACTTCCCCACTCACCTTGTATGGCACAGAAGCTGGATTCGGCCTCCACGGTTTGGTACGCATCCTTGAGCCGACCCAGTTGACACCTGTGGCCTTATGGCATGTGGTGACACCTAGAGCAGAGTTAGGACTGCATTTTCAATTGAATACACTGAGGTTACGGCTCTTCCTCAGCTGATCAACTTCCTGATCAACAGCAGCCCAATCCCATGCCTCAGAAAGACTGTTCAGAATTGTGTAGGATGCTATATATGCCCTCAAGCGGTGGCACACCAACAGCTGACCCAGCAGGGACATTGTAGCATGCCTACTGTACAGATCAGTCCCGAGGAAGACGTCCTCACACCCACTCACTTGCAAACAGCGTCATAGACATATGCAGAGGGCTATGAAAGATCACCGAACAGAATTTTGAGGGGAGGGCAGTGGAAATTATTTTCAATCTGTAATCATCTATTTTATCTCAGCTCTTAACATCTACGTAGTGCAAGATAGCAGAGCAAATCTCATAATGAGAGGTGGGTAGGAACAGTTTCATTTATTTATGTTGATGCTTTCCAAAGGTAGAAGTGCAGAAAGTGGTGTTCATGTATTTTTATTCAAACTTTACATGGTAATTATAAATTATAATGGCTATAAAAGTGTACTGTACTAGGTAGGTGATCAACAGATGCAGCCACAGTCATTCCCCAGGCACACAGGCACTGTTAAATCTATATATATAAAATTGTGTGTGTGTGTGTGTGTGTGTGTGTGTGTGTGTGTGTGTGTGTGTGTGTGTGTGTGTTCCAGCATAGCTCTGTAACGCCTGGAGCGATTTCCACCAAACTTGGTACATATATGCCTTACGATCTGGAAACAAATACTGCAGGGGTAAGACACCCCTAGCACCCCTAGGGGTGGGGGTGTGAAGGGGGTGACCAGCACAAATAATAGAAAATGACCGATATTAGTGTCAAATCCATTGTTTTCTGGGTCGCTGAGATGAATGGTGACACTCCCGATGCCATTTAAGTCCAAGTTCAGCCCCCATCAGCATGGGGGGTGAGAAGGGGTAAAAAATAAAATGTCCAAAATGACCAACATTGGTGTCAAATCCATAGTTTTCGGGGTCACTAAGCTGATTGGTGACAGTCCTGATGACATTTAAGACCAAGTGTAGTTGAATAGAACGAATAGAATTCTGTAGAAATTTCTGGGGCTCAGAGTAGCTGGAGTCTGTGGGTTGTGTTTGCAGGATCATAGCCACTGCAGCAGTAGTGGAGGCACTTTTCAAAGAACTCCAGTAGGGCAGTTCTGCCTCACCTGCCACATCCACACCTCTGCTCCACACTCTCATGTTTTCTATTCAATTCAATTCACAAAAGTAATTATATTCTTATAGTATGCTTCACATTTCCTTTAACTAGAAACTGTTAGTTTAACTAAACTGAACTACTGGTTAAAGTGAATTATTTTCTTGGCTGTGTCATTTTAATTATGCTGATGAGTTTCCTTCCCCCCCCCCCTTAATTCTATTAAGTCTGATATCTGAAAATTCTGTAGTTCTAAAGAATGACTAAACTTTTAGTTGTTAACTGCATAAAACTAGGAACAGCTCTGCTGAAGATTCAACTCATTAAGCTTTAATGTTACTAATGCTCTTAACACTAATTACCCGTTCATTAAGTTGATTGTCTTAGCAGAAAATCTGGGTCCACTTCTCTGCTGGATCATCACATTAATTTACATGTTCTATGAAAGGGAGAAACAACAGGGATTAACACAGTTAATTCGAAAATACTTCAGAGGATATGACACAGTTAAACATCTTTATTGATGGAAAATTACTTAACTCTATGCCATTGGTGCTAACACCAAATGTTACTGTTTCAGATACTGTCAGCATAGACAAATTAACCTGCTCATTAATCAAATATAGTATTATGAGTTTATTATGTCTTGAGAATACAAGGGTACAGAGTTAAATCCATCAAATGCTAGTGGCAGAATATACAACACAAATGTATTTACACTGGAATATAAAGTTCTCATGAATTTTGCAGAAAAGATCCACAGAGCTGTACGATCCCAAGCTGCACCCCACTGTTTGACCTGAAAAGGAATCAACCTTTGGTGCATGTTCCAAGCAAACCAGCTCAAAAGTTCATGCCTTTGCAAATCATCCATTCAATCCCTCACAAAGGCTCAACATGTCCATTAAAGGTTGAACCTTTGTGAGCATGGACGTCTCACAAAGGCTCACAAACATCTGAATGAAAAATGCAAGCGGCCAAGTCATTCGCAAAGGTTCAAACGTTTACAGGAACATTGTGAACATACAGGAACATCCTCCTGATTCTGCATGCCAACATTAAAGCAAGTATTTTGAGCCCCTCCTCCTAGGTAGAACGCTTGCAACATTTCTAATGAGCAGATCATTAGAATCTGTCCGCCCACAATGTTCTTGCTCATAGATTTCATGCAAAATCTGAAGATTTTGAATTCTGATACAATATGGTTGTCTGGGCCACTAGTCTCCAAATTAGCTGGACTCTATCTAGTATAAATTAAGCATTCTTAAGTCCCACAGATTTCAAGGAGAGAGTTAAAGCCAAACTAGACATAATGTGGTAGCTAACCACACAGCCCCAAAAGCCACTGTGGTGGATTGACTCATAGAATCATGGAGTTAGAAGGCACCTACAAGGTCATCTAATTCAGCCCCTTGCCTGTAGCAGGAAACCATACTAGAACATCTCCAGCAGGTGCCTGTCGAACCTCTGCTTCGCCACATATAGATACATCAGTATTTGTACACCACCAGTATGTATATACTTTATGTCTCCCAGTATTTATGTACTTTATACCTCCAGTGACGAAGAATCCACCACTTCCTTGGGCAATCTGTTCCACTGTTGAACCATCCTGATATGGTAGCTGTTTTGCAATACCTAAAGGGCTGTCATATGAATGACAGCCCTTTAGGTATTGCAAAACAGCTACCATATCCTCTTCCCTTTTCCAGACTAAACGTATCAAGTTTCTTCAACCTTTCCTTGCAGGACTTGTTCTCCAGCCCTCTGATCATTCTTATTGCTCTTCTCTGAACCTGTTCCAGTTTGGTTGCATCTTTCTTAAACGGAAGTGCCCAGAATTGCCCAGTACAAGATGCACATGTAAGGGGGTTAATCCTTTCCTTAATTCTTCTTAGCATTAAACCAATTTTTTTTCTCTGATAACTTCAGGCTCACCACCTAGAACTACAATCTTGAACATAAGATATAAGGGCACAATCCTAACCTGGAGTTCGGCCTGCACAAGTCCCTTGTGCCAGCCCAGGGATGTCACAAACACACTGTAAAGTGCATTTGGACCACTCTTGGAGTCCAGGTTAGGACTGCGCTCTAAATGCCTTTATTTTTCAGTAAGTCATATGCACAGGTACATAAGATTGCAGGCACATTAGTGACAGCTGGAACTCATATATGATACCTGTGTGGTCGAATCAACTCCCACCTGTGTCACCATTTTTAAGTGGGACTTCTTTGGAAGGCAGCCACAGTTTCTAAACTGTTTAAAAAACTGGAATAATAAATGGGGAGGGGGTAAACACACTTGAATTAGGGATGCTTTTTTTGTTTTTTTTACCGGCTTTGTTCCTGTATGTTTAACATCAGCCTAACATGCAGAAAACGCACGCAGCAACTGACAAATTACCTAGCCTGGAAATAAAGTAATGGGAAAAATTCACCTGCTAAATATCGGCACATCGGGCTGTTGTTAAAGCCGCAGGAACAGAGTCACTAAAAAAGCCACTAAAGAGAGCCACTAAAAAGAAAGCTTGCAAAGAAGTTTGCAAATTAAAAGCACATTAATAGGGATAGTAATTACAAATAACCTCAAAGGTAAATATTTTCAGCTTAAAAGATGATGAGCATGAGCTGGAATGGTAAATTCTGTGGATTTCATTGGGACAGAAATGCCCCATGGTTTAATCTTCTCTTGCATTAATGGGACTTAAAGGAATAAAGCGTTGATTGCATTATTGTTACCTGCATTATTTCCACTTCTAATTAGACTACAACTTGTTTCTCTAATTCTGCATGTTTCTCCATGGTTTTGCTCCAAACTATTACATTACAGCTAGCCAAATATGCACTATTGCCCCACCTTATGCATAATGGAGAAGCATTTAATTAGCTTATTAACTTGGCAAAAGGAAGACTGACCAATGGGAAAGTAACTACTGATGATCAACCAGTTCTTGTGGGGGAGGGGAGAAGAGAGAGATGGGAAAATTGCCCAATACCAGCACATCAAGGCTGATAACTGCCGATCCATCATGAAAGAAGGCTCCTGTTACTGAAAGCCATATGGCCACACTAATAGCAGAACGTTCTGTGTCTAAGAACACACAATGAACAATGGTAGACAATTATGATTTTTCCTGAGGAATGAGATTATGAAATGCAGTAAGAACATATAATCAGACACAGTTGCTGAAAGTAACAAGGATATTCTTTGATCTACACACTTCTGCTCATTATTTACCGAAGATTACCTTTTTATTTAGCTTAAGTTCAGAATTACTGGGTTTTTAAAGAGCAAATGAAGCTGATTCAGACTCATTGTAAATGTGCAGAAGGTGTACAGTACCAAAGGACAGAACCACTGTCATAGCCGGCCCCTCTGTTGCCCAGGTCCATGATGCTCAATATCACCCCTGGAAGTGCCTGAGCTGGAAGTGATGACATCACCACAAATTACTTCCAGGTCGTGGGCACTCGGAGCTGTTGTGCACCAAGCCGAGCAACCAGCCACTTTGTTATAGGAAAAAACGTGACAAAAGCAGTCAGCAATTCAGACCAGTGAACCACTTCCTGGACATTCCAGTACCTTCTCCTGTGTCCCCTCGGGGGCACTCCACCACTTTTTTTGCTTTTCCTCTCAAAAATGTGGTCAGTTACTCAGAGCAGCTTAAAACTGCTTCATGTGCCTGCAAGGGGGTGCAGGAGAAAGTACCGTGTCACCCCTCAAGGCATGGGGCCCAGGGCCCTGTAACCCAACCCACCCTTAGTTACGCCACTGGACAGAACTGGTCCAAGACCTGAGCTTGCCAAGGGCTGTCCCCTAACCCTGCTGTCACCACAGTTCTCCCTCCACTTGCAAATCCAAGGAGGGACAGAAGATAGAATAGTGAGGATGAGTTGACATGCAGATGCCTCCCACCAATCCATCAGCCGGCCTCAGGGACACGCCAACCCTGCAAAAAGAAGCATTTGTGGAATAAGAGTCTCAGAGCGCAATCCTAGACTGAGTTAGGCCGGCATAGCTAGGCCAGCACAGTTTGGCCAGCACAAGGGACACCGTAAAGTATATTTGGACCACTCTGGGAGTCAGAGAGGCCAGCACACAGATGTGCACCATCCTCGCTGATTCCGAGTGGTCCAAACGTGCTTTACGGTGGCTCTTCTGCTGGCCAAACTTTGTTGGCTTAGTTTATGCCGGCCTAACTCCAGTTTAGAATTGCACTCTCAGTAAGGAATGCAAGTGTCAGAGGAATGATTTCCTGGCATTCTATTGTGAGGAACAAAAGCCATTGTTTATACTTACAACAGAAATATACTACAGGAGTTTGTTACAAATTTAGGATGATAATGTTAAAAGGTTTCTCCTAAACTGATGCTCACCTCTTTATCATCACCATTTTTACAGAGATAAAATCAATCTTTCACTTAGGTTGTTCCATTTACATATACCGTATTTCCCATCTAATTTGAGATTGATCTTCTACTACATTCAATTTGATCCACATTTTAACTATTTTAGACTCTAGTCCTTCGACCTTTATTTATCCTTTTAACATCAGTTGAAGAAAATGCCTGTGATTCTGCTGCATCACTCTAAGCCTAGTGAGATATGACAGAAGTGTTCTGTAACACACACACACACACACACACACAGGTATAGTGGCGTAGCTAGGGCATTTTGCACCTGGGGCTACTTAATTTTTTTTATACCCTCCCATCGCAATTTTTTTTTTGACCATAACGTTTACACTCCAGGAGGTTTCATTGAATTCCTGGTGAAATTCCACATCCAACGGTATACAGCATGATGGTATTATTCCTTAAAACTGCGATTTTGAAAATTGCTATTTATTCAAAAGATGTTTTATTTTTGGTTTTTACTTTTTTGGCCATAACTTTTGATAGAATAGAGATATTACACTCTGTTTTTTTCATTGAATTCCGGGTGGAATTCCACATCCAACGGTACACAGCATGACCATATTACGCTGTAAACTCACGATTTTTGGAATTTGGGGTTCAGTGGTGATCCCCAATAGGTAGCTACACCACTGCACAGGTAGTCCCAGAAAAGACAGCCACAGCCTCTTTACCTATCCCTTATCCCCCCCCCCCGGGTTTCACACAGCTTTGGGGGAAGAGTGATTTAGATTAGGGGCAGAGCAAAGGAAGAAAGGGTTAAAACCTTTTTCTCAGTATATTATTTCCCAATCTTGAAAGGAGCTGTGTAGAGCTGCAAATTAGTAAAATTAAAACTATGGGCAGTCCTAGTTTATGTGTCTCGTCAGAAACATCCCCATATAAAGAAATATAAGTATTGCAAAAGAGAAGACTTTCCATTTGCCCTTGTTACAAGTTCCATCTCTCAGAATGAGATCACACGTTGCCCATGTGTCAGACTGGACAATCCGGACAGAATCTTTTCGCACTGCACAAAAAGCCTGCATCATTAGATCAACTTGAGGAGGATGTAGTACAAAGGAGTCGCTTTTGCATGCTATCTTAGCTGACAGCTCTAGCCACAGACTGACCAATCACAAAACAAGATAGTAAAAAGGCTATTCAGCACAATATGGGAAGGAGTTTTAGGCAAGTAGAAAAACTAAACAGACCAAGGTTAAAAAGCTGGAAAAACTCTTGTGAATAATCTCAAAATTTCTTTCCCTGATGAAACATTGAAGGAATTTTTTTCCGGGTGGAATTCCACATCCAACAGTACACAGCATGACCATATTCACCAATTTTGGTGAACCCCAAATTCACCAAAATCACATTTTCTCCTGACCTGAAGACACCCTGAAGAAGGAATCATCACATTCTAAAATTCTGCCTGCTATGCAGGGGTTAAAAGACACAAGACTCCCCAGAGCATTAGGTCCTTGAGTACAGATTGAAGGCATAGGATACAGTCACTGGTCTAAAACTAAGCAGGCCTTGATCTGATCACTACATGGACACCATCTCAAGCTCCATGATGGAAGAAAGGTAGGATATACTTTTAAGAAACAAACATGGACCTGCCAGAAAAAAAGCTGAGAACTTTTCAAAAGTGCCCTGCAAATATGGCCTCTTGTGGACCCCAATCATGATAATACAATTTAGGACCAAACCAGATATGGGGTGGATGACCCAAGTCTGGGAGTCGTCTACCACACAGGTGAAAACTGACAATTAGCAGGGATGGAGGGGAGAAGGGGGAGGGAGTATATCATGTTTCTCCTGCCCAACCTCATTTTTTATCAAACCACAGCAAGTACCTGTCTGCAAAACCTGGGTGGGTAGGCACAGTGCAGAAGTGACAGATGGGGGAAAGCACACCTGCACATGCACATGCACTGTCTACTTCTCCCGTGCTCATCAAGCCCCACTCGGCAGCTGTTTGTTGTTTGGTGGTGTCCAAATTTAACATAGATGGTGCTGCTACTGTAAGATAATGGCACAACTTTAGAGCTAAGTTCCTCCTTGTCTGTTATTTATCATGGATTCAAAGTCCATCACAAACACAAAATCTGCTTGAAAAGTGAGCAGAAACAGTGACCAGATGGAGGCCTTCATCTTCCGGTTGTGTCACTCTACCCTGACACGATTTTGTGGTAAAGATTTGTTTTGTCTTGGAGGTAAAGATTCATTAGACTGGAATTGGCTGACTTGACAAAGAAGTGCCTGCTAAATTTCCAAGGCGCTGAAATTTTGGCTCATATCATAATTACAGGCAGTCAGTGGAGTGTGTAATTAGTAAGTGAGGTAAAGAAGGATATTTCTAGAACAAGCAGGAGTTATTTCCTGCTGTTGGCTGTCGTTCTTCTGGAGCAGAGGTCTGGCCTTTTCTGTATGTACAGAATATGTTCTAGACTTTTTCATTGGCTATATTTGAACGTATATGGAAGCTGTTTTCAACCAGTATGTCGCAGAACATTAGTGTGCCATGAGTGGTCTGCAGGTGTGTCATGGGAGCTTAGGGCAGGATCTACTAAGTCACTTATTAGTAGATCCATTTGGGGATATGACTGCACTCACACTGGCAAGGTACAGTGTGCCTTGTCAATTGTCAAAAAACTGAGTGCGCCTTGACAAAGTTAGTGCCCTATCAGTGGGCTGTGAGATAAAAAAGCTTGAAAATTGCTGGGAGATGATATTGTTCTTGAATACTGTCCTGAGCACTGGATGGCCCAGGCAGAAAAGAAGTAAATACACAATTCAGACATCATTAAGATCATAACCTGGAGTTAGGCCGGCACAGTTAGGTCAGCAAAATTTGGCTGGCACAAGGGACACCGTAAAATACCTTTGGACCTCCCTCGGAGTCAGAGAAGCCAGGACACAGACATGTGCCACCTTTCCTGACTCTGAGAGTGGTCCAAGTGCGCTTTATGGTGGTCCTTGTGCCGGCTAAACTATGGTGGCGTAACTGTGTTAGCCTAACTCCAGGTTAGGCTTGCGCTCCAAGTCCCTGTGCAAAGCTCAAGTGTGACTGCTTTGTCTCTTCCAGAGCTCACGCTTCGGGGACCTGTGCAGCCATGTGTGCAAGGAGCCATGGCAGCAGGGCATGTGGGGAGTGGTCCTCTTCCAATGCCAACATGCCCTGTCCAGCCTCTTTGTTAAAAGACACAGCTGAGCAGGAACAGACTTGAGGCAGAGCTAAGGATGCCTCTGCTCCCTTTTCCGGCCTGCTCAGGCAACAAGGAAGTGGAACAATCCTGTTTTGATCCTGGAAAGGGAGCAATCAGAGCAGGATTGGTACAGCCTCCTTCACCTCCATTGCTGCCACCACTCCATGGCTTGGAGCAATGGTGCGGCTTTTGTTCACTCGCAGTGAGATGATTGGAGCACATGGTGAAGTGGATGGCGGTGTGATGGGTGAAGGAAAGTGACAGGCAAACATAGAGGGTGGGACACCCTCATCAGTTTGCCACATCCACCCAACATAGCCATTTCTAGTCTTGCAGTAATAGCTGTTTGGGCTTGATGACTATGGCCTATGAAGGATGTCATTTCCTAATGCTTCACCCAGAGGGGTATGTGTGTGTGTGTGTGGGGGGTGCAACTGCATCAGGCAACAAGCTTAGGGGTGGTGGTAACAAGCTAAGCTTGACATTAGTGGCCAAAATTGCAAAAACGTTGGTATGTATGAAGAACACCATCATGTTATGCTTTCATTGGAAAAGTAATTTAATGCAGAACGCAGTGAAACAAACCAGAGTGTAGTACCTTTACTCGATCAAAAGTTATGACCAAAAAACCAGAGAAAACAAAAATATAACTGTGATGTCACTTCCTGTTGTCATGTCATTTCCGAGGCAACATTTTCCCCTCTGTACTGGGCTACTCTTTCATGAGCTTCGCCCCTGGTTTCGCCCACAACTGTAGTGGACATTTTCAAAGGACTAGAGGCGAGAACCACAGTTTGCCTTCATCCTGGAGACACCGTTATTCAATAGATCAGGAAGGCACATACGCCTGGTTTAGCAGTGCATTCATCCAGATGAGAGTTCTGAGTCAGAACCCTGGAGAGTGGGAGGAGCAGAGACTTGTACATCATAGGTAAGGGAGGCAGCATTTGACATGTCACCTCTGACATCAGGAGGTCTTGGGCCAGCCCGGCATGCAGCTTAGTATTGTCTGCATTAGCAGCATACAGGGGGTGCATGGTAAGTATTGCAAGCGTCACAACATGCCATGTAAGTGGCCCCTCCCACTCACTGTTGGAGCCATTCTAGGTAGCTTCGCTACATACTGCCACTGCTGCCCAGAATGGCTCTGATGACTAGTGGGGAGGATGGCTCATTGCGGTGCATCTAATAGCTGACTGCACCACCTCCTGTAGCTCCACTACTGGGCTACATTCGTTGGGAGCAACTCTCCAGGAGTTTGGACAGGGATTTTCCTAGGACGTTTTGGGAATTGAAACTAGGACCGTCTTCACGCAAAGAGGTTGCTTCAGAACTGAGCTATGAGGGAGGACCATTCCTGATCTTGAAATGTGCCGTTGTGCAACCAACGCGCCAGGAGCAGTCCTTGTTTCCAAAAATCAGTAGCTAGCTGTGGAGTCATTTCCTCAGTGCTATGAATTATACATTGAATAACTTTGTGAAAGTGGCCAGCCAGGCTGCTAAAAATAACTGGGAAACCAAATGGCTGTGACCTTAAAAAACATCCCTGATGGTGCCTGCCACTGATTTTACACAAATGCACACACAGACACACACACAGAATTTGTTAGTCTCTGCAGACCACTATGCTATAGAAAATAATTCTTTCTCCAGCTGATACCAACTTTTGTTCCCATATTTAGCAATATATAATGATTAAGAATTCCCTGCCTAGCAAACTGTCCTCTGCCCCGTCCCCCCAGTGCTGCTTCAATTTTAGGAGCCTGTCGGATACATTAAAAGCCCACCCTAACCTACCCCCACCCCTGCTGGTACAGCTGGGCCAAAACCAGGTGAACTATATCCAAGGGGGAGGAAATTGGGAGGCTTCGGCAGGGAAAGGGGATTTACATCTCCCACTCTGCAGTGGGTCCCTTCAGACCTGCCCTAGTTATTTTGGTGGTACAAGTCTGAGAAGAGAAATAAGGGGTGGAGGCAGCAAAAATGAAAGGTAGGATCTTTTGCATGCCCTTGCTGTAGAATCCACCCCTCCCACAGCCTCCCCAGCCCATCACACCCCCTCCCCAACCAGTTCAGCCTTATCCCCGTTCTCCCCATTCCTGCACCCTCCTACCTACCGCAGTGGCTTACTTGCTGCAGGTGGCTGGTGCTCTGGTGATGCAGCGGGAAGGTTCAGTATGTGCACTCACAATACTAAACACCTTGCTTCATTCACATACTACATTTTTGGATGTACACCTTTAAAAAAAACTTACAGTCTCATCAATCATTTAGGTCTCATAGCTTTCACTAGAACTTACTTTACCATGTGTTTTAATTCTGATTGAAATTCATAGGGGTGAGTGCTTAATGTTTCACCTTTAGGAGTTTGCTTTCTCTAGATCATGCCTGCACCATGTAAAGAAGTTCACATACATTCAATTGCATCTGTTGATGGGAGCAGGAGGAAGGGCATATAGCTGCAAAATACATGCTTCCTGGCAAGTGTTTGTTGCTGAACATTTGTGGTTGGCAGTATGTGGTTTCCCTCTCTTTGTTACCTTGGAAACTAGAGAATTGGTTCCAAGCAAGAATGGCTTAGCAAAGTCCACATTGAAATGTATCAATATTTCACCATCATAGAATCAGGGAGTTGGAAGTACCCTTTGAGGCCATCTAGTCCCACTTGCTTGAAGCTGGTAAATCCTCTGCAAAGCATCTACGAAAAGTGCCTGTCCAAGCAGATCCAAGGTGACCCATAGCCTGATCCAAACCTCCACTGTGTGCCCTCCCAAAACTGCAGAAGGCCCAGTCCAGCCCTCTACTTACTCAAGCTGCTCCATCCACTAAACGTCTCTTTAAACAAATCAGGAAGTGCTGGGGCTCACTGGGAAGTGAGCTCCCAAAGTGTCCCATCATTTCCTTTTTTGGTTAAAAGGATCATGTAAGGAAGACATAACATGAAGAGGTAGATGGCTGGATCATCGTCTTCTAATCCACGTCAAGCTGTCTTTTACTGAGCAAAAAGTGGATTGGAGCAGCTCCAGTTGGGCTGGAGGGAGGAGGCTGCAGACCTGGCATGAAAATCTGTTCGCCATTCCCCAAGATCTGCCACTCGAAGCAAGCTGCATCAGTCATGTCATGCACAGGCCAGCCACTACCACTATCATCACCATCATCCAATGTTTCTGCCCTTGAAAATATAATCAAATGCATTTTAGAAATAGATGTGTGACAACCATATCAAAAAAAAATGTTACACTTCGGCTCCAAATGCCAACAGGAAAAAGAGTGTTTTACACCTCTTCTGGCAGGCCACCAAGGAAGCATTTATTGCAGACATCAAAATTGCCATCACCTGCCATACCCTTCAAAGATGAAGTCACAGTCATTCTTTCCTTGGGTGTGTTGGAGTCTGAAGTAGGGCTGGACTGGTAAAAGACATGAGAATAGGGGATGATACCAGGACAACATTGCCCTCCAAAGAGGATGTCGTCTCCAGCATACCCATCTCAGATCCAATGTAGGCATTGTGTATGGTGAGATTGTAGGCCCAATTGGTGGCATTCTGGACTGTTCCATTTCAGGCTGCAAGTAGGAAGTTATATTTTTGAATCTTCCTATGAAAGAAGACCGAAGAAGGGGGGGTGCAAAACGGGTGCAGTGCATAGTGGTTAGCAACAGAGCTTTCTCCCTTGTTCTCTGCTTGACTCCTCTTACTGGAGTTTAGTGGGACATTGGTAGGCTTTCTGCTGCCACCACCCACTGAAAAGCCAAGACAAAAAGAGGTTGCCTTGGGACAGCTCTCTTTCATGTTAATAAACAGCCCCTAAGTTTGAGAGAAACCTGGTAGATGCTGTTCCAGAACCCCCGCCCCTGCTGGGCCTCCCCCGGGGTCCTAATGCCCACACTAGGCTGACCAGTTTCCCCTCTAAACAGCTCTGGTGCAACAGTGGAGAGAACACAACCGGGCCTCACCTTCTCAGTTAGCTGTTCAGTTGCAGCATCCACCCCAATCCATGGCAGTCCAAAGCTAGAAAGTCCAAGCCAGAAAGAGTGTCCAAGGTCATTGTTAGTTTGCAAACCAGGTCCAGTAATCCACAAGCCAGTCCAATGGTCAGTAAGCCAGGTCAGTCAGGGTCACACCAAAGCCAACTCAGAATCCAAGCTCACAGTCAATAGTCCATCCAGCTTTGTCATGCACAATTATACCAGTCAGTTCTCTCCAGCTCCTCTTGCACTAAACTTTACTCCAACTACACCCACAGCCACTTGGTGCTCATCTCCCTTCCTTTCTAGCCAGGTCCCTCATTAGCCTGCCCAGGCTACAGCTGTATTCCTAAGGCTAGCAGGAGCTCTGAAATTAACCCCATGTTCTGCAGATTCAGCAGGGAGGCCGCTGCTGACACCACAAGCTACCTCTTGCATGGATCTTCTGCATGTCCATTACAGATGTAGCAATGCACCCCCTGCTGAGTGAACAGATCAAGCCGGTAAATCCATACAAAAAGAAAGGAGGTTATTAGAAAGCAGAAGAAACAAAGCAAATAGGGAGATGCAGAGGATCAAAACAAGGCATGTATCAACAAGCAAACAGGACTGACCAAGGAGGGTTGCTGCCAAGGAGCTAAAACGCAAGTGTCCAATAAAATCAATTTCTTGCTGCAGTTAACTAAATATTGGCCGTATTCGACTTATTAATGCTGTCCTGAGAGCTTGATCCCTTCATTCACTTGGGGGCTGGGCATGCCTTTGGCAAACCAGGCTTTCCATGATGAATTAGGGCAACACGCCGAAGCATCCTTGAGGGCGACCTCATAAAACCTAGGTATGAGGATGTCATGTGACTAGCTGATTGGATGGTTTATGACCAGGGATGCCCAATCAACTGCTGTCTGCCACCAGGGTGGTGGTGAAGGTCTACTGTCTTTGCTGGAAAGGACAATACTGACAAACAGTCCACAAAATCTGGCACAGTCTGCTGTGCCGTGTGGTCTTTCTGCAATGGAGCTGAACTGAAAAGAAAATTACGGAAGCAGGATGTCTCCAGCAGCCTTGTTTGGAGGGCAGCTAGGGAGTCCAAAATAGGTGGGTAAACAGGCAAAACAAAAAACAAAAACCCCCAGGGATTTTCATGATAACTTCCACATGCAAAAAAAAAAAAATCCCAACAAACCAAAACGCTGCATTCCAAAAAACAGCAAGTCACAGGATTCCCTGCAATAAACCGTCCCTTTAAAATGAATGTTTCCTACCTGTAGTTGGGGTGGTGGTGATAAATGGGGAACCATTCAACAATATGATCCCAGATCTGCAGTCTGAACAGTCCTGAATTCTGCTAAGCTCAGTTTAGTACTGCACAATATGCAGATTGGGTCCTCTTCTTGGTCACAGCTGGACTCCTTTTATTGCCTTCATTTCCCCCTATATTGCGTGTTGTCAGTGTGTTTGTTTGTTTGTTTCTTCAGCCTCAATGCTAGTTAATGGGGAAATGTTTAATTTGCATGTATTTCATTGCATTGATATGCAAATGAGAATTATGTATTTCTCTCTCGAGATATCCAGCAGGAACCGTCCTGTGTCAGTACAGGAAAATGAGAAGGATGAAATGCCACAGTTAAGGAAGAGAAATACCTTCCTAATATATTATATTTATATTTTCCTTTCATATCAGATGTGTGACGCAGACCCTCAAGAGGGCTGGTGACATGAGATCCTTGTGTTATGAATGCCATATTCAATGATGCATCGCCCAGCAATTTAGTTAGTCCAAAATGCACGCATTTGTAAGCTGAAAATAACATTATCAGTGAGTATATTATACCCCATGGCTTGGCCATACATGAAGTGAATGATATTTGCACTGGCAAGTAGATTGGGGAGAGCAGTGAAGAGATGCCCATTATATTACTTCCCCATCAATCTGCTGCCGATGGAGCCAGCCCTCTTACTTCACTCACCAGCACCTCTAATGGTCACAGCAGGAATATGAAGCATGCTGTGAGAAAGGAGCAAGGTGAAAGAGTAGGGGGACACCTTGCTGGGCTCTGAGGATCAGAACACAATGGTCCTGTCCCCTCATTTCACTCTGTGGGCCTGTTGAACAAAGCAGGAACTGCTGGACTACTGTAATGCACTGTATGTAAGGCTTTCCTCGAGAACAGTTCGGAAGCTACAGTTAGTCCAAATGCAGCAGCCCGGGTGGTAACAGGGGCTAGATGGTCTCAGTAGGGCCACTCCTTCAGCAGCTGCAGTGGCTGCCCATTCACTTCCGATCCCAACTTAAGATGATGGTACTGACCTTTACGGTAATGGCGTCCCATGCGCTACGGCGTATAGTCATGCTGGCCACATGACCATGGAAGCTTGTCCTCAGACAAACGCCGGCTCTACAGGCTTAGAAACGGAGATGAGCACTGCTCCCTACAGTCGGTCACAAGTAGACCATTTGGTTGTGGGGAAACCTTTACCTTTATGACCTTTAAGGCCCTTCAAGACTTAGGCCCAGCCTACCTAACAGACCGCCTTCTCCCATACATACCCGTTCGCCCTCTTAGATCATCTAAAGGGGCTCTCCTTCAAGTGCCCCCTCTGTCCCAAGTTAAAGGGATGGCAAGTCGGGGATGAGCCTTCTCTATAGAGGCTCCACAAATATGGAATTCCCTACCAGAAGAACTAAGAACCAAACACTCCCCAAACACTTTTCAGAGAGGGCTCAAATCATACCTATTTAGTTCTGGCCTTTGGATGACCGTGTGGCTGTCTGCCCTCTGTCCCTCTGGTATATTGTCATATTTCACTCCCCTGGTCAATTGTTTTCCCCACCCTGATATGGAGAATTGGGTCTAGCTTTCATTCCTGTTCACTCTCGGTGTGCCCGTTAATGTTTAATTTGTAGTTGTTGTTTTAATGTGCTTTACTTATTATGGTTACATTATATTTTGTTTTGTTCTCTGTAAGTCGCTTTGGGCATTTGCTTCAGCATAGGAAAGGCAGGGTATAAATTATTCAAATAAATAAATAAAAAATGCTGGGTGCACTTCCAGCATGCTAGTCATTTCCTGTAGATACCTTGAAGGCAAAGTGATGCATGAAGTTCTTTAAATACTTTGAAACCTAAAAAGGTTAAGGTTAAGGTTTCCCCACGACTGAATGGTCTAGTCGTGACCAACTGTAGGGGGCTGTGCTCATCTCCGTTTCTAAGCCTGTAGAGTCAGCATTTGTCTGAGGACAAGCTACCATGGTCATGTGGCCAGCATGACTATATGTCATAGCGCAAGGAATGCCGTTACCTTCCCACTGAAGTGGTCCCTATTTATCTACTCACATTTTTTACATGCTTTCGAACTGCTAGGTTGGCAGGAGCTGGGACAAGCCTACCTACCGGTAATTGTTCTGAGGCAGCACAGAAATGGAACTATTCTCTAAACAGGGAGGTAAAGGCACTTATGGGAGTTGTAGCCTCTGGAAGGAATACAGTATAGTATTTCCATCGCAGCAGTCCTCATAGACACAATTCCCATAAGCGCCTTAACCTCTCCTCCAGTTTCTCTGTGCTACTTCAGAACAAGATAAAATGGCTCCCTTTTTGTTTATTTTCTGTTGCTGCCTTAGAACAATTAAGGTAAAGGTTTCCTCACGACCGAATGGTCTAGTTGTGACCGACTATAGGGGGCGGTGCTCACCTCTGTTTCAAAGCCTGTGGAGCCGGCGTTTTGTCCAAGGACAAGCTTCTGTGGTCATGTGGCCGGCATGACTATACGCCGTAGCGCATGGAACGCTGTTCCCTTCCCACCAAAGTGGTCCCTATTTATCTACTTGCATTTAGGTGCTTTTGAACTGCTAGGTTGGCAGGAACTGGGACAAGCAATGGGAGCTCACTCCGTTGCACAGTCTTGAACTCCCAACGTTCCGGTCGGAAAGCCCAGCAGCAGCAGTTTAACCCGCTGCACCACCACGTCCCTATTAGAACAATTACTGGTAAGTAAAATGGCTTCATTTTTCAACCCAGCCTATGACCAGCCAGCCACCTCACCACACCAAGCAGCTATTCTTAGAAGCTTTTTTGACCACACTGTTTTCAGGATCAATTTCAAGGCATTTTTTTAAACATATACAAGTATATATATGGTATTTTAAAGATTCTGAGCAGTGGAAGAAGCAAGCTAAGGGTGCACAGATTGGGGGGGGGTTGCTCAGTGGCGATTGAGAGGACACCAATGTTGGCTGTTTTAGGCAGTCCAGGAGCTTCAGCCAGCCCTGGTATGTCCCAAATGACATATTTTTATCCTCCCAGCAAGCCCATAAGATAGGTTGGGTTAAGAGAAAAGTAACCAACCCAAGATCATGCAGTGAGCTTCATAGCTGAGTCAGGATTTGAATATAGGCCCCCTTACTAGTAATCTGACCTTCTAACCACTCCTGAGAATCTGTCGTCTTACTTTGGGATCCAAGAACACAAAACTCTTGCTCTGTGACATTGAATTCTAGCCCCTCCCAATTCTGGGTTTCTTACAACGACAATCCAAGGGGATTATGTTAAACTAAACGTAAGCATTTTTCAAGAGACATTGAATCATGTGCCTACATTTCCCCACTGACATCAATGAGACTTTTTTTCACTGAAATTAAATTATACCCCATGTTTCTATATATTTTACTTTAATATTCACACATGGCATAAACATAGAAAGTGGCTATTGTAACCAATAGATTTAATTAAACAGATCCCATCACTCTGCTAGAATACTGCTTAAAATTATGGGTCTTTTGTACCCTTAACAATGCTGATAGATACCAGTGTACAGACTAACATTTGGCTGCATTTCTCCATGCCATGCTTCTCTGTGTATTCATGAATAAGTAATACTGACAATTTGGTGAATGACTGACATGTCGTAAATTATACATGTAGGAGCCAGCAATCTCTGTACAAGGATGTTTTCTACCCTGTGTTTTCCAGTTATTTTGGGTGACACAGTAAATCAAAATCACTTTCATTCATTTTCAAGGACTTTTGTATGGGACTTTCTGTGTCTGATCTGTATTAAAGATTTTCCATAGCTCTTAAGGGCAATGGAAGATGAACACTCAGAAAGTGCGGCCGCCCTTTCCCATCACTGAGTTTCATTATCATGGAAGGGATTAACAGACATTTTTTTTAAAAAATAAATAAAATAATGACCCTGACTGTACAGTCGGGGCCTGTATCTGCAGATCAGGTATCTGCAATTTCAATTATCTGTGGATCTACAGAATTCCATCCTCCCTTCACCCATTAATGTTCTTTAAAGGCTTACTGGGGAGTGTTTTTTGCTTTAAACAGGTTGCTATAAGCATTCAAGCATATAGCATGACAAGAGCAAGCTGCCAGCAGCCTGAATGCCTGGCAAAATTAGATCTAATAATAGGAAGCAGTTATCTTCCACTTCCTGTTTAGGTTTAAATCTAGTTTTGTCAGCCATTCAGGCTGCTTGCAGACTGCTCTCGTCATACTATAAGCTTGAATACTGATAGCAACCTGTTTTAAGCAAGAAACACTTCCCAGTAAGCCTTTAAGGGTTTTTGTATCCACTGGGAGCGGTCCCTGGAACAGATCCCCCCACTGATATGGAGGCACACCTGTACAAGAACCCCAAGAGTAAAGGGCATTACTGCTAGGGCACAACAGCAGCATTTGGAGAAGCCAACAAAAACCATGGCAGACGTCCATAGATGGAACCAGCTTAGCTCAGTCCAAACATAGTCAGCTGCCTAACACCAAGATCAGAGATGCAACCAGTTGAGCATTGTTACTAATGCCTGGCAGTGGTTCGCCAACATTTTAGACAGAGGAGGGTCTATTCCCAACCCTTTCTGGAGATATCAGGCTTCTGGACTTGGGGCCTTCTGCATGCAAGTAAGCACTATATTGCTGAGCTACAGCTCCTACGCTCTGCTGAGACAAAGCCAATACTCACCGCCACCCCTTCTCTTCCAGCTCTATCTACAGCAATGACTTGGATTTGATTACTCATGAAGAATTTGGTTTGGTTCCTCTCTGGAGACATTTCCAGGACTTTCTTCTTGCCCAAGTTTAGGAAACCTACGAAGCTTAAGTTTCCCAAAGAGAATTCAGACTGCATCTTGTAATAAAACTAATATCGGAATTCAAGTGATACTGCTGGTTGTTTCAGGCCACTACACGCTGGATAGAACTTGTTCAGTTCAAGCCTACCTGTCAATATTGATGAGTGGTCTGTAGAGCATCTGTTTAAAATTCTTATGGCTAAAGAAGTAGAAACAATGTATGGATCACTTCCTTGATGGTTGGACTTTTAGTCTTACACTGTTGTGGTCCTACCTCTCAAACCTAAAGGCTACATGATACCACAACAGTCCAGTTTCCCATATAGATTTGGTCTTCTTTTCATCTTGATGCTTCACTTTTGTCCTAATTTATCCTCCCCGCTTGGCATCAGGGATCTGTCGGGTTGAGAATTGGCCACACCCATCAAAGGGCCCACCTGACATGGTTATCCCTGAACTCTCAGTGTATGAGACCATTTCAATGCACCATTTGGAGCAGGTACGGATTGCCAAGGGAACTTGATTCTGGCACAACCCTTTCTTCCTTCTCCATTTCTACCAATGCTGCTGCCACCAAAATAGCTTAATTGGGCAATAGCCATGATAGTGACCAAACCCAGCTTTTCACATTTCTATCAAGTAGCTTCCAAGACTCCATACTACTAAGCTTCCAAAAATGAATTTTTTCAACAGCCCAATCCTATTGAACTTCCCCTGCACCGATGCAGGGGAGCCAGTGCAGCTTGCGCTATATCATGGCGGGGATTTAGCAGTCTGGAGGCATCCTCCAGGGAGGGGACACTTCCTCTTCATATTAGGGGATTCATGGTGGATTTGTTTTGGTGGATCTGGCTCGGGAAGGGGGTTAGGATATGGTATGGGCCAGCTCTGCAGGTACCACCACCTGCTGGGACCCAATCCGCGTACTCCCTCCCTGCTCTGTTCCACCCCTCTCTGCCCTTCCCCCACACCTCTGCTGTTCAGCGCAGAACGTACCTGTTCCTATGAGCATCAGCACCAGCCAGACCGCGCAGGCCTCTCCACCAGCACTGCTAATCCCAATGCTCTTGCAGTGTGCTTTAGGACATATGTGCGACAGTCTGCGCTGGCAGAGCACTCCCTCTGTCAGCGCAGAGGCACAACAGGATTGTAGCCCAAGTATATTTAAATACTGGATAATCCTGCCAAGCAGGGTCGGCTCTAGGATTGGTGGGGCCCAATGCTGGACATTTCCGAGGGGCCCCCATACATAAAGTGCAGCACATGGAAATAGTTGGTGGTGATATGATGACGTCACTGCCAACTGTTTCCAGGAGGCCCATTTTGGGCTGTTCGGAGGCAGGGGCAAGCAGGAGGGACCAAGGAAAAGCTGTTCTGCTCACCCCACTGAACTACAGCTCATAGAGATCCTGGCTGCTGCAGCAGGCAATTAGCTCACTGTGCTGGTGCAGGGGCCCCTGAAGTGCGGGGCCCAATGTGATGACATTGGTCACATTGGCTTAAGGCCAGCCCTGCTGCCAAGCTGATCTTAAAATATTAGCACACACAAGGAATCAGAGCATGACTACCATCGCCCCTATCATCCCCATCGTCCCAGAGTCTTGCCATCGAATTGTCCCTATAGTTGAGGAGGAGCTGGCGGAATGTTACTGATCCAATGCCCACCTGCATTCTCTTCTTCTCCTACGTTCCCCCCCACTAGCCAGTTTATTTTTCCTTCCTTCTTTTGATCTCTCCAGAAGAAAAGTTTTGCTTGCAGTAAAGCTCAACGGCAGCTCTGTCTTTTCCTTCCAAGTGTTCAACGCATGCGCAAAACTATTTTAAATTAATACATCTCCAATTAATCATTGTGTGCCAGAAGATTAAAAATCGTCAAGCCCATATCTCAACACAGAACAGCACAATGCAGTAGCCTGCATAGAGTACAGAGGATCAGTGCCCCCTATTGTTGGAAACAACCCGAAAATATCAGCTTTTTTCCTGTAATCTTTCAAGAGGAGGGGTCATTTTTTAAATTTTAACCTTTTTAATTATTTTCACCCAGAGGCTCTAAGTGCAGTTTACATGTACCAAATGGCATACTTCATCTAACCATTAGCTCCTTATGCCACCAAGCACATTTTTGTCTAAATGATAGCAGGGCTATAGCACTCCCTGCTACCCTCAGCCTCCCCCCCCCCAACACACACATACACAAAGCAGCAAACACAAAGCTGTGTGTACATTTCCTTTCCAATGTGAACATGTATGACTGGCAGTCCAGCTGGCAGAGGCACAATTCCTGTGACCTGGCAGGACTTAAGGGCAATAAAGACATCTGCTCCTTAGGTGACAGACAGACCAAAACATTCTGAAGTACATCCATTGCTGTTCTCTTTCTGCTTGTTACTGCATGATCCATTTTCAGAATGCCATCCTTCCCTTGGGTCACTCTGATTTCCCACTGAAGGCCAGGAAGGAATTTTCATCTGAATTACCAGATAGGCTTTAGGGGAGCCAGACATTTCCCCTCCCCTGGAATGATTCTCTTGTTATGTATGGTTTGGCTGTTGATTGGTTTTTAATGTTCCATTTTACAGGTCACAACTTTATGGTAACTGACCAGCAAGAAGAGAAAGTTGGGTCCAGCAGAGCTGGGGACTGCAGAGCCAGAAGAATGAAAGCACATGGGAGCTGTGCTCTGATCATAGTTGCGACAGCTCTGGAAAGGAGAATAAGCTAGTCCAGCAGTTCTGGAAACTTTTAGTGGTGGGAAGTTTACACCGGAAGTTTACACCGGAAACTTTTACACCTCGTCTTTTGCGGTGGGCCGCGATGCGATACTCCCTGTAGCTCTGCAATCGCTTCTTGGGAGCCTCTGGACGCTGCTTCTGGATTGTGCAGGACCAAGGCCCACTCCATTGGTCTCTGTGGGCCCTAGAATGCAGAAGTCACTGCAGAAGTCACTGGAAGCAAATTCCATCAAACCAGAAGTGGCACCCAAATTGGAAGCCCCTTCCATAAGGAGAAATGTATGATCATACCTGGATGCTATACGGGGTCAATGTCAGGGGTCAACCAGTTGGGCATTGGTTCACCTACCTGAATCCCCCCTCCAAAAAATACCAATCAGTAACTGCTGAGTCCCACATTTTATAGGGAGGGTAGAATTAGTCTACAACCTATTAGCTTGGAATAGGGAAAGTCAGTGCAGTGCTTTGTTCCAGGGCCTCCAACAACCCAGCATTGATGCTGCAGATGTGTAGATTATGCTCATGTGGCTAAAAAATTTAAGCATTCATCTATGCCCTTAACCTTATGCTCACAACATATCCAGAGGGAACAGTCACAGAGGGACAAAACTATACCAGCTTTTCCTGCCACCAATCTATACATCTTAAATATCTGCATGAGGTTAACGGATGTACAATGGACATACAATGTGTAGGGCTCTTTCAGTACAATTTTAAATCCTGGAAAAACAGAATTACCAATCACACAGTGAGAGAGAGAGAGAGAGAGAGAAAGAGAGAGAGAGAGCGCTACATGTACAATTGTGTCAAGGAAGGGAAATCTTCCTTGGAGGGCAGGTTGATCAAAAGGATAGTGAATAGTGTTCCCACATCCCTTTCTGCTTTTCACTTTCCCTTTATTGGACCAGCAACTGAATGGGGAAAAACCCTTAGTAGATTTATCTGCTGCCAACATCCTATGCTACATCTGGGGAAAAACCCCTTTCCCAAAAGAGCACTGAACTTCAGAGTTGCATATTAAACATAAATTCCATATCAACATCTGCAGGGTGAAAATATGTGACAATCCACTAAAGATGGACCAGACCAAGGGTCAAAATGAAACTAGATTATTAAAAGTTTGATCAAAAGGAATTAAAAGAAAGAGTAATAAAAGTACAAGTAGGCAGTTGTATAATGCTTAAACTTCCTAGAAAGCATGAAGGTTTTCACCACAAGGACGCAATAACTATTAAAGCCCAGCAGATGGTGATGAGATGCGACTAGATCACCGCGTTAGCATTAAACTTGAGAAATCTGTCAGTAGCGGGAGGACAAAGTAGCAACAAAAACTCTCCAAATCTGATTGTAGTTATAACTAGACAGTCCCTAACTTAAGCTACTTACATGGCAAGAAATCCCCAGGCCTTTCACTCGTGGTTGATAAAGTGGGTACTCCTCTCCGAGCTCCCAACAACTAAGGCATTCAAGTGACTGATAAAGAGTCCAAGCCCTCTCGTAATGTGGGCTTGGACATTCATAACTTGGCTGTAATTATGTCATCAGGTAATCTGATTGGAGGGGTCAAAACCGGATCACTCTGGCCCACCCCTTGGACAAAGATAGACAGACTTACTACCCAATTGCTAAGTGCATACCAATCACAGCAGAAGGCTAGCCATCCCAGACAGGAAGATGAACCCTGAATATCCTTCTAGCATATGGCTGTTTTTTCTTTCACTCGCTATTAATGAAGTTTCACACAGGACAAAGTCTGCTTGCGAGAGGCTGTTGAACGGCACAGAAGCTTCTGGGGAGTTAAAACTGTTCAAAAAATACAGGAAACGTGCCAAAAATAGAGGAGGAACAGAGAAAATGCCGGAGATTCATTACAAGTTGTATTTCCCTACATGACTCCATGCAGGCATTCACACCAACGCACTTGCCCTCTACCTCCATTTACTCACTTGGAGATGTCGTGCAAATCGGCCTTTAGTCTTCATGCTTCCATCTTATTGCTTTTTTCTTTCTTTCTTTGCTTTTAGCTTTTGTCCCCAAATTCTCCCCATTTCCTGCTTTTTGGGAGACAGAATCCATATTTTTTTTTAGGCGAACGCCTTGTGAACGAACATCCCTTGTTTATCCCTCACACAAAAGCCAAGCAATTGATCAGCATTACCTCAGATGACACATCCCAGGAAATCAAATGGTTCTTGATGGGCAATTGGGACAGGCTGCCATGTATTGCCTGATGCATAATTTATAGAGTTTCTCTCGCTCTCTTTCTCTCTAAGCTCACAGAAAATGGGGAAATCTCTCATTATCCAGAAGGATACTACAACCCATTGAAGAGGGGCGTGTGTTTGATCTGCCCACTGATCTTCTCCTCCCCCCCCCCCAAAAAAAATTTCCTCAAAGCCAAAGCCATACGATGACTTTCATCCTTTGGGCCAGTTCATTTTTAGTATGCAGACTATACACGCCCGGATTCAAACTGTCATTCTACGTTATCTGTTCTTTGCTCGCGGTGTGAACGTTTCCAATGCTAATAGGCATTTTCCGTTTCAGATTTGCCAAGAAAAGGATTCTCTTTGCATGCCACACTTCACAAGCCAGCCATCGGAATGAAAGCTTGGTTCAAGAGAGGGGCAGAGCTGTCGACACATTTGGAACGAGATTCGGTTGAGATCCTTGTTAGGGTGGCTCACCAGCCGTTAATAGCAGACTTTCCAAACTTGGAAAGTCTGAACGAAAAACACAGATGGAAGAGTTATAGAATGCCATTCCAGATTCATTCAAGGAGAGCATGATGTGTAAACTGAGGTAGTGGCTTATAGCCATATAGCTCAAGACAGCACATTAATAGTCCACATGCTCCCCAAGAGGCCTCTCAAAGAGGCCTCACAAAGGATTGTGGAGGAATGAAATGTCACACTTTTCACTGGGCTACTCAGAAAATAAGAAGCAGCCTGATTTTTTCTCTCATGCTATTCCAGTTTCCCTGGAAAAATATGCTGCTGGTGCATATATGCCAATTTACTGTGGTGCACAGAAGGACAGGGCAAGGCAAGGGGAATATCTCATGAAAATCCTTAGTTTCAAAGAGGCCACTGCATGCAATATGAATGAGTATGGCTTCATGCTCTGATCTTCGGTCCCATGCTGGCCTCAAGGCTTTGGCATTTGCCTGGGCTTGATGACCGCAAATGCAAAGACCCAACTAGATGTAGTATGAGAGTTCTGTAATAGAAAAAGACATCAAGGAATTTCACTTTTTTTTTTAAAGCAGCCCCAGAGGATAATTTACATTGTAGCTTTGGTGCAGAATAAGGGTAGGGGAGCCAAACGTTTTCCCCGTGTTCACAGTGACTTATTGCCCCTACACAGATTGTGTCCTGTAAGGTTAATAGAAGCTGGAGGGGGGCACCTGGGTTGGGTTGTGGGGTGGCATGGGGAGGGGAACAGGTGAGAACATGGGTGTCAAACCCGTTTCATACAGCATTCATGGAAAATTGCATTCATGGCACCTGCTAAGGGCTGGAAGTTATATCATTACGCAGGAACCAATGCCATCAAACAGGTGAAGACCAGAAATAAATACTTTCTTTCCCTCACATAAGAATTCATTAGCTGCATATGACAGAAGAGAAAATGTACACCTCTATTTTAGAAATCTCTCAAATAAATAAATTATGATATTTTCAAGATATGGGAGAGCCCAATTAGCACTTGGGCAGGGTGACCAGAGTACCTATATGTTTAACCACCATGTAGAAGAGGGAGTTTGGCAGCTTTTTAAACCCTCCATGTTGAGCTGCACCTGCCCAACTTCCCCCTTTTTTTTTACAAACCAGCATAGAACAGCCACAAGAGAACAACAAAAAATCCCCAGGGAACATCACAGGTTTGGTGGAATAAACAGGTTTCCAGCGGCCATCAAAACATTGGCAGTGACAAGGCCAATCTAACCTTTCCAGTTCAGGAGTTCAACATACTGGCTGCCACCACATAACAGGTCCTCTGATGTGTTGCTGCCAAATGAGCTTTGAAGGCCCCATCAGAAGACAGACAAGAAGGTCCTATCGGGTGACTTCAGGTCAGGCCATTTTAACTTTTAGGCTTAGGAGCTGCGGGGACAACTGGAAACATTTTTTGCAGGGTCCCAGGTTCACAGCCCAGCTCTTCAGAATCTTAGAGCTATAAATACGGTTCATTATAAACTTTATAACTCAACGGTAGATGGAAAGCAATCAAGATGTGCACTTAAAAAAGTACATGTGAGTTAATGGACAGCATGGATCTAAGCACATTTTAATGTAAAATTACACACATGTCGTCCTAGAGGAAAGCAAACAAAATGTGTAGGTTACCTTTGAAAAGTAAATAGTTACACAACCACTTTAGTGACTGTGAAATGATTTAGTAAAAAAAACTGATTTTATTTTTTGTTTAGAAAAAAAAGTCAAAATGCCCATTGGAATGTGCTGTCCTGTGTATTCGACAAGACTTGAGTAGATTGCCCCGGTGTAGGGCCTCCTTAGGGGCAGGGCCCAATAGGGAGCAGTATCCAATTGGCTGAAAGCCAGCCCTGTCAACACTGCTTCTCCTGGATCCAATCCAAATCAGCCCCCCGCTTCCTATTTGAAAAAGCACAAGATATTTGAGGATTCCAATCACAGTATCCCACCTCCTGTCTTCTTTGGCCTCATTATAACTTCGAATTTAATTTCATAATACGGGAAGTGTTGTAGGGAAAATGACGATGATGTGATTGATGTAGAGGTTTGCAGTGCTAATCACCAAATGCAGGACTCTCTTGTACGAGGATATACTGTACTGCTCAGAGCCCCAAGTGCGGAGGGGCTAGCCTCCCACTTCTTGTCAGGCAGCTTTCAAACCAACCCACGCCTTTTCGACGGATGTAATGGATCTGGTCTAATTTCCGACAAGGCCAGCCCACTTCCTTCTTTCTCCCACGGATTGCATTAAAGAATGGCAAAACAGACAGCCCTGTTGCATCTCTGGGAAGAAGGCACATTCCAAAGGCGTGGGTTGTGTGGCTCACTTGCAGAGCATGTGCCTTTTCATTTGAGAAGTCTCAGGCTGATTCCCTGGCAGCATCACCAGGTTCGGCTAGGAATGATCCTGGCTTGAAACGGTAGAAGCCTTCTTGGAAGTCACTGTCAGACAGAACTGAGAGAGATGAACCAGTGATCTGTTCCAATATGGGGCAGCTTTACATAAGAACATAAGAAAAACCCTGCTCGATCAGGCCAAGGGTCATCTAATCATGAGAGCCAAAATGGTGTAGTGCAAAGGTTCCCAAACGGTGGGTTGGGACCCACCAGTGGGTCCCCAGCCAATTTCAGGTGAGTCGCAAAACACCTAGAGCAGCCATTTTGAAAATATGGGAAGATGGGATGCTGGAAAAGGGGAGGGCTGTGTGGTTGTTTTGCTTGTGTCAAGGTTGTCAATAGGCTTTTTTCCCTTTCTGATTCACTTCGCTATTGGAAAATAGCTGAGAAATAGCCCAACTGATGGCTGCATTCTCAGGAAAGCAGCAGGCTCTGGCATCACAAGGACAGCACTTCCGGCCATGAAATCACTTCTGGTGGGTCCCAGACAGATTGTCTTTCTAAAAAAGTGGGTCCCGGTGTTAAAAAGTTTGAGAACCACTTGTGTAGTGGCTTGTGAGTTCGACCTGGAAGACCCAGGTTCAAATTCCCACTCAGCCATGAAGCTTCCTGTGTGACTTTGGGCCAGTCACTATTTCTGTCTCACCTACCTCGCAGGGCTGTTGTGAGGACAAAAGAAAAAGAGGAACTATGTACACTACCACGAGGTCCTTGGAAGAAGGGGGGTATAAAAATCTGGAAAAAAAACCAGTTTCCTGTATCTCACAGTGACCCACCAAATGCCTTGGGGGACACTCAAGGTTTTGTCATGGGATAATCATAGTGCGGCTTTTTCTATTCTTTGTTTTTCCCTCTGCGTAGTGAATCCCCTCTCTCAATGCAAACATTAAAGATTGATATTTTTCAATATAAAGATGTGGGTTTTGATCATTTTCTGCTGACAAGCATGTGTATGGCTGGAGGGGAGGTCATGTAAGAGGTGGCGCCTCTCTGCTGGAAGTATGGAGAACATTTGTCCCAAGATTCATGAATGTTCATAAATATGAACACTCATCCCAAGAAACATCTGGATATAACAAAAGAAACCTCAAACAACCTCTGAGCCAAGCCCAGTAAAATATTAACAAAAGACCTAGACTCTAATGGTACACTTGTCTTTTGCTTTAGCTACATCTTGAGCTCCTCCAGTTACTGCTTTAAAAAACAAACAAACCTGGGAGCTTAAGTAACCGTCAACAGATTCTCCTTGGGAAAAAACTTTTCTAGTATTTCCACTTCAGAAACAGAAGATGGAGCCATTTGCTAACACTATGTCATCTACAGATGTTTGCTATAGCTTTGTGTTAGTTCCATAAGTCTTAAACTGAAGCTTGAGTGATTCTATCGAGTGATTTTTCTCCAGTGATCCTATCAAATTCCAATCAAATACTGGATATTCTTGGAAAGGGTTGGAAGAAACACTTCATAAAACAGAAAGGCTCAACTAGCTACAGTTTACGTTATTAGTCTGAGTTAGCTATATTACATTCAGAACTGTTCTCAGCTTGCAGTGCGCCTGGGGAGGGGCAACGTCTCCGTGCCCCCAGCACAGCCGCCCCGCCCCCTGTGCATCGCCCAGCCACACCTCTCTGCACCTGGAGTCACTCCATTAAGGAGTCACTCCAATCTAAGAATAAGGGAGTGCAGGGGATGAAATGTGAGGTATGGAAAACATACCATACATTTCAAGTACAGAGTCTAAGACAGCAGCAACAAGCTCATTTCATACAGTGGGCCAAACAGCATTCTAGATGCCTGCTGAGGGCTGGACGTGACATCATTAAGCAGGAAGTGATGTCATTAAGCAGTTCATGACCAGAAAGAAGCACTTTGTTCTCACTTAGGAACTCATTAACTGCAAATGACAGAAAATATGCAAATCTTGATCATCATAAGATAGGGGAGAGTCCAATTATCATGCAGGTCACTCTTTCAGCCGTGACACTTCAGCACAGCTCAGCAGCTGTGAAAAGCTGATGGTGATGTTGGGAGAGCCTGAGGGCAAAATAAAGAGCTTCTGGGGGCTGCTTCTGGCCCACAGGATGGGCCTTATGTTTGACACCCCTGGTCTAAGAGAAGGCGAGGCGCTCTAATGCAGGAAAAGGGCAGGACTCGACTATCCTGTTTGATACAGAGCCTTTGAACATAACTGCCATCAATTGCCTCAAAGACAGGGGGCTATTCTGGACAATATGTCTGTCCAGATCTGTCTGTCTTGCTTCCCTCCCTGGCTTGCCATCCAGAAGCCTTGTAACTCCATGGGGCGGGGGGCATAGTGCATCTCATCCGAGCCTCACATACAGTGATGTTGCTGCAGACAGCATGCTAGGTGGGGGAGGGGGGCGCATGGGCTCACGGACAATATCACAAGGTAGATAGGAGCAATAGCCTTGTCCAAACCAACCCAGTGAGTGTTTTAGGTCAAAGATGGTGTTAAATTTCTATATACTGTTTTTATTATTTTTATTAACATTTGCAGTTCCCAAATGAGTCTAGTACAATAAGGCAAATTCTGCATGGTCCCTGAAATCTAAAGCCTCCCCTCACACCCTGGTTCTGATCAATCTCAGACCCCACCCCCTTTGACATGGACCTGCCCCTTCAGAATCAGCACGGCTGGCCTTAGGGCAATTTGACCAATTGGGCACCGTGACTAGAGGGCCCCCATACTGGAGCACCCACAGCAGGAGCCAGCACCTCACTCTGTAACTGAGACCAGGGGCATAGCTAATGAAAGTGTAGCCTGGTGCAGAGGGCTAAATGCTGCCCTGGAAGTGATGTCACAACAGGAAGTGACATCACAGTTGTATTTTTGTTTTCAGGTTTTTTGGCCATAACGTTTGATAGAACAAGTCTATTTCACTCTGGTTTGTTTCATTGCATTTTGCACGAAATTCCACATCGAATGATACATAACATGACACCAGGTATTCTTACAAATGGCTATTTCAACAAACCACAATTTTTACATGACAGCTACATTTTCACAAACAAACCACTCTGGTTTGTTTCATTGCATTCTGCATTAAATTACCTTTCCACTGATATATAACAGGATTGTATTATTCAAACTTGCCAAGGTTTTCACGATTTTGGCCACTAGTGTCAAGCTCAGCTTGTTGCCCCAGCTTGTTGCCCAGTGCAATTGCACCCTCCTGCACTTCTTTAGCTACACCCCTAGCTGAGACTCTGGCATGGAATCTTGCATGAGAAGAATGGCCAGCAGGGCATTGCTGCGGGACGGCCCGCCTGCCGCCCCTGGGTCAGATTGGCATGAAATCACTCCCCAGAAGCAGTTTATTGCCGCTATCAGGTGCCTCGCTTCTGTTGCTCATCCTGGTGAGCGTGTGTGTGTGTGATCCTGCAAGAGGGGAGCCATGGGGTGGGCACTCCCGTAAAAACGCTTTGCATTGGGTCCTGTAGTTCCTAAGGCTGGTCCTGGGAATCTGGCTGCCCGGGAAGGAGCAGTGACACATGTAAATACAAGCAGTTTCTCTGCTAAATGTAAGAGAAGCGCCACTTTAAATAGTGCCTATTCAACCAGTTAGCAGGAGCACAATTTCATTACTCAGAATCGAAGTTAACTGCTCATTTGCTCCATATTTCTCATTTTGTGGTGCCAACAGAGCTATTGGGGTAGCTTTTGATCGGCAAGAAACAAGGCAGTTATGGATTAATCCCTCTCCCTGTCATTCCCAGATCCTGGCAGAGAAGCAGGCACTGCTGAAAAACAAACCAACCCTCATCCTAGGCCTTCCAGACACATCTGCTTCACGGATTGTTGACTCTTACTGCACTTGTTGTACTCACAGATGGCAAAGGGATTTGTCTTCTGCCAGTTTTGTCACCAGTCCCTTTACCCTGGATGGTGATGAAGCTCAGTCCCTGCCACTGATGCAAGCAAGACTTGTAATGGTACATTTTATGTACCTACGGCAGAGTACCCAAGTAGGTATCGATACGTGTGCAAATTGCAACTACATGACGCACAATGGAATTGAGTGTACCAAACTACCACTGCACACAGCATATTTCATAATGCACATTTGGTATAGTCTATTGATTCTTTGGTAACATTATTAACCTGTTTTAAGCTGTCCGAAGAGATGTGCAAAAGCTAAACTAAAACAATCTAAAAGGATTCAAGGAAAAAAGTAAACTAGTAAAACCACTACTCCTTTTGCTCAGTTTGATGTGAGATAAGCAGAATAATCTCCCAGATGTCCTCTGGGTGACTGGAAAATTAATCCAGACTCCAGATGGGGTTCATCTTGGGGTCCTAGGTTCCTGGCATGGAGTGATGACATCATCATTATGGGCCAGGGCTTGGAAGCCTTGAATGGAGTCTTCTGCAAGAGGTCTAATTTTAATCTATTTTAAAATTAGACCCAAGATGAGGCTTGCCAGATTTCTGAGGCAGGCCCTGGTGATATGACAAGACTTCCAACCCCTGTAAAATAGGGGAAAACATGATATTGGGGTGGGGCCAAAGGGAAAAAGGGGGAGTCCAGCACAGCCCACGAAATAACAATCAGTAACTCTTTCCACTGATCCTAATCTCAGGGCGCAATCCTAAACTGAGATAGGCCGGCATAAACTAAGAAAGCAAAGTTTGGCTGAAACAAGGGACACCGTAAAGTATGTTTGGACCACTCTCAGAGTCAGAGAGGCCAGTACACCCTGACTCAGAGAGTAGCCCAAATATAATTTATGGTGGCCCTTGTGCTGGCCAAACTTTGCTGGTTTAGTTTATGCCAGCCTAACTCCAGTTTAGGATCGTGCTCTTAATCTTTGACAGTCTGGAGTTCTGTACAAAATGGGACTCGAAAGACAAGCCCCTCAAATCTAGTGTCCAAACCCTCCTCCAGTTTAAAATTCCAGACAAGTATCTGAAAGAAACACAGCAATATATGCAAAGAAACCATTCTTAGATTTTCTTGGTATGAGCCTTTTAAAAAAAAAATTTGTTGGAGCATTTTTTAAGCAATCCCATGTGCAAAAATTCAAGCAAGGAAGGAAATAATGATGTCTATGCAACTACAGGATTAGCTGTTGTAATGCTCATAAGAGGCTATTAAAAGAATACCATTGATAATAAAGGCAATGAGACATGTTGTTCTCCCATGAAATGAGTTAAACAGATTAGTAAATTAATTGCCTGAAACAAAATAATTTAACACTTTATAACTGGGGATCGGAGGAAAAAAAGAAAAGAAACAAGCATGGAACAGTAGAAAAATGTCCCCCTCCCCACAAGAAAAAAAAACCCCATCTAGTTCCATCTCCTGTATTGCAGCAATATCAATTAAGATTATTAGGACCACTTTTGATAAAGTGATAACATTTCTTGATTTCCCATTTCTGGGAAGGTACTGTGATAAAAATAAGATAGCTTCAGTTTATGTGCGAAAGTGTTTCTCATACAAGAAACAGTTGAGAAATTATAGGCATATAATAAGGTAAGATTAGAGCTCAGTAAGTTAGTTTTTAAGTTTTGTTCCCAGAGGAAAACTCTTCGTATTATTTTAAGTAAACAGTATCCTGGAAAATATAAATACAATACACTGGGTCCTCTGTATCCATGTGGGTTTAGTTCCAGGATTCCATGTGGGTACCAAAAAATGCAGATGATCAAGTTTCTATAAAATAGCGTTGTATTTGCAAATTGAGGGCTTTAAGATCCACAGGCAGCCAGCCTGCCTGCCTGATGGGCTGGTTAGATGCTCCTGTGTTGACAGCTGCCAAAGCATCTCTGGGTCGCGGGGAACTGTCAGGTAAGGCACCTCGAGGGGCAGAGATGGAAGTATGGGAAGCCAGAGCCTGCAGGTACACACAGTGCACTTCAAAGGGCAGTGCTGGTGGCCCAGAAGGATGAAGGAAGAAAGGAGGAAGCAGAAGAAACTTACTACTTATCTATCTATGGTTGGTTGAATCCACAGATGCAGACCCAATGGATACAAAGGGCCCACTGTATAACAGAAATCTGCTCCAGTCATTGAGTCCAAGTTGTGAATTGAGTTGCAAGTCGTCAATCCCCTGACTCAAATCAACTTGCAAGTCATGGCGTGCGTCCATCTCAACTTGACCTGAGCCACTTATGGAGTCATTTTGACTCATATCAAGAAACAAGTCATGTACAGCAAACAAAACACCTTAAGCCTTCCTCCTCCTCTCCATCCAGTGGTGTCATCTACTCACCAGTAGACGGTACGCTGGGCGGGACTTAGCGTGATTGGCAGCCCGTCCACTCAAATCCGCTTTCTTCCTGCTTGCCGCGCGGCTTTCCCTCGCCTTGGAGGGGGTGCCTGCTCGCCCAGGCACCCGGCGTGCCCCCCACCCATCCCCCCCAGCGAGCAGGCGCCCCCTTCGAGGCGAGGGAAAGCCGCACGGCAAGCAGGAAGAAAGCGGAAGTGAGTGGACGGGCTGCCAATCACGCTAAGTCCCGCCCAGCGTACCATCTACTGGTGAGTAGATGACACCACTGTCTCCATCCCCCCAGCCCCTGCCTCCTGGAACCAACATATCCTCCTTTCACCATGTCTGCTGCTGTCGCTGGTCTGAATGCCCGCTTTTCAAGGAGAGAGATGCCATGGCAGATGGGATACATAAATGTGATCAAGAACTAAATCCAGAAAGTCGTGTGGGATTTCCTATTTAACATGCCCACCTAATAAACATTGTGTTGCAAGGACTGTGCCTCAGCTCTCCATTATCTTTTCATCTAAGTCTGTTCCGCAAATACAGTCAGCTTGCATCTTGCATGCCATCTACTTGCACTAATTCAAGGGAATTTCGACTATGACATTTTGGCTTTATGCACCAACCTCAGGATGCCATGTAAGATGCAGTACCTTATACTCTTTTTACCTGCTGTTCTGGTTTGAATAAATGTTCTCTTAATCTTTAGCCTGTCTTCTCTGGTTACCTTAATGAACTGCTGAGTTTGCTCCCATGACTGCTTCCTCTATGTTATTGCATCTGTATTTGAGAATCCTGTAGATATCTGTGGCTCTCACTATGCATTTTGGAGAGAGGACCCCCAAGATGCCCCCGCTCTGGTTATAGCCTTGATGGTGGCACTTGGTAGTGATTAACATTTTGTTCCAGAATAAGGGTAACTCAGGGGGAGGATAGAGAGTGCTAGATGCAAGCCCCTTGACTATCACAAGGATTTATCAGTGAGTGCATAGACAGCATGGTGACACCATGTCATGTGCAGCACAATGACAACTGAAAACCAAATTAGAGTGAAGAAAAAAACTTCCTGCCCTCATGCTGAGAGTGACCTTTTACAGGCCCCTGAAAAAATTCTAAATAGTGGCATAGGGGCATTTAAAACAAATGGGTTCAGTTTCACTTTACATTTGATGTAGCAGTTTGCCCTTTTTTCAGTACAATGTCAGTACTCAGCTATCATTAGATTACCATACCTTGTCCAACAGCGTTCGTCATTTATCAGGCATATTGGATCAATACCACTTATTTAACCCATGAGTGGGCACTCACACATCACACGATAATAGAATGGAAGCAGTTATTGAAAGACTGGGCACATACAGTTAGAACATGTCAAATTGTATGTGAAAGCTGTTTTAAACTCACCACTGAATGTATTAATTGAATTAGCCATTATTTGCTCAATCATTAACAGATTATTTTTTGCTCAAAAGTATGTTACAACCAGTGATGTCATGCAGGGGGTACGCGGGGGTACGCGAGTACCAGTTTCTAGGATTACAGCTGGCCCCGCCCATTCACCCGCCCACTCGTCGACTCCGCCCTCTGCAACGTTTGAATTTCCTGCTTGTTCTCAGAGCCAGGCAGGCAGGCAGGCAGCGAGCGGAGCCTTTCCTTGCCTTGCCACTGAAAAATGAGTTGCTCTGGGGTTTTAACATGATGCCAGGCCTCCTTAACATGTTCTGGGGGTGCTGTGGAATACTGTTGCAACTGTTGGGTCAGTTTAAAATCATCTGAGGCCTCAAAAAGGGCTTTTTTCATGTCACTTCCTGCCACGACCTCACTTCCGGCTTATGACGTCACTTCCGGTGGGCGGGTCTGGACACGTGCCAATCAAAAGTGAGTACCTGTTCTTAAATCATTTAGATGACACCACTGGTTACAACCTATAACACATCTCTCTCTCTCAACCTCCCTCCCTGTGCGTGTGTATGTTTGTGTGTGAGAAAAGAGAGAGAGAGAGTAACCGCAAAAACAACACAATTAAATGGTTGCCATACTAGTTTAAAAAAAAAAAAGTGCACAAATTTTAGCATGGTTGGTGGCTAATCCTTTGAATCTCATAGAAGATAGCTAACGGTGCTCTTTAACCACATTAGCATGTACAGTCTTTTATCATAGAGGTTTTTTAAAAAATTCTGATTTGCCTGCTAAATCCACTTTGTCTTTAAAATGGGTTATGAAGGCTGACAGGAGCTTATGCTAATGAGGAATGGTTTCTTTCTCTTTTTTTAAAGCTTTATCATTTGCTACCAATTTCTGTAACTCGGACTACAGCCACAAGCCAGGTGAAAGGTGAGCCATGGATTCAACATTGTTCTATCCATGATGGACAATAAATAGAATAAATATTTATTGTTCTATTTATAGAACAATAAATAGCAAGGGCTGCTGGTCAGCAGGATAGCAAATTGTCTGCACGCAGGAGACCCGAGGTTCAGACTTTCATATCTCCAGGTGAGTCAGGGAGAGGTTTGGAGAACCCCTGCCAATCAGTCTAATTCAGAGCTCGAATCACCAATGGTGTGGTTCAGTAGAAGACAGCTTCTTCAGAGACAAATCAAATCAGATCCATTTTATAGCACTCAATGCTGTTGTCCACTTCTTGCAGCCAAAAAGGCCACAGAACTAAGTCCAACATAAAAGGTGAAGGTTTCCCCACGACCGAATGGTCTAGTCATGACCGATTGTAGGGGGCTTGTGCTCATCTTCATTTCTAAGCTGAAGAGCCAGCGTTGGTCTGAAGACAAGTTTCCATGGTCATGTGGTCAGCATGACTATATGCCAAGGCGCATGGAATACTGTTACCTTCCCACCGAAGTGGTTTCTATTTATCTACTTGCATTTGTACATGCTTTCGAACATACTGATTTGTTTTTTGCTATGGGAGGCATTGCACAGATCTAAGGTAGAACAGAGGCTCCACTCAATACCACTACCCAAGCCATGAGACACAAAAAGAGGCTTTGCTGACTCCTTTAGACCTTTGCATTATTTACCGCAATCGCCATTATTACCTTAAATTACAGACCATTTCTATATCTTGCCCTCTTGTGGAAGGTGGATAAAAAGGAGACATTCTGTTGCATTGTGGGATAGGAATAAATAACCACGTTTAAGATCCAATCCTATTGCCTGGCAGCACTGGCCTCTCATGCACTGTTCTGGCAATGGCCACTGCAAATGTGCCGTAAGGAACGTTGCAGCAGTCGGAAGATGCTGGTGGGAAGGCCAGGCCCAGTTGACGCTAGGCCTCAGCACCTCCGGGACGACCAGAACCCACTATTGATCAGTTTCCCACTGAGTGGAGGGGGAGGCATTCCGGGACAGGGGGAAGGTGGAGGGGGTGAAACTGGGGGAGAGGAAGATGGGCAGGAAGACTGTTCAGGTCTGGGAAGGGGCAGGGATGGCAGCAGAGGCCGCCTCTGAATCCTGTTGCCCCTCCCAGGCCTCACGTGGATTTGAGTCTCCTTGGGTCTGCATCAGCTAAAGAGTTTTGGCACTGCTTTACTGAGGCATGGACAGTCTGTATAGGATTGGGCAGTTAGTCTAGTCCTGAACACTAGTATCTTATCTGGATACATAAGATGTCCTTGCACAATGAAATACAATACAAGGGATGTTATAGGCTGCTCATGAATTCCCAAATGTCATGAAGAGTTGGCCAAGGTGGGTTAACTGGCAGTAGGGTTGCCACCTTTCTTTCTGACCAGGTTTCCTGTGTCCAAAGCACAATGAGATTCAGCAGGTAATATTTTCCCCATCACTATCTCTCCATTACAGGAAAGGGTGTGCTTAACAAGTTATGCAGCTGTTCAAGGCACAAGAGCCCTGCTAGGGGAAAAAATAAATGTGAGAGTTTTAGTTTGTGTGTGACATTCTTGGTGTCCATATGCATTCATAAGCTTTGCCCAAGAAGGAGTTTGCAGAGGAGGTCAGCTCAGGCACTGAAGTAAGACTCTTAAGGCTTCAGAGTTGGCAGAGGTTAAATTCATGGCCGTGCTTGACAACTGCTAAAGGTTGGCACAGTTACCTCAGAATGCTGGAGCCGCTCATTACTTAATGGAGAAAGCTTCCAGTTAAGATCACTTTGAGCAGGCTTTTAGTACACAAAGGTTCACACATGGTTATGTTTCTTTGGCCAGTTCTTGCATGGATGGAGTTACTATTTCTGAAATTCTGGACTCTAGAAGAAACTTTTTAAGACACTATAGACGCTCTTTCCTACTCAGAGCAGTGCCTGCCAGCCGGAACCAGATTTAGATTTAGTGAGGCCCTAAGCTAGCGGTTCCCAAACTTTTTCGACTGGTATCTCCCTTTACCTACTGGGCCATTGGCTGCAGCTCCCCATGAGGTATACAATCCTCTACATTGTATAGGGAGGCAGATTTTTTGTGAGGATTCCCGAGCTGGGTTCCATGGTTCCCTGAGGGGCCCACAGATCACAGTTTGGCTGGCACAGTTTAGTAACCACAGATTTGGAATATCTGCCCTAAGCTACATAATGCTTGGAGCCACTTGTTTAAAAATGATGCCACGTATGCCTAAATCCGGCATGGCTGACAGCCTAGAAGAATGGTATGTGTTGTTATTTAGTGAAACATGCTAGCCAAGATCTAAAGAATCTGGATTGTAGTTCTCTGAATGCAAGGGACTTCAGACTTTTCTTCTTCTCGAACAGCAGTCCTCTCATCATTGCCATCCCAATAAAACAGGGCAAACTGCTTCTAAACCATCAGGAGCTTCAAGGTGGGCTGAAGATGGGAAAAATGGAATTCCATGAACCACCACATGTTTAATATGTACACTGAACTCATGGGTCCCTACCGTGGCCACAGGGGCTCCCACCTTAAGGCAAAGCATTGCCAGGTTTCACCATTCACGGGAAAGTTCCCTCAAACTCAATGGTGTTACAAGTGTCACTTTCCCAAAGAAGAATTTATGAAATCTGTGTGCAGGTTGGCAAACGATAAATGCACCTGCAGTCACTGCTAACCTTGAATAGAGAGTGTGTTTATTGAAAATGAAAAAAAAAACACCTTCTGCTTTTAAAGCCACTCTCCAGAAATGCCAGCGTGTTCCACAATCAGACCATGACAAAACGTAATGAGAAAATATTCCCCCCCCTCTCTCTCTCACACACACACACACACACACACACACAGAGAGAGGCGTCCTTTGCCATCTCATCATGCAGGTAACACTAGAAATAGACTAGTTATTGCTGTAAGGAAGTACTTGAAGCACATCCAGGCTGCAAGAAATGTATAATGCTGGTCATCACTCCTCATATTGTTTTATGGGAGGTAATAGAAGGGTTGTAAGACTGCATCTTTGCACTGCAGCCATTGCCCCCTCCACACAGATCTACGCTGCGGAGTCGTTATTTAGGGAACCAGATGTCATTCTTAGAAGGGGCACAGTTTGAGTCAGGTAAGGGGGTTCTCGAACCCTTACTTGCTAATCGCTGGATATATTTTTTTCTTTTTAAGACTTACACCATTATCGCTAGAATATGTACTTCCAACCTTCCTGATAGAACTGGCAAATTAAATCTGGCGCAGTGATGTTCATCCCGTCCATAGATAGACATGGGCACCCCAGTCTTCAGTTATTAGCAAATGATCCTACCTGGCTGCATCTAGAGAGACAAGCGAGTACTACAGCACAAGCCTAGGAGTGTCTACTCAGAAGTAAGTCCCATTGAGTCCCCGGGGGCTTCCTCTCAGGAAAGACTTTCCCGCCTCCGCTTTCTGCAACCAAAGGAGCATCCACTTGTGGAATAGCATCTAATAACAACAGTGGAAGCAGAAGCATTGGAGGTGCTCAGCCCGGCAGGCAAATGGTGTTTGGGTGTTTATGAAAAAGACTTGGAAACTCAAGAGTGGCAACCGTTATGAGTACGTGTAAAACTGTTGGAGAGAAAAACCACTCTTTTTCCCTAGATTGCTCCAGTGTTGCTCATAACTGCTAAACCAGTGGTTCGCAAACGTTTTAGTACAAGGACCCACTTTTTAGAAAGGCAATCTGTCCAGGACCCACCAGAAGCGATGCCATGGCCAGAAGGGAACCACTGTGCTTAATTGTGGCAGAATTTATTCACTGCTTGCAGTTACACAATGCATACTACTATTTCTACAGCCACAGCTGCATTAATCGATAAGGTAAAGTTGTCCCTGCAAGTGTCAAAGTGAGCTTGCATCAGTGCTTCCAGGATTCAAGAAGTGAACTGTATACCCAAAATGTTGTTTAGCCTTTCATTTTCTTGACATGCTACAGGCCATGTCATAATCAGTTCTTTTGGTGTCATCATAATAAGTAGCAATAATTAATATGAAAAAAATGCCTTTGTTGCACAGGATAAATGCCTTTGTTGCACATCATGCAACAGAACAGAACTTGAAGTATTTAAAATCTGACTTTATTCTGAACTTCTAGACGTCAGCGGGCATTGCCTATGGTAATGCCATCACTGTTACCATGACAACAAACACTGAGCAAAGGGTGGGGGGGAGACACATGCAATGTAGGCCTATAAAAGGCAAGATAAGAACAAAGTAAACATACAGAAGTGGCATAAATACAAACGGGATGGCAAATAGATATCATTTTCTAGAACAGCCTGGGAATAACTTATAAATGATATCACATAATTGACCTAAATCATTGCAATAAAAATAGAATATTCATCATCTAAACTATCCTTTCCTTCCTATATATACCCTCTCTCCTTTCCTCTCTCTCTGCCATCCACCCATCATGATAACTTATTATGAAACAACGGTTCAAATGATCCAACAATCTGTGGTTTATTGGGCTGGGAACATAGCCTGAACTCTCCAAGCCTGTGTCCTTTCTTCTTCCCCTTCCTTACTCTTCCTTAACCTCCTTAGAGCACAATCCTATACTGTGCTGGAATGGTGAGGTTATGTTCCTTCCTGCCCCCCAATTATAGTAAAAACTATTTAACTAAATTCCTGCATTACTCTGGACAAAACATATTCTCCCTAAAAAAGTCCATTTTCATTAAATTCTGTTTTCTGTTCCACTTTCTGTGGCAGACATTCTAGGATTTTCTACATTACTGATACCTAAAGTTACCAGATACAGACTGGGACAGAGTGCCTCTACCTTTAACCACTGTATAGAAGAGGGAATCTGAGCACGTGGAGCTTTTGAAACCCTTCCATGATGAGCTCCACCTGCCCAGATTCCCTCTTCTATACAATGGTTAAAGGTAGAGGCACTCTGTCCCAGTCTGTATCTGGTAACCCTACCAAGGTTTAAATCTCCTTCTCTTGTCCCAGGAAATCCTAGGAGTGAAAAGTGAGGTATGAATTCCGAACAGAATCCACAATACTTTCAACCAACTACAGTTTCAAGGATTCTTAAAGTAAGTTTTTTTAATAACTTTATAGTGTATAGTGTAGATATATCCTAGATTGCTCCTTTCCTTCTTTGCACAAATAGGGCAGTGGAGTCAAGAGACCCAGCAGCAATTCTTTCATTTACATCTCACACCTGCTGGGCATGACATTTCACAAGGTTGATTAATGTCTTTGTTTCCCCCAATTATAAAGTCGCCCCGCTTAACCTTTGTTTGGAGCTTTGCAAGAACAAAAGTATCATCAATTATCACTGTTTTTGCACGTTGGTGAGTTGCTCAGCCTCCTGGGGAAAAAAAAGCCGGTGACAAGCTATATGTTTTACCCATTGTGCTCCTGATGGTAAGTGTTTGGAAACAGTTACAAGAAAGCCTGCCCACTCTGTTCCATCACACAGCTCTTCAGAGCAGGAAGTAAGAAGCGTGTTTCTGTGCAGAACAAGGGATGACGGGGTTCTACCTTTGGACTCTGAGCGACGTGTGAAATGACACCTCATCGTTTTGAAAACTATGCTGCACATTGAACCAAGTCAGAAACAGATGGTAAGCCTTTACTTCATACTGACATATGACAACCCTGTACTTTGTGCTGGTATTTCCACTGGAAATTTCACTTCTCGAAGCAAATGCAAACGACTCTGACAGCGCAATCCTATGCATATCTGCTCAGGAGTCCTATCATGCTCAACAGAACTTGCTCCCAGGTAAGGCGATACACACCTGGGAGTTAGTCCCATTAGCCACATGGGCTCAAAAGTAGACATGCCTAGGATTGTACTATTAATGGGTCAGACACAGGTACACAACAGCACCAAATTAGTCTTAATGGAAACGCCTACGATGTGTCATAGTTCATGGAATTCCACCATACAAGAGTCCTCTCTGAAAGTAAATTGATTTTATTCAAATGGATAAGCCAATGTCTCAGTTCTTCAAGGGTTGATGGCAGCATCCATTTCTTTTCCTCTGTGTGCTTGTGCCCTTCCTTTCTTATATGAAGGCACATTTCTGCAAGCATCCATTAGGGAAGAGCGCCATTATATCAGATAATTTATTCTGTACAGTCTGGTGCAGAAGATCCATTATGAGAGTGATGAAACTTGCTCTCACACTGGGTGACGCAAACCCTGATGCAACCTCTGGCTAACTAGGCATTATGTTCTGCAGTTTCGTGGCAACTTTACATGCCTGTGAAAAACAGTGCAGTTCACATCTATTCCAGCAGATGGAGATGCTTCACACCCAGCCAATTACACAATTCAATACAACAATTACAGTCTTCAGCATTAAAAGCTAATGCAACTGCTAACGATTATATGCAACCTTTTACCAAGTGGCAATTTTCCATGCATTTGGGTGACTCAGTTGTTGGTGACAGCCGGTCAACTGATGAGAATTGAACCATATTCTTTCATCTAGTCACACAAAATCCTAAAAGATACCAGGCCAACACACGCCTTAAAAGTAAAATGGGTCTTAGTTCTTTACGTTTTGCACTTTGGAAAAGGACGAGAGAGAGAGAGAGAGAGAGAGAGAGAGAGAGAGAGAGAGAGAGAG
>JAJKFI010000032.1:3838132-3854205 GCA_029204185.1 Lerista edwardsae
ATGCCAGTTTCAACCAGTTCTGGAGTGTGTGGTGTGAAACTGCAACAGCCTTGGCTTCTAGCTGTATCCCCCTTCTTATTGAAACCTCTTTGCCTACCCCCCCAGGCCCCAAACCTCAAATGGCTCTCCAACTGTGTAAGGGAGCTTTTATGCTTACATTTCTGATTTAAAATAGGGCAGGGTTTTTTTTTTATTTCTTTTGGCAGTCTAGAGCCTCTTCTGCTTTACAAATGCCAGCAGGATTCCATTCTGTACTGCTCATCTCAACAGCAACACTTTCAGATAAATTCTGACAGTGGAACACTCCCATTGCAAAGAGGGTATTATGCAAACTTAATTTGATTATTCACGTGCTTTTCTTTCTTTACAGGCCAAACTTACTGCCCAGTAGCACAAGTGTTCCTCAGGTGCTGACTGCTGCAAAAGGGCCGTAAAACACTTTGCGGCAGTGCAGGGGACCGACGTGCCATCAGGAAGACCGGAGCCTTCCTAGTCTTGCTGGTGGAGTGATGGAGGCCCACCAGAACAGGTAAGCCAGAGGCAGGGGAGGGGGTTGAAAGGGGGAAGGCAGAACAGGGAGGAGATGGGGCAGGGTGCATGGATCAGGCCCAGGAAGGGACAGGTTCAGTGGCACCAGCACAAACTGAATCACAACCCCTTTTCCAGGCCTGATCCAGTGCATGGATCAACGCGAACCTGTGCCAGCAATATTTATTTTTATTTTATTTTTTTTATTTATTATTAGATTTGTACCCCGCCTTATTGTGCCCGAAGGCACCCATTGACATGTAATGACTGCTGGTGCTTACCCCGGGGCAAGGAGACCTCCAGAAGCTGAAAAACCCCTGCGGGAAGCTGTGTTGCTCATGCCGGCGCCACTGCATTGCCGCATGGAGATTTGTAGTATTGGGCTGTTAGACCACATCATTTCTCTTCCCTGAGCGGGAAGGTTCTTCCCTGAGCAGGAAGGTGCAGCGATTCTCAAATCTTTTAGTATTGGGACCCACTTTTTAGAATGACAGTTAGGACCTACTGAAAGTTATATCATTAACCAGAAAGTGATGTCATGGCCAGAAGTGACATCATCAAGCAGGAAAATTTTAACAAGCCCATACAATCAAATCAAATCGGTAAGTAAATTAAAAGTTTACCTTAAGTACAAGTTTAAAAATTTATTTAAAATGAAGAACGCTCCTAACCTTACCAAGCAGTTGCTCATTTGTTTTTGTTTTTTTGCTTGTTTTTTAATTCCCCAAACGTCCCAAAAGCTGCAATCTTTTCTACATCTACCTGGGGATAAGCCTCATTAACTATTATTGTTAACACCATATACATAGTAGCCTGTTAAAAAAAAATACAGATCTGTAACATTTCCTGAAATGCAGTCACATACCATGTCTAATATATTAAAAATAAAAAATAAAAACATTGAAATGAAACTGAGACCCACCTGAAATTGGCTTGTGACCCACACAGAGTTTGTGAAACACCGCTATAGTGCAACAATCCCCAAAAGGCAAGATGAAAACCAATTTTTTAATTTATTTCAGTTTGCTGTGTACTTTTTCCAACTAACTTTGGCCACTCTGCATAAACAACTTTTGCTAGACAAGCAAAGTTTGGGCAATATGATGTACCAAACAATGGAAGAATCCCCACCCAGCCATGAATGGCTGGGCATTCCACTTTGCCATTCCAGCAGGGCAGGCTTATCCCCAAGCCTGGTTGAGGTAGTCACCTCAGACTGGTGGAGGGTGTACCCTCCCGTCTCACTGCTCTTCTTTGTCTCACTCTCTGGATTTGAAAAGATTGAGGGGAACAGAGTAGGAGAGGAAGTGAGGAGAGCACAGTGGTGGCCTAGTGTGTGACACTCTAGCCCCCAACTCTGTTCCTCTCTTCCTTTGCAAATCTAGGGAGCAGGAGGAGGGGGAATGACAGAGCCTGGTGTGCCAGCAGGTAACAATGGTGGCAGCATTTGCCATGATGTCTCAGGTGCTAGGAGATCTTGACCTGGTCTAGGGATCTAGGTGGGCAGCAGAGATAAAAGATTTATCAGGTCCTTGGTGGGCCACCATACATGGCTTGTGACCTGTCTTTGGCAAATGGAAATAGCAAGTTCTAGCACTCTTTTACGGCTTTGCATTCAGGTCAACAGACCTACTGCAGGGAAAACTGTACAGTAGCTTGTGCTCCTTAGCGTCACATTTTTCATTTTTCACAGTTTTTGTCTGGTAGCAATGCACATGCTATCGCAGTGCTGAATTGCTGGCAAACTATTATGATTAGAAGATAAAGCCCCTACTTGAGTTCTATTTCCTTGAATAACTGCAGCGCAACTCATCTCTCACTTTCATTCTTTGCATCTCAGCTTGAAATTGAAATTCCTGCAGTAAGCCACTTGCTTCTGGATCAAAATATATTTTCTTTCATCATTTTCCTTTTTTAATTCTAGTGGGATTCATTCATAAGTCCTAACCTACAAATCTTTTTCTTTCCATTTATCAGCTTGGTTGACTTGATGATACTCATAAAAAAAAAAACTGTCAGCAAAACTTACATGCACACACACGCACACTCACATGGGCACACACAAACCGAATGAATCCTCTTTGGAAAGAATTAACTACAACTGTCTCTCAGACATTCAAGACCTATTTTCCCAGAGAGTCATAAGTAGGGGTGTTTGGTGTACATTTGGTGTACAAATGCACATAACAGTGCATTTTGCGGTTTAAGATATTTTCCAGAAATTAAAATAGATTACTTGTCCAATTAGAAATAATACTGTCATGCATCTAATGATACTATGGGCACAATCTTGGAAGCGTCGTTGGGCCAACGCTAGCCACTTGTGTTGGCCCACCAGTGCAGATGTCAAGGCACCAACTGGCACCCTTGCATTGGCACTGGCGCCATTGGCGATGGCACCAGCACGTTCTGGATGGGAGGAGGATGGAATTGGGGGTGGGAGGGCTGGTAGGCATGCTAGCCCAGGGAGGGGAGCGGAGATGGGATGCAGCAGTTAGCCTCCAGATGGGATGCATCCAAGCCTCCGTCCCCAGGCCACACGGCCCCAATTCTGGCCTTGCAGAGTCCTCGGCTCTGCGCCTGCTGAATAGCAAGTGCAGATCTGAGGAGCACATAGGGAAGGCTGGAGCCTACCCTGGGATAAAGGGGCAAACCTGCCTTTGCCCCAGGAAGGCTCCTGAGTGCTCCCAACTTGTGCAGGATACATCCAATGTTCCCTTACCCTAAGGAGAACTCCAGCAGCTTCACTGGCCCCACAGGATACAGTGGCAGCCACTTTAGCACCGTTGTACCACCGAGGCAGCATAGGATCTGGCCCTTAGAGTCTGCATCTGTAACACACCCAAAAATGAATTATTTCGAGTTGTTGGAAAGTGATACCTTGTAATTAAGATCCTTTATTGATCCTTTATGTAATTAAGATACTATAAGATTAAAGAATCTATGTAATTGAAGGCACAGTCCTAACCTGGAGTTAGGCCTGCACAGTTAGGCCAGCAAAGTTTGACTGACACAAGGACCACCATAAAGCGTGTTTGGACCACTCTCTCAGAGTCAGGGAGGATGGTGCACGTCTGCTGGCCTCTCTGACTCCGAAGATATTTTATGGTGTCCCTTGTGCCAACCAAACTTTGCTGGCCTAACTGTGCCAGCCTAACTCCAAGATTGCGCTTCTTTAAAATACCTCGTTTGTACAACAGAAAAGCAAACTACTTGTTTCAAACCTTAGCATGAAACACCACAAAAGGGGAGGTCAGGAAAAAACATGGAAGCAACACTAAATGTTTTGCTTACTTCTATGTAAGTGTGTCAATTGCTCTTGAACTTAAGTGTTGTGAACTTGTGGCATTGTCAATGGAACACTGAACTCTCATTACAAGAAGAGCTGCAGAAAGCAGTCATCAATCACACATTCAGGGATTTGATGGGGATTTGCATGAGGAGACACTAGTGACTGAGAGACTGAACTGGTATTTTATTAAAGCCTTAAGAGATGCAGCTTCCACTGTGCCATTGTTTCCATATGCCATTGACGAATAAATTACAAAATGATGTTATTTATTTATTTATTTATTTATTTATTTATTTATTATTATTATTATTATTATTATTATTATTATTATTATTATTATTATTATTATTATTATTATTATTATTATAGATATGGGTATAGGACAAAAGGGAAATAAACATAAGGTAAGGGATACATAGACACACAAAAGGTACACATTGATTGCAGCTATTACATCATCCTCTTATTCGTTACTGTTTGTATACAATCTAAATCATACTCTTAAATTTTCAAACAGCTATGCACACAAAACTTAATATTTCTAACTCTTTGGTCTATTTTATATAATATCTACTACCTGGGTATATGTCTCTTTATAATTTTCCATTTTGTATTTATCCAGTTATAAAAAAATCTCCAATATTCTTGTATCTTGGTTACATCCTTCAGTCTTTCAGACAATACATCCATCTCAACAATATCATATATTTTATCTAGTAACTGCTCTACATTAGGAATCTCTTCCTTTTTCCAGTTTTGAGCACACAATAATCTTGCTGCAGTATTAACATATGTTATAATATACTCCATCCCCTTATCTTGTATATTGCTCGTCATATTTAACAGAAATAATTCTGGTCTAAAATCTATTTTGTCAGAATCTAAAATTCCTTGCAGAACATTTTGTACCATCTTCCAAAATTTCCCGCTTTTGCACACATCCACCACATATGATAAAAGGTCCCCTCTTTGTCTTTACATTTCCAACATTTATTGGAACACCCTGGATACATTTTAGCTAGTCTGTCTGGGGCTAGATACCATCTATAAAACATCTTATAGAGATTCTCTTTTAGATTAGTCACTTTTGTCAGTTTTACATTAGTTATCCAAATATTTTCCCAATCATCCAGCCTTATATTATATCCAAAATTTCTGGCCCATTGAATCATTACTTCCTTCACCGTTTCGCCTTCCATCTTCATTCTTAATAGAAATTCATACATCTTTTTGATGTAGTTCTCCTCTTCATTTAATAATAGTTTGTCAAAGTCTATCTCTTAGTCATAAATGCCTGTTTTAAGGTCTTCCTTTATACTCGATTTAATTTGTAATTTAGTCCACCAATCCAAAATGATTCCTTTATTTTCTAATATATTATCGTCTAAAAGTTCTCGTTTTTGATCTAACAGTTCCTCATATTTAACATTTTGTTCAAAATGATGTTCTCACAAACATTCACAAATACTTGTGAATAACAAAATATTAAACCTAAAACAAAACTGTTCCTTATCTTTGATTGACTAATCGATTGATTAATTGAAATAGATGTCCTGCCATCATGACTGCACCGAGCTCTCAGGTCAACCTACTGGCCTTACTTCCAAAAAAATGTGTATACACCATGTGTACTCAATGAATTCAAAACAAAATCCTGAATCACAACACTTAGACAATTAAGGCCCTACCTTCACATTACCATGAGTGTGTAATGTGGTGCTTTCCCCTACCATTTTGGACCTTTTGTCACTTCAGGCTTCTGTGATGCCTCAGCGTTCTTAGGAGGCTGCTGAGCCATCCAGATGCACTAGTGACTAGCCCATTCTTTTCTTTTTATTCATTTGAGCATTTTCCTCTTCCCCCAACTGCTAGTAAAGAACAAGGTTTTGAGCCAGCTCATTGGACTGTGAAGGGCACCTGATTCCCAGAAGCAGGAAATTCAAATGGCTCAGGTGTCCCCCTTTGGTACTCAATCACATAATAAAAGTAAGGTTCATGTCCATGGGTTACAAAATGTAAGACCACACAACACCTTTGCGATTTTCCCAGGTTCAACGTTAGGAACATCTGGAGCTTAAAGGGAGTCACCTTCAAATGCCACTATAGAGTAAGTGACATGGCTTCACTGCTGGTGCTGGAAGCACTTTACGGCACCTTGCGCCACAGCGACAGGGGCTGTACAAGCGTACCACCTGTGTTATGCCCAATAGGATCAGGCCATGATCGGGATCGGGATCAAGTCCATTATCTTCACAGCCCAATCTTAAACAGAACTAGAATAGGCAGGCCTTGAGGTCTGTGCCATATCCAGCCCCGAACAGGAGACAACTGTGGTACAACTTGGAGTAAGGGAACCACAGTAGCCCTATGGGGCTACTCAGAGCTGTGCCAGCAAATCACCGGTGCAACTCTGAGCAGTCCATGTAGGGCTGGCCGGGCCGGGGACAGGGGTTAGGATCCCACCTGTTCCAGATCCTGATCCCAACCCTCCTCCCCTTACTGGCCCATCCACAGATTACGAGTCACTCTTTGATGGCAGTGATCTTTTTTTGCTTGTAACCCTCATTCTATAGTGGCCTCTGTGAGGCTCAGGCTATGGGTCTGACCTAAGTCCAGCTCTGCCTGGGTTCGGATGGTGGGGGTGGGCCTGAAAACCACAGATTTGACCATCCACATTTTTCTTTATCTGCGGGGGAACCTAGAACGGAACCTCTGCGGCTAACATGGGCCTGCCTATATACGTATAATATGCCAGTGATGGTGAACCTTTTGGGCTTGGGGTGCCAAAAATTCAGAAAATGTCTACTTTGCTGGCGTGTCCTTCCTCCTCCTCCCCCCCCCCAGCAAAATAGAAAGAATTTTTTACATATTCATTTATTTATTTTTTTAAAAAAATACAGTCCAATCATGCGTGGTGCTGTGTACTATCTAAAAAATGTCAAATGTCAAATAATTTCATTATAAAAAAGCAAACTCAGTTGTTGGCAGGTGTTGGTGAATACTGGTGTTGTTGTCTTTGACACGTGTGTCTTAGGTTCACCCGTTACTGTAATATGCACTGCCATAAAATGTATCGTTATAACCTCTAGCTCAGGGCTTCTCAAACCGGAGTGCTGCTATTGCTAGTGGTACTTCACAGTATGGCAGGAACTACTTGACCGCCCTATTGTGTTTACCACATGGCCCACCTGGTCCAACTCCACTGGACATGGAGATGGCTGGGATGGTGGTGCATCAGCGGACCAGATGTAACAGCTGCCTGGTCCTTCAAAAAGGAAGAATTTTTAGCAAGACCCAACTGTGGGGCAAGCCTCCCAACCTTGTACACAGCTGTAGTGGTGGTGTTTGCAGAAGTGGTACCTTGGAAAGATTGTATTTGGAAAAGTGGTACCTGCAACAAACAAGTTTGAACGGCCCTGATCTAACTTTCCAGTCTCAACATTAGCAGAAGAATAGACAAACCATTCAGCTCCATAGATTTGATTCAGATCTTCTTCAGAAGAGCACAACTGCATCTTTTTAATATGCGAACACTTTGCAGTGTCCAGTTTGTCTTCTTAATTTTAAAACTGCTTGTTCCAGAGAGACACTCATTATTATATACCTTTTCTGCCTGGCACCCACTGAGAAACTTTATGCTGTCTCTAATCCATGTTGCTTTGTTGCCACTGTTGTATATATTTTAAATGACATGTCCTGCTGTGAGTGACTCGAACAGAAATCACTCACTCCAGTTTAATTGTAAGTCTCTCTACACGAAGCACCCCCATGGCTCATGGAGGTAAACAAAATTAATTGTGGTCATCAAGAAAGCCATTCTTTTTATACAACAGACACAACTTTACATGGCTTAAAACTCTTTCCTTCCCCACCTCCTAGGGGGAGAACATTGACCTGCTCAACTGAAAACACCTGTGGGTTTGCCAAGTTTGTAGAATGGTCATAATTGGAGAATATTTTAAAGAAAAATGCCTAACACAAGCAAGGTCCACCTCCACAGAGTATTACAACATTAATGTGAGCAAAACTATTCACTGGCAAAAGGACACATGGTGATGAATTTTCTCACTGTCACAATTTATTACTGTAAAATTCTAAAGCATTCTAAAGACAGGAATCTAAAAGAAACCAAGAAGTCAGTTTCACTGACTTTACAACTAGCATAAAATATTACTGCAGATACTCAAGTATAAGTCAATTTCACAGGTAAGCCGAGGCCAGGTTTTAAGCCAAAAATCATGGAATTTTCTATTTGGCCATGGGGGGCATCACCAGGAACTCTCCTGGTGGCGAGGTGGCTTCCTGGGAGCCATTCCACTTGGATCCCAAGGGAAGGCGGATCCCCACCCTCCCTCCCTCTTTGCAGTCCAAGATCGGCTGGTCGCCATATTTGGGGCCAGGTAGGAATTTTTGCTGTCCGCCTGATTGGCTTTGGCAGGCAGTTTTTTCGCCTACCCTGGACTGCACTGGGGGGATCATTGGGGTTTGTTTCAAATACACAGACGGCAACCGTGGTCACTTTATTGCAGGTTAGCGCAGGCACGAAGGCTGGAAGGAGGCTTTTGGTGTGCATCCGGAGGTCAGCTAAGGCATTGAGTTACCCATCGGCAGGCCCACAGTTGCTGGCTGGCACATGGGGTTGGCAGGGAATCTCTTAGCCTCAAGCCTTGGCCCTGCCCCAGATGCTCTCTGGCCAGGTTGGGCGTGCGGGTCTGCTGCCTCCACCCCTGCGGGGGTTGGACCATGAAGGGTCACGCCCCATGGGACTGGCCTGGAGTCAGGATGTTTCACCTGCCAGGAGGCTGGCTGGCAGCTGGACCTTCACCTTTAGTTAAGGCCTTGCCCATTTATCCTGCCTTGATTAATTGCTGCCGGTCTCTGGCTCCTCTTCCTTGTAATTTGTTGCAATAAAGTGGCCCGTTCATCCATATGCATCTGTCTTGCGTGGCTTCATTGAGGGGATGCACCGCTAGTGTCTGCAGATGCTTTGCAGACAATCAACAGCAGCTGAAACCCCTGAACTGCCCTGACCCTCTGATACAGCGAGGAGGCAATTTACAGTTCATGTTATTGCAAAAATGTCTCCTCTTATAGACTGGTATATACAGTAGTAAATGGCTTCATTGACATGAAGCCACTGACAAGACATGGCTTCATCGGCCTATGCTATTTAGCCAAACCTGTTTCCAATGGTGACACACTGAGGGCCCAACCCTATCCAACTTTCCGGTGCTGATGCAGCCACAATGCAGCCCTGAGTTAAGGTACAAACATTCCCTTACTTTGAGGAGGTCTCTGTGACTTCACCACCACAGGATGCAGCATACACCCTATTGGCACAGCTGCATCAGCGCTGGAAAGTAGGATTGGGCCCTGAGCTAAAACTACTGAACCAAAAGTACTGAGGTAGGTCTCTGCTAAGATTGGACAGGTTCATCTGTCTCTAGGGTTGCTAGTTTGCCCAAAATGATAATTTCTGTAGGGTTTTTTTTTCTCCTTCAGGCAGATGAGTAGCAAAGGTTAGGCCATGTTTGGGTTATCATTCAGCTCCACCATTGTACCTCACTCTTTGGATTTGCCCATATTTTTTTCAAGGGTTGGAAGTCCTCGAAGTCCTGGAGATCAGGGTGACACTTTCATGTCAGCTGGAATTCCCTTTTCCCAGGGGCTGCCTCTCACCAGCACAATCCCAAGAAGTGGGAATCCCAAGAAAACAGCATAATTGTTAAATACATACATTGAGTAAGCGCAGCCCAAACGTTGATCACAAACCTTCACATCTCTGCTGCGTGTGAAATCAACTGTAGTGCCTGAAATCTGTTAGGTGTTTATTAACAGCATCCCAAGTGATCATTGTAGACTGGAGCTGCACTTATAACACACTCAAAATGAATTATTTTGACTCCTTGGAAAGCGATGCCTCGTAATTAAGGCCCTTCTTTAAAATGCCACATCTGTAAAATGGAAGGGCAAACATGAATGGATTGCACTGTTTGCTGCATAAAAATCTGTGGCTCTGCTATGCCAGACTGACTGAAAGATGCACAATGAGTGTCTTGCCAATCGTCACTTACCGAACAGGTAATTAAATTAGTCCCATGCTAAATAATAACTCTCCCAGTTTTCCATTTGTTTCTCTCTGCTTTAATTCAGCAGCTGCTTTTCTGAATGACTGACTGTACTTCTTTTAGTAGCAAGAAAGATCAGGAAATGAAGACACATAGACTGGGTGAAACTTTACTTTGCTGCCTTGACTTCTTACCTTCTTTGCTGAGGCCAGTTTCCACAGCTATCGCATTAGGGACATCTTGACTGGGCATATTCTTCTGCAGTTTTACAAATGCAGTAATGGCATCTAAATGATTTAGCAACAGGTACTCACTTTTGATTGGCACTTGTGTCAGGGCCCACCCACTGGAAGTGAGGTAATAGCTGGAACCCAGGAACAGCCCCCAGGAACCATGGTGCCTCCTTGGTAGGCCGCACGGCGGCCTGGGAGAAGGCCCAGGAGTCCCGGGCCTTCCCTGGGGCCGCCGCGCGGGCTACCAATTCCCCCCCAAGGAACCGCTGCACCTCCTTGGGAGGGAGCCCCAGGCAGCCTACCTGCTCATGCTGCCGCCGCCGTCAGTCTCCCTCGCTCTGCTGCCTGCCTGCCTGCCTGCCTGGCTCTGAGAACGTGCAGGCAACTCAAACATGCAGGCAATTCAAACATTGCAGGGGGCAGAGCGGAGCACGAACAGAGTCAACGAGTGGGCGGGCGAATGGGCGGGGCCAGCCCTAATCCTAGGAACAGGTACTCGCATACCCGCTACATGACATGTCTGCCATGAAGTAAAATCCTCCAGTGGCAAGATGTATGTCATAGGCAGCCTATATTACTAAGATGGCCCAAAGCTCCCAAGCTTGCAGTGGTAAAAGTGAGTCAGTGCCCAATCCTATGCCTGTGTCCTCAAAAGTAAGTCCCATCATAATCAATGGGTAGGGGTGTTTGAAAATGGTTTTGTTGTGGTTTTGCAGATTTTGCTATTTGAAAGGCAGAAAGCGGTGTCGTGTTTTTATTCCAAGTTCTCATTTGCATTAGTTTTAAACGCTTTAAAAGTGCACCAGGTAGGTGACATGGGTGATATAGTGTCGGCAGATGCAGCAACAGTATTATTTCTAATTGGAAAAGTAATCCATTTTCATTTCTGGAAACTATCTTAAGCACCAATATGTGGTGTTTTGTGTTTTTATTCAGATATTTTAACCCCAAAAGGCAGTGTCTGTGTTTTTATGCATTTTTAACAAAAAAAAAACCCGACAAAAAATGTATCAAGGCACGTGTGGATAGAATTGCATTCTCAATGTCCTGTCCTCAGCACAAAACTCAACAATATTGAAATAGTGTTGAAAAATAATAATTCTGACAAACCAAGAGCTAAGAGTCAAAAGCACCTACCTGTGAAGCTCCCTCCACCAGATGCCACATTGGCCCCCAAACACCTTTTCCTGTACAGGGAAAGGACAAGCTGCCACATTGCAATGTCATAAATCTAAAGCTAGCAACACTAATAGCCCAATCCTATGGACTAAAGCTGCCAAGGGAACCTGTGTTCTGTTGGTAGTGGCTGCTGAAAAACAGCCATAAAGCATGCTCTGGCAGTGTGCTGAGTTGAGCACTGCCAAAGCACTGGCAGGAAGGCCAGAGCCCACTCACAACATTGGACCTTTGACCACCACCGGAGCAGGTAGGCCATCTGCAGAGGCAGGGAGGGAAAGGGGAGGGCAGAATAGGGGTGGCGAGACTGCCAGGAGGGGTGGATCTGGTGGCAATGGTGCACACTGGATCCTATCCCCTCCATGTGCAGCCTCCCTGGCCCCGTTTGCTTCTTGGACTTGCGCTAGCGAAAGCAAGTCTGAGGAGACCCATTGCAAAGGTTGGAGGCTTATGGAGGTCTAAGGGGATCTGAATCCACTTTCCCCTCTGAAGGCTCCCAATTTGCCTTCTGGAAACAGTGTGCCTATTTTCGACACAGCTGTACCAGCGAGGCCGGGGCAGGAAAGAATAGGATTGGGCTGTTAATGTCGTCCTTCTTTTCTACACATGCACGTATGTCAGACCATGGCTGCCTGAGGTTAACACTGACATGAAACAATAGCCTTCCAGTTGGTGCCTAGATCAGTTCTAATGCTATAAACCCCATACACAGGAATACTTCAATCAAGTTAGGCAGATGACTACATGAATTCAGATCCTACACCTAACAGATCGTGACAGTAGACATGATGGAAATGATTCTTTCATCATGCTGTATTAATCTGAAACTCGCATAGCTAAATCAAGTTTGGAATCAAATGTCACAGAACGACTCCTTTAGAACCAAGGAGGAAACCTCCCCTGACATGTATTTCTTGGACATATTTATACCCCCATGTCTTCAGAGACTTCCAAGTTAAACTGCCCACTAGGAACACAAACTGCCCCCCTTAAGTGTACGAACCTTGAGTCACCTCATTCATGTGGTCTTCCACTTTAATGAAGCAAACCTTTCAGATATAAAGTTCACGAGACATTTTGGTCTAAAGGATAAATGGCATTTCTTTTTTAATTGCATGCAAAGAAACAAGGTAATCTTCCTGACCTCCTCGGTGATTCTGCTCTCCAATTTTCTAGATTTTTACATATTCATTACAAGCCTCTCAGGAACGGAGAATTCAAGTAATTGTTTCCGAATCAAAATAGGCATAACCACTTGAAGCTCCAGGAACTTTGATTTGGATTAATTGTAAACCAATTGATACTAAGTAGCCTTTTGTTCCTCAGTTGTCTGCCTTGGAGCAACTTCGACTGGATTGACAGGGATTAACTACATGTTTCATTAAAGTACATTTTAGTGCTGCCTCACTTGTAACATTAATTGCACATAGCACTAATTGCTCAGTCTGACATTAATTCTGAAGCTGCCATTTTCCAAGATGGCAGACACATGAACGTGGAGATCTGACAAAGCATTAACTAATTTATTTATTTATAAACTGCCTTTCTCTAATTTTTTTTACACAGTATTCAAAGTGGTTACATAGGCAAGGCAAAGCTGCATGCCATCAAGCTGCCTTGGGCAACTTCCAATCAAGCCCAGGCAGGTTCTCAAGCTGTTATCCTTTACTGCCAGCTGACCTTTCCACACTCCCCTGCTCTCTCATCACAAGTGGATCATCAATGAGTTTGTCCTCTCACAATGAGTTAAAGAAACACTGCCAGCTTGGCTTCCCATCTTCATGTCTTCCCTACAAGTGCATAACAGCTTAGCCCTTCAGGCAGTGTGACAGCTTGACCACATCTCCTGCCCTCTGTGTACAAATGTACAAATAGTAAGCTCATTTAGGAAAAAATATGTTCTTTGATTTAAAATGGGCAGTAAAACAATATACAGAATCATTACCACTGCAGGCAGAATGCCAGAATAGAAGCAGGAAGACCACCTGGTTTATGAAGGAGTGTCTTGCTCTACAACAATGTTCTTCAACCAGTGGGTCGGGACTCCAGTGGACATTTTGGGAGTTGCAGCAAACTTTGAAAGCTTGTGCAAGAAAGCGCTTGAATCCAATCCAAGAATAGTCCTTGCCTTACATAACCTTGCAGTGCTTCTTCTTACTGTCTTGCCCTGCAGCTTTGCTTGGGCTGCTACTCAGATGGTTGTTGAGGTAGAAAGAAATGGGACAGGAGGTGGTCAGATCGGGTCCTGGGAGGGTGGCTGGCATTGGCGGTGGGTCCCCAGTCTCAAACTTCAATTATCTATTTACTGGAGTTGCGGCCCAAAAAAGGTTGAAGACCACTGTCCTAAAAGAAAACATGGGACTTCTCCATGGAGCACCTCTTGGTCCCTTGAGCACCTGATATAGTCTGGAAAAAACTTCAAGAATTGCCATTACGGAAGAATTTCTCTAAGTATATGTTTATTGACTACATGATTCTTTCCAAGACACCTTTTTTTTTTTACAGATTTCATTCAGGCAACAGAAGGAAGCAAGTCCCGCAGGGACCGCAACCCTGCAAACAGTCATCTATTTGTAAATGGCATTTCTGCTGGGAAGGAGAAAGCAACATAAACCAGGATTAAATATAAGAGGGGACACAGATGTGAATCAAGCCATAAACTTCAACTGACAATAATTGTAAATTACTTTGAAGTGTCTTGATTATACCAGCCCTCTCTTTGGGGGAAGGTATAGATTTAAAGAGCAGCCGAGAAGTCTTAATTTCTCTCGCCATCATATGTTTTATTAATCCAGAGCGCACAGCACCCTGCGTCTAATCGTTCGAAACAAAACGCGTTGCATCATGAATGTTTGATAAGTAACATCTACTTTTGAATAGGTTCATATTTTAAAATGAGGGAAGGGTTAGCTTTCATAGCATAAAAGTTTTCTCCAGATTGCAATGTTTGCAAACTCAGTCTAAATGGCAAAGTTTTGACTTTGGTAGGTTTTTCTTTTAAGAGCACATTGTATCTCTATGAAGCAGGACCGCGACACGACCCAATGGAGACTTCCATCATCTTTCCCCTCCAACACACTGATCATAAAAATAGGAGGGAGTGCACGCTTTGAGTGCGCTCTTCCAGCTGTTGGGCTTCACCCCAGGGCCTTGGCCTGCAAGTGAAGGGAATCTCATGTTACCCCCTGGGGGAATATAAGTATATAGGCAGCTGCCGAGGAGTGAGATAGATAATTGCTCCATTTAGCACAGTATTGTGGAGCACACAGGTGCTCAACCAGGGTCACAGCCTCCCTACCTATCCCAGGCCCCAAGGACAGAACAGCAACTGCATGTAGGGCCAGCCCAAGACCTCCTGGCTCCTGTGGCAGCATGCCAAATACTGACCCCCTTACCTGGCAATATACCAAGGCCTGCAACATTCTAGCCCACTGATTACCTTTCCTCCACACTTTACTTCTGCTGTTCCTCTCTTCCTTTTCCAAACCAAGGAGTGAGAAAGGGCAGTGAAAATTGAGGAGGAGGAGGAATGGGGGCAAGTGGATGGACCAAAATGGGCACCCCCTGCCAAACTGCTGCCTGAGCCCACTTTAATTGGCCTCATGGATGGGCCGGTCCTGGCTGTATGAGCGAACACAAAGCACACATGCTCGGTCTTTCATTCTTGTGCACAAGGTCAAATTGGCCCTCACATGAGAGATTACATATTCTTGGTGACTCTCGAGAATGTGGGGCACTGGCGAGAAATTGAAGTTCTACAAACACTAATGCAGACAATGAGAGTAAGCTCCGACAGCTAAGCATATTGGAAACACATACTAGGGCTCAAGTACCAATTCCTGGTATTGAAAAGCGATTCTGTGCCTCTAAAAGCCAAAATCCCTGGAAAAATAGAACAAGTGGCAAGGCTTCCATAGCACAGAAGAAAAGGAGAAGCTTCACTTGTTGATCAAGTCTGTGTTTCTTTGCATTATATACTGGCAACCCTACCGCAGATATTGGATTTGGATAATCTCCTTGACAGAGAGCTGAAACGCATGGGTCAAACCATTACATGATGCATCTTTGGTTGAGCTGCATCATTCCAAACTGCGCTTAGGGACCATGCACATTAGAATGCTTTTCCTTACATGTATTTGGGGAGAGAGAGAGAGAGAGAGAGAGAGAGAGAGAGAGAGAGAGAGAGAGAACTCCAGCACATCTGAGACAAAGGTAGTCTTGGGGGGTCTTATAAATCCCAAGTCACCATTTGCAAACCACTGTGTTCAGTTCAGGTTTGTTAAACTTTATATTGAATGAGAACCGTGTGTGAAAATTCAAACACCACAAGAAGTACTTTGATGGATCAAGAACAGAAGTGGACAGACAGGTGTTCCCCGGTATCCACTGTTTCAGTTATCCACAGATACCATGGATATTGGGATGCCTACTAAAAAGACAAGGGAACATTAAACAAATCCCTTTTTTTACTTTGTTGCAGCAAAACCCTATCTTTAACCCCTGCTAACTGGGCAAGAGGCATGTTTCCAAGTGGTGTTCCTCTTATGTTTAGCAAGGAGAGGGAAATTGTCCCTCTTCACCCCAGCTCAGTGTCTTTTCTAGTGGCTGCTGCTGGTGGTGTTCTGCATTTTTAGATTGTGAGCCCTTTTGGGACAGGGAGCCATTTAACTTTATTTGCCTGTAAACCGCTTTAGGAACTTCATGTTGAAAAGTGGTATGTAAATACTTTTTGATTGATTGATTGATTGATTGATTGATTGATTGATTGATTGATTG
>JAJKFI010000032.1:3854215-3870639 GCA_029204185.1 Lerista edwardsae
TTGATTGATTGATTGATTGATTGATTGATTGATTGATTGATTGATTGATTGATTGATTGATCTAAAAAGACATTCCCAGTTTCCATGGTTTCAAGTATCCATGGTGGGGTCCAGAACAGAACCCCAGAAGATACTGGGGCATGCCTGTACAAGGAAAACTAGCCTCTTCAGTTATCAATTCATCCATCTATGTACACACAATCAGCATACCCATAAGTAGCACATGCCATTTCAGTTTATCTTCCCATTTCAAACACTTCTTCAAGCTATACCGATGTCATCCTCCCGAGATTCTGGAGGAGTAGCGGCAGGGATTGATGTGAAGAAGCGTGTGAAACATCTACATTGCCAAACAAATTCAATCAGGCAATAAAATGAAAACTGGTTCTGTCTAGCCCATGAAAAATAACTCACTTTATGATGTTCTGTTTTGATGTTGCTGAAGATCTAAGCACTCCAGTGCAAAACGTTGCTTCTCTGATAGCATCTGTAGGAGAACTGCCTTTGTGGGAAGCAGAAGAACAATAAGCTAACTTTCAGGAAAAAAAGCCACAATATTAGAAGGTGATTAAAGTGAATGCAATTCACACAGCTAGTCATAATGAGTTTGCAGAACTCATAAATCAAAGGTATTAAAGTATATTATTCCATGAATGATTCAGTCTGACAGTAAGGCGGCAACAACATCCAGATGAAATAAAGATTTATTTTTTTATAAAGAGTCCCAACAGAAGGAGTTTGCTGTCCTTTTGCTCAGAATCAACACTCTACCTTCACTTTATCTGAATACAGTGGGCAATTTCATTGAATGGAAACATGGCCATTGAGCATGTGTCAGTAGTTATTAATCCAAAGAGAATTAACTCTTCACCAAGTTAACTTTCCATTGTCTTTGGAGAATGGAAGTTGGTCTCTAATGTAAGTAACTGCTAATGGTCAAATGAGTTACAGGCAGGATCAATACCAGGAACAGTTGTGAGTGTGCTCTCGCCCCACTCTGGGGGGGGGGGGCACAGTGACTCAGAGTGTCTTGAGGCCACCTATTGGGGTCCCAGGGAGGTGAGGCTCAGCCACTCTTGGTGGTGTGGATCTTCCTCTCCCTCTTTAGAATAGCAATGAGGATGTAGATCTGCACCCTCTTCCTCCTCCACTGTATCCTTGTCAGTCTGAATCCCTGGGCCAGCTGCCTGGTGCCCTTACCGATGCCACCTACTCAGCCCTCATCATCTACTGTATGTGGGCAGCCTGAACAGAGTTGATCATTACCTTTGAATATCCTAATACAAAATTCTAGGCTGCTGTGACTTATGTACTAAGGGACCATAAGTAGGGTCCTGGGAGTAAGACCAGCTGGCCAGTGGGAGGAGGAAGAGCATTTCCTCCTACCTCCTCATTGAGCTCTCCAAACCAACTCCTGGGGGAGGGAAAGAGTGGATTGGTGGGGCAGCCAGCCTGGTAAGGGGTGAGGGAAAGAGAGGAAAGGAAAAGTGGGGGAGGGAGAAGAAGAAAGTTAAGGAAGAAAGAGAGAGAGAGAGAGGGAAATAGCCTGATGTGGGGGAGAAAAGTTGCGCCATGGAACTTACATGTGCACAGTGGTCCAGATCACAACATGGTGCAACTTGGCACCAGCTGAAATCTGTGCTTTTATCTTACACAAGATGCATCTTCAAAGAAGAGGGTTGCTATCTATACTTAATGAAGATCTAGGCTCTGAATGAAGAAATGAATCAACTTGGCTAGCCCAATCATACTTAACTCCCCACGAGGCAATGTAGCCACGCCAATGGGGCTCACACTGTGAGGGAGTGACAGGCCCGGGACACCTCTTTGGAGTAATCCAGCCAACTGGGTCTCATCAGACCTGCACCAGTGATTTTGCTGGCATAAATCTAGTGAGCCTGGGTAGATGGATTGAAGTCAGGAAGGGGGATTGGTTATGGGCAGCGCTCCTGTCACCAATATTGCTTCTTTCCCAGACTCGATCCATGTTTCTCCCTGACTCCATCTCAGCCCAGTTCCTCCTCCTCCTCTCTCCATTCCACCTACCCTCTGCAGCCCTCTTTTCTTGGTCCAGTCTGCCAGAAACTGCTACTGGCTGATTCTGAGTAACTGCAGGCAATTCCACATATACTGTTTATGAGAAGAACTTTGCTGCTTAGAACTCTAGATGCTGCCCTTGGGCTATGGGAGAATTTTCCAGAACAGCCACCGTGGACTCTTCTTGGTAACCTATTCATGCATTGTCTGTGAGAAGACAGGTTGGACACTGTACCAGTTACCTTGCACAAGTGATATGGGTGTGTGGCTAGTGATGGACATGTTGATTGGTGGATGGTGATAGAGATGCCAGGACTTCGGTGGATGTGGCTGTTGATGCCATTGTACCGTTTCTAGCCCTCGTGCTAAGTGCTGGCATAGCAGCTGCCAGCACGGCAGGGTCATACATTGGGCCTTTAAGGAGCTAAGAATTAGAACGTTGCCCTCTGAAGTCTAATGAAACAGAAGTGCTGGGGGAGCTATCACTGTTGCTGTATTTACAAATCCCAAGAAGGAAGAGTTGGTTTAATTAGTACTGCCAGTGCCATCTATAGGATGATCATGACTTGATTAATCTTGATTAATGTAAAAAAAAAAAGTGTAGAAATGCCAAGGCATTTGCAGAAACTCTTCACTGATGTGATTAAAATAACAGGTTACAAGAACATCATCTCAGCCCTGGTCATGGTAAATTTTTCCCCATGCACGGTGAAGATGTTGATAACTATAGTTTCCGTAACATGTTTCTTCCCCTTCTTGATCCTTCTGTCCTGCCTCCTCCTAACCAATCCCCTACTCATGCAGCTTTCCTCAGGCACTTAAAATTTGCACTAATCTTGGATGGCTTCCTGTTAATCCCGTCAGTAGGAGGTCATTTTTGGAGCAATCATGACGGTTTTACTTAACAGGACTGATAAGGAGTAAGGAGTGACAATTCCCTTTTGTTTTTGTTCTAATAGTATAAAGCAGTAAATTCTATTCTGCAGACATGGATAGCTAATAAATAGGATGGGTGATTTTTTTTCCTGCTTTCCTTTCTAAATTATCACAGGAAAGAGCAATTGTGTTGTTAAGTATAGGGAGGGAAGAAAGCAATGAGATGCAAATACGCAAGTGGCTAATGAGCAAGCAGGCAAAAGTGCTTCTATTCTGGGGGTGCTCAAAGCCTGTTGAATAGGGATTAGTTTCTCATGCAGTGGAATGGAAGCTAGACTCTGCTGGTCCAGGTTGCTGAATGCCTGGTGATATGTAGATTTCAATGTAAACAGTGATGGCCCAATCCTAAAAGAGCCTTATGCTGCCGGAATGACTGTTCCAGAATCATAAGGCCTTTATTGCTGTTGCAAACTGTGACACGCCATTCAGCACAGTCTGGCTTTTTCTGCCAGTGACAAGTGGCTGGCCCTGCATGCCTACAGTGGGAGGATGCCCTCTGGTGCTGGTAGGCATGCTAAACCAGTGCTAAACCAGTGGTTCTCAAACTTTTTAGCACTGGGACCCACTTTTTAGAATGAAAATCTGACTGGGATCCACCAGAAATGATGTCATGGCTGGAAGTGCCGTCATTGTGACACCAGAGCCTGCTGCTTTTCTGAGAATGCAGCAGTAGGTTGGGTTATTTCTCAGCCATTTTCCAATAGCAAAGTGAATCAGAAAGGGAAATGGCCTATTTACAATCTTGGCACAAATAAAACCACCACATACCCCTCTCCCTTTCCAGCATCCCATCTTCCCATATTTTCAATATGGCTCCTCGAGGTGCTTCGTGACCACCTGAACTAGGATCATTACCCACTGGTGAGTACTGACCCACAGCATTGTTTTTTTTGGGGGGGGGATCTTCCATGTAATTTGGAGAGAAGCTTTTTCGTATGGTCTTTGTCTGTTCTTTTCCTCACGGAGGCAGTGCGGTTTGCCATTTTGGCACTGGGCAGACTTAGGGAAACGGAGGAACTGACCCCATCTTTTAAATGGGGTAAAAATCTTTTAAATAAAATAAATAAATCTTCCCTCCAGATCACCAAAAATGAAAGATCCTTTGCATACAAAGCATGTGCTTTCATCAATGAGCTATAGTCCCTCCCCAAAGTATTGGGAGTACAAATACACCTATCAGACTACGGTGTATTCTGAGAAGTAAGCAATCTGAGCAATAGTTAACCTTTTAAGAAATTATTTCACATGTGAACATACCTTAGAAAACTTACCCTGGTGGGAGAGTGTGGTCATAAGAACGAAAGGGAAACTCATTTGCTGGGACAAACTTAACAGAGATATGGTCAGCACAACTCATCTGCCAACAGAGCTTATCTTCAAGAATGCACGCAATTCACTTTAATGAATTGGCTGGTCTAAATACATTTGCATCTCTAAAAATAACATTTCATTTTAAAATTAGCATATTTTCAATTAAGGCTGTGTGGCCTATTATGAAACAAGACTGTTAGCCACTAATGGCTCTGTCATGACAAATTACGTAAACGAAAGCGACAAATGATGTGGACTTGTTTTGAGCCCAGTACCCTGCTGGGGGCATGGGATGAAGAGACAGAAAAACAACAGGAACATGAAGGAAATGCATGGAAATTCTGGGCTCAAGAAGTTCACTGCAAATTAAATAGGGTATGGATACCGGTGGTGGAGTTTGGATGGCACAATTTGATTGATCTTGCTAGCTGGCTTTCATTTTTTATTGAACGACTAATCCTGATGGGAGCTAGTATGATGCTAGCCAGAGCAAATGTGTTGTAAAGCACGTTTTCAACAAGTTCCAAGTAAGGAGCCCCAGCAGGAAGGCCTGCGTCATCACACCACTGCTGCACCCAGCTGAATGGCCACCAGCACAGGTGAGTTCTGCACTGGGCAACGTGGGGGTGAAAAGGCGGGAGGGTGGAAGACATGCAGGGAGGGGGTGTTTTAGGTGGGGGAGGGTATAGTTCAGGCCCAGGAGAGGAGGGATGTTGGAGCAACTTCTGCCATATCCTAATCACCTATCCAGGGCCTGAAAACTCTGTGTGGGCTACTCGGATTTCTGCCAGTGATTTCCTTTAGCCCGAGGAGTCCTCCACCTGCCAAAATTCAGAGCTGGATACAATGTAGGCCTTACAGTCATACTTCTCCAGTATGGAATAGGACTGGGCTGTCAGATGCCCTTTTAGATGGGACTAACTCTGGAACAAATCTCACCTCATTGAAATACTAAGTATCTGAGTATCTTCAAGTGACACAGAGCCAGAGATTCTCCCCTTCCCTCTTCGGCACTCCGCAGCAGGAAGCAGACAAAATCTGTACAAATTATTATAACTTGTTTTGCAGGCTAATGGCATAATTTTCATTGGCAGATAAAAATCAAATAATAGCATTATCATCCGTCTTCAGCGTCCAGCAGACTGTAATTGCTATAACTTTCCCAGAAATCCTGTTGATGATTTAATGGCACCACTCCACTAATGCTCTACTTCCTTGCTGATTTGTCTCTCCAACTTTGTCTAACTTCATTTCTCCAACCCAAGCCAAATGCATCCATTTATGTATTTCTTTAAAGCATGCTCCTGTCTGTGTTCCTCCATCCCATTCAAAAGAGCTTACAAAAAGTAGTTAAAAAATACAAGTTATGATTAGCGTGCAAAAATGAAGTGCAACATTCCCCCCCCCCAAAAAAACCCCAACCATATTATCAAGAAAAATTCAAGGATTACATACATATAATTGTGAGCAAAATTTAAATCTCCAGAGGCTTGCTAAAATGAGGCAATGTGTGCCTATCTTCTAAAGCAGTGGTGGGCCGCAACCCACCAGGGAAACCAAAAAAGGGTGGTTCTCCTTTAAGGGGTAAGGCCCAGAAATCATCATCAGCATGATCTCCATGATCATACTGCTGCTGATCAGGGAAGGGATTTTTAAGCTTACATGAGGGTCGCTATGGCTCTCTGGACCCCCAGGTCAGGGGAGCCTGCACTCCCTCCTGGCAGCTCCAAACTGGTGGGAAAAAAAGAAAAAAAATACTTTCATGATGAAAACGTGTTTTTTCCTCTTTTTTCAGCAGTTTGGCGCTACCAGGTGGGCTACAAAGGGGGTCGCAGGCTTCCTGGACTCTTCAGAGAGCCACAGCGACCCCTAGATAAGCTTAAAAACCCTTCACTGTTAGGTAGCAGTGCTATCATGGAGATCGTGCTGCTGCCACCCACCCACCCACCCACCGACTCCCTTGTAGGAGTTTGGGAAGCACTGTTCTAAAGCCCCTGGGCTTAACTGGGTTTTTCTCTAGAGAGAGTTCTAAAGTTGGATGCCATGAAAGTGAAGATCCTGTTTTGGTGGCCTCCATTGACATAATCTCAATGGACATCAACTTTGACTAGTACCTGCTTAAATTCTCTGTCTCTCTGTTCTACATTCATGGTCCAATCCTGAGGGGGTCAATCCTCATAATCCTGCATTATGCTGGCGGAATGCACATTCCACTAATACAATGTGCTTTGTGGTTGTCACGATATGATGCTGCTGGAGTGGTTGCGGCTGGAAGCAGTGAGTGTCTGGGTCCATGCAATTACAGAATGAGGATACCCACCAATGCAGATAAGGCCGCGCTGGGGGTTGGAGGGAGGCGGGGAGGGATGGAACTGGGCAAGAGTGGGTGGAACAGGTAGAAGATGGGGCTGGAATGAGGGTGGATCAGCCTGGGAAGGGGGGGTTGGCACAGCAACACCCAACATTTCCTAACTCTTTTCCCAGGCCCAATCTGCCTCCACCAGTCAAAGTGGACTTGCACAATGATATTGCTAACACAAGTCCGAGTTGACTCATAGTGGCAGCAGAGGCTTACCCTGGAGGAATGGAATGAAGCCCTCTTCCCTCCAGGGAGGCCCCAACATGCCAAAACTCCTCCACAGGATACAGCAGTTGCCATGTTGGTGTTCCTACATGCCCACACAGGGAGTTGTGGTGGACTGGACTGTCTGTTGCATTAACAGTAGTTCATAAGCCCAGTGAGGAATGTTGCCAGGCTTATGGAATGTTTAAACATTCTTCCAGATGTTTTCACCTGACCAGGGTCCTTTGAATTTGCTGTCGAAAGAAATGCTTACCCAATTCTATCAGTAATGCAGGAGGTGTCCACCCTCAGTGTTCCTACGAAGGTGTGCCATGGAACAGCTGCCAGCCATGAGACATGCCATGAGACTGCCAGCTGAGCTCTGAGTGGCCTGGCAAGCCAGAAATTCAGCCATGAAGTCATCGCTGAACATCTGGAGGCAATGTGGCAACAAGTCACAACATCGCACACCTGCTTAAGGATTCCGTGCACTGGTGCAGACCCCTTAAAGAGAACGGTGTCCACATTACCACCTGGGAGTGAATTCCCAGTTTTACGATTCTGTGCATGCATCTAATCTAATAATTGAACATTGAATTTCAGGATCACGGGTCTTTCAAATTAGGGCTGTAAAAGCCATGTTCTGATTTTCAGGATGTCTGCTGCTTTTACACAGCCTCGGAACCTGAGACATTCAAATTCAGCTGGCATGTCTTATAAGCCGAACATCACTGAAAACATTATTTGTTGCAAATTATTTGCTGAGCTGTAATGATGAAGATCACCTTTAAGATCTCTTATAATGCAAATACAATTGAGACTGACATCGACAGTGGCGAAAAGCATGCCTCCAAAAGGTTAATCTGTTTCCTGACGAAGAAACCTCATTAGCAAGAAGCTGCCATTCTGCAGCTCCACTCAGCTCTAAAGTTGAGCAAATCACTAAGTGGCCCAGTTGTCTTTTCATCGGTAGTCACTTTTCATCCACCACCTTCCCTTCTCTTCCACTATTTATCTGAGGTCTTGCATAAGCCCCTTTAATATCTACGGCTGCCTGTTCCTCCTATTTGAAAATGCGATCTCTTAACCTCTTGTTTATTGGTTGTCTAACTTACCACCCAATACATTTCCAAGTGCGGTGTGATCCAGGGGGTTGGCAGGTTGGCTCACCTATGCAAATGTTTGGCAGTCTTGTCAAAACAGAATTTGAATGAAAGCAAAGCAAGGTTGTGGAACACACGCCGTTGTGCTGACATTCATTATCAGGCCTTTATAACGTTGAGAATGCTTCTAGGCAAGTGCCAGGCTAATGGGCTTCTCCCACTGTAGGACAGAAGTGACAGACTATGAGTAGAAAATCCATGATTAAGGGTGGGGAAAAACTCTTGCTTGCAGAAGTTTCTTGCAAAATTCAGTCTGATGTTGCATTTGACACAATATTCTTTTAACGAGAACCTGTCCTTTTTCTGTCTTCCAGCCCCTTTCACTCATCACACCCATGCTACCCTTTTACTCACAAAAAGTGACGGTGGAACACCACTTGCAAAATGCTGCATTGATTACAACTGAATTGCCTCCAATTTTTGTTTTATTGTATGCATGTGAGCTCAGGCCTATCTTATTCTGCCTTTAAGACTGTATTTCCCAAACACATTTGACTGCAACCCTGAATACAGTTTTTCTCTCAGGGCGCAATCCTAAGCAGCGCCGGACTGGTGAGGCCAACGGGCCAGCGCCATATCCTAGCACTGCTTAGGAGAGGCTGCAGTCTCCCCGCAGCAAGAGAGCATTCTCTCCCTTACTGTAGGGGAGGCTCCAGCCTCCCCTATGTGCTCCTCAGATCTGCACCTGCTAAATAGCAGGTGCAAATCTGAGGAGACCGTGGGGCCTGAATTGGGGCAGCCTCCTGGACTGGCTTAGTCTGCAGCCATATGACCGCCCCCCAAGCCCGTCCTCGTCCTGCCCATAGTCTCCCTCCCACCGCCAATCCCACTGCCACCTCCACATGGAGTCTCCCCTGCACCAGCTGGCTTCAGCCGATGCAAGAGAGACTCAGCGTGGGTGCAACGGGACTGGCGCTGCCTTCAGCGCTGGTTCCACTGCTCAAGCACCAATGTGGGGATGCCGATCGGTACTCCTGCGTTGGCGCTCCACCCCTTGTGTAGATGCTATGACACAATGCGCACAATAGGATTGTGCTGCCCATCTGGCAACTACTGATACATGATAAAACTGGGGGGGGAACCATTAATTTGGGTAAATGTCTTTTTCATTAAATACAATTATAATTACAATGTCCATCCGTTCATCCGTCCCATCTCCCCCGTGGCTATCATGATGCTATTTTATTTTGTGACTGAGCTCTTTGAGTCTTGTTTTTATTCTTGTTTTAAGGAGTCGCTCAGCCTGGAGTAGGGAAGACAGAGGCACTCAGAGTGGGGCTTGGTCCTCTGGCCCTACCTTGAAGGTACAGAGGAAGCAAGAGCAACGTCACAGTTGGAAAAGAAGCCTGTTTATTCCTTCCCAGCTCACAGTCTGAAGCCATTTGTGGGGGTACAAGGGAAGTAGAAGCACCGGGTTTGGTCCAGCTAAAAAAAGGGGGTGCATGGGGATTGCAAAGCAGGTCACCCTCAGAACCCATACAGGGTAAATAAATACACACACACACACACACACACACACACACACACACACACACACAAAGACAACAACAATGTCTTCAAAATTTGCTCCCTGGTGATTTCATTGTCCATTTTTAACCACACCTTTCCCCCTCCCTTTAAATCTCTCTGCGACCCTTAGGAACAGCCTTGCTTGGGTGGCAAAACCATTGCTATACCATCTTGTAAGAGCCAAGGTCAAAGAGGAGGCAACAATAGAGAGATGGGGGGGTTGCATTTGTTTTTCACACATATGTACATATAAATATACATACAAAAATGCTGGCTGCAAAACAGAGACAGCAGTAATTTCTTGACAGGAAAAACACTGACCCACCCCATAAACTTCAGCATCTTATGGCTCTTTTCTCTCCAACGAACCTAAGTCTCAGCAAGATTATATAGGCTACATGCTCGCTTATCAGGAAATCAGTGCTAATGGGAACAAATTAGTTGACAGCAAAATGATATCAAACTATTACTTGGGTTGTATCATTAAGAGACCTTTTATCTACCAGATAACAGGCAGGACTGTAGCCAACAAGGAGGTCAAGAAGAGATGATCCCCTAAATAGGGAGAGGGGAACCTAGCAGGTGCAGCCTAATTGATAGATACAATGCATAAACATAGTTTGGAGCTTGGAAGTGGACAGCATCTTATCACCCTATTCTTGTAACATCAGCCAAGCACAGCGGCTAAGTCCAGCATCGCTTGCTTCTCATGAGAACAGCTCAGTGGGCACGCAGGCAGCTCCAAGCTTCTGAGAGACACCCCGAAGATTGCCAACAGGCACACGAGATGGAAGGCAGTGGCTAGAGTTTACACCGGTCATTATACATACCTATATATACCTAAACCTTGTCAATCGCAATCCTACAGCACAAATACAGGCTTCACAAGCTACTCTTAACTCTCCCTAGTAACCTATACTAAAGGATGAGATGAAGGCTCCATTCCTATGCACACTTCCTTGAGAGGAAATCCATTGAACACAGAGGGACTTAATTCCAAGAAACTCTACGTAAGAACATCTGCATAATAGCTACTGAAAGACTCATTTCAACCAGTTTGGGAGAAATATCCATAATGCATTTTCAGCAAGCTCATTCAGAGCTACCTTCCTGCTTATTAACTACCTACTCTCCTCTTCTTTCTTCTTCCCTTGGTCGTCTCTTGCTAGAGAATACAAAAGGTCACAAACAATGATATACAGAAGCATTCATCACACACATGTTCCAGTGGAAGACCAAATTTAATATGAACCCAGGAAATCTTTAGCAGGTTTTAGCAAAAATACTAAGAACTGGTCATTGCCAATGGGATTTTACATGGTCTACACCTCACCCTAACCCCAACAAATCCAGCACAACAGTGTTATGCATTAAATTCAATGCACCAATTTAGGAGATCATGCAACGGAGAAAATTTTCATTAGTGAATTTTATGCTTAGACAGAGGCGGAGGAAGGGTATAGCCCAGGGTGGCATGAGCCATGGGCGCCGGGCAGCGGCGGGGTGCCATTGTGTGGAGTCCGCGGACGAACCCGCGCACTGTTTGGCCCGCCTGCCCTCCCTCGCCTCCTTTTCACTCAAAAATGGAGCTGTTCCGGGCACAGGGAGGCGTGGCTGCGCGACGCACAGGGGTGTGGTGACGTGCTGGGGGCGCGGTTTCATCGCCCTGCCATGGGCGTGCTCAGGGCGTCGTTCGTCCCTGTGCTTAGATCAATTGCAAGGAAAGAAATGGAAAGAATGCAGTCCTCTTACCAAGCACTCAGGAGAGTGATTGGGAAAAGGATTGAAGTCACAGATATAGAGGGGGAGATATCCCCTCCACCAACCTGAAACAGTGGAACTGGCTGGGGGAAGTGACAGGCACAGGTTGAGGTGGCTCCTGCAAGTCTACTGTGTCTCCCGCAAACCACTGCTCAAAATGATGGTGTCATATGGTCTCATTGAGGCCATCCCTGCTTAGATCAAGCCACTGAACCCAACAGGGCTTACTTCCAAATACACACATAGACTCTCCTCTTTTCTATACGTACTCAGGAGTAACTATCACTGAATTCAGTGGGACTCAGGATGCAATCCAAGTTGCCTGCAGGGCTGATGCAAGCTGCTTGCGTTGGCCCCAAACTGTCACGAAAGTGCTGTAAGGATGGTTCAGGGCAGTGGGGTGGCGGCAGGGAGGGAGGAACAGGGTGAGGAAGGGCGCTCTGGGAGGCAGTTTGGTCTGGAGAGGGGGTGGAGCCTGGATGTATCTCTATGGATGATTTATATATTGATCGGATGAGGAAGAGAGCAGAGAGGATTGTTGCAGATCGCTCTCACCCTGGCCGTAATCTGTTTGAACTTCTTCCTTCTGGATGTCGTCGTTATAGGACATTGTATATTAGAACAACCAGGCACAAGAACAGTTGTTTTCCTCATGCTATTCGGTTACTGAATAGCTGATTGTGTGGTATTGATTATATGTGGTATTGAGAGTATGTTGATGATCTGATTTGGATAGATCTGAATCAGTTTCCAAATCAGTTGATGATCTGTGGGGTCATAGACAGTGGGGTCTATCCCCTGGGATCTATCCCCCCTGATAGTGGGGTCTTGTTATTGTGATGGTATATTTTGTTGTATTATTACTTATTAGTTTAAGGTATATGAGAGAGCTTTTGGGCCGGAGTACAATTCCATGTATGGCCAATAAAAAATTTTCTTTCTTTTTCTCTTTCTCTCTCTCTCCCCCCCCCCCCGGCCTGTGCGGCCACGATTTGAGCCACACTCGAATTTGCACCTGCTATATAGTGGGTGCAGATCTGAGTAGCCCATAGGTGCAGCTGGTGCCTACCCTGGGGCAAGGGGATGAATGTGCCCTTGCCCATTGGAGGCTCCAGGCCTACTGGCCCGTGCCGTTCTAGCACAGCTTAGGATTGCACCCTAAGAGTCAAATGCAGTGGCAGAGCTAATGAAAGTGTAGCCCAATGCCAAGGACAAAATGATGCCCCAGAAATGACATCACAACAGGAAGTGATGTCACTTCCAGAAGAACCAGCACGTCTGGGCTTCTAAAAGAAAGATGAAAAATGGGGGGGGGACGACTTGCATCCTCTTCCCTCCAGCAGTGGGCCCCTGTTTTAGTAAACCACAATTTTTACATGACAGTTGTATTTTCGTTGTCTGGTTTTTTTGGCAATAACTTTTGATAAAGATATTACATTCTGGTTTGTTTCATTGCAGTCTGCATTAAATTACCTTTCCAATTATATATAACATGATGGTATTATCCATACATGCCAAGGTTTTCATCATTTTGGCCGCTAGAGTCAAGCTCAGCTTGTTGCACCACTAAAGCTTGTGGCCCGGTGCAATTGCACCCTCTGCACTTCTTTAGGTACGCCCCTGGTCAAATGAGACATTATGTTATGCACAGGCTTAAAAATGTTGAACAATAGTCAGATCACACACACCCCTAATAGATTAGGACACAGTGGGGGGGTAGGGAGGCTTTAATTCTCCCTTCCAACACAATGCCATTTCTGATTGTACTGTGAACCTTCGAAGAACCTCTGAAGCTATTTTCCAAGGGGAAAAACGTAAGTAGTGTAATTCTTATTTCCAAATAAGCACACATAAGACAGGGATGCAACTCTGCTACCTTGCAGATACATATGCACATGTGTAAGCCTTGTGGGATGTGGTGGTGCTGCAGGTTAAATCACCGAGCTGCTAACCAGAAGGATGGCAGTTCGAGACCACGCAATGGAGTGAGCTCCTGTTGCTTGTCCCAGCTCCTGCCAACCTAGCAGTTTGAAAGCACCTAAAAAAGCCAGTAGATAAATAGGGACCACTTCGGTGGGAAGGTAACGGTGTTCCGTGCGCTATGGCATATAGTCATGCCAACCACATGACTACGGAAGCTTGTCCTCGGACAAACACCGGCTCTTCGGCTTAGAAATGGAGATGAGCACCACTCCCTACAGTCTGTCACAACCAGACCATTCGGTTGTGGGGAAACCTTTACCTTAAGCCTCAAAAGGATCCACTTCAAAGCACAATTTTGACTTGGAACTCATGACCAACAAGAGCTGGGGGCTGAGGCTTCATAGTGTCACTTGCAAATTGGGAACCAGTTTGCAGGAAACTTGACTCTCAAGCTGGCTCTTCTTGATGCATCACTAATTACAGAAGGCAAATAACTATCTGCCAAGATGATCCTTAAGATGTCTGTTGCTAGGTACTTATCCATCTGGAAGGCAGTCCATTGACACCGAAGAGACAATGGGAGTGAGACAGCTGTTTGGGCTACTGCTGAACTGTTCCTGGAATGTGAATCATCAGTCTCATCTCACGGAACGCACAAGGCCAAATTTTCATTCATAGAGAGCTTGGAGTTGCAAAAAGTAAACAAGATAAGGTTGTCCATCACGTCAGAAAGACCACAATAGTTGTGGAAACAATGCTGTTTTTTCCCCCTACCTATGTGATTCTGTGATTCATTCATCACTTTTAAGTAAGGAAATCTTGCAAAGTTCTGTTGACTGAATGCATGAGATCTGGTTTTAAAGATAACTAATGCCATGCAATGAATGATAGGGGAGGTAAGATAGATTCCTGAGCTGGAACAGGTAGGAAATCTGACATGATAACATAGCTATATGGGCTAGTTTGACTCAATTGGACCACTTTTTCAGCTGCTATAGTATACTGGCTGCCTACTGATTTCCAGTTTCAATTTAAGATGATGGTATTGACCTTTAAGGCCCTTCATGACTTGGATCCAAGCTACCTAAAAGGCCACCTTCTCCCATATATCCCAGCTTGCTCTTCTAGGTCATTTAAAGGGGCTCTCCTTCAAGTGCCATCCCAAGTTAAAGGGATGGTGACTCAGAGGGTGAGCCTTCTCTGTAGTGGCACCAAAAATATGGAATTCCCTTCCATAACTCCTGACACCATGGGCCATTGGCTTGGTCCGCCAACAACCTGGGGACTGCTATTGTGCATCAGGTATCAAACACTGATTGCTATAAGATGCTGCTCTTACAAGTGTGCTCAGGGTCCATTTGGACTGTCAAACATTCAGAGAAATCTTCATCCTTAAACTTCATAGAGGAGGATTCGGGAAAAATTTTTGCCCCTGCATTTTGTACGCAGGAACTGATTTCCGAGTAAACTCCAAGTAGCCCTGAAAGAACCCTGAATCACAATTGAAACTCAAGTACTGGGATATTCACTCTGCCCAAACATTACTGCTAATTGCTATCAATTGAGAAGAGGATATTACAGTATTTGCTGTACAGAACAAAAAAGCCTTAATCACAGGTTTAAGTACAAGATTTAAAGTAAGTATATATCAAACCATGCCTCACACACTCTGCGAAACTTTTTCAGCAAGCAAAGGCGTCCAGAAGGAATATAATCTATACTTAAAATATACTTAGAATACCAAGACTAAACCATTCATGATTACATGGTGAGATATTTAACCAATCATCAACAACATCAGTCTCTTGAAAATCTGAGCATGCTAATAAAAAATGGTTTGGCCATTTCCAGCATTACAGATATTTAATTGGCATTCCCAGTGCGGGACAAATGAACACCAAAGCTGAACATTAAAGAACCCTAAAAACTCGATTGCACAGAGAGCAATTATTTCTTACAGATGTCCTACTGAGCTGGAAAAAGTATGGTGGTGGTGGTTGTTTACATTTATTGACAATGGCATTTCTTTTTTGTGAGAAAGTCATTCTGAATTTCTTAACAAAATCATCTCTGCTGCTCTTTTGCAATTGTAACTATTAGGGAAATGGTAGGTTCCCCCTATTACATGAAAGCACAGACTGGAAGCATACAATTTAGCACCGATTTGCATTTACACAACATACCTTTAAATAATTGCAGGGAGATAGTGTGGGGGAGGGGAGAAGTGGAGCTCTGGGACTTTTTCTACAGTAGGAGTCATTTCATCATCCGCAAGAGTGGTCAGGTGCTGCCTTTGAAACCGCTTTCACAGCTGAGAGAAAACACAAGACACAGCCTGAAGCGAACTAAGAAATTTCCCTAGGGGCATATGTTAATGTCTAGACCAGGGATTTTCGAACACTGTGCCACAACACATTGGGGTGCTGTAAATGGTCGGCTGGTGTGCCCTGGGAGTTTGAAGTATAGTCAAATATCAGTAGAGTCATTGGGAATGTGAGCCCCTGGCCAGCAGTGTGGTGTGCCATGTCTATTGTCAAAAACCTGAAAAAAACTGGTGTGCCTTGACAATTTCAATGCCTTCTCAGTATGCCATGAGATGAAACAAATTGAAAATCACTGTTCTAGGTCACTGTCTTTCCTAAGGGTTGCCTTTAAAGAAGCTATGCAGCTTGTGTCGCATTTACACTGCAGTCTTATACAAACTCATCCACACCGCACACCAATTAAACATACACACCTACTCTTCTTAGTAGACATGCCCAGTCTCTCATTTATAAGGCTACAAATGTAGATTGACCCAAGAGCAAATCCTACCGAACATTCTGGGACTTACTAGTAAACATACAGAAACTTTTATATTTATCTGATATATTTGTAAATGCAATATCTATACATTTGTTTTGAATTATTGCAACCTTCTCCAAGAGTTTGGGATGAGATGAATGAAGTCTTTAAGAACGCAATCCAGGGCACACAACTGGCTGGCGCAAATCCCTTGCACTGGCCTGGAAGTGTTGCAAACATGCCATAAAGCACATCTGCGATTACACAGGTGTGCTGGCACAGTGAGGCCCCACGACATCTGGACAAGGCAAGGAAGTGCCTTCCAGGGGCGACCAGCATAGGGGATTAGGAAGAGTGAGGGAGGGCTGGTGGGTGGTCAACCAACCAACCAACCAACCAACCAACCAACCAACCAACCAACCAACCAACCAACCAAC
>JAJKFI010000032.1:3870649-3910624 GCA_029204185.1 Lerista edwardsae
AACCAACCAACCAACCAACCAACCAACCAACCAACCAACCAACCAACAGGTACTTATATACCGCTTTTCAACATGAAGTTCACAAAGCGGTTTACAGGCAAATAGTAATAATAATACAATTAAATGGTCCAACCCAGGAGGAGGGTGGAACTGGCTTGGGCAACCTAGACTGGATCCAACCCACTGGCCAGGTCAGCTTTACCTGGACTGCTCAGATTTACATTAGCAATTTTGCGGCACAAATCTGAGTAGTCTCACAGGGGTGGCTGCCAAACGACACGGGGTAAGGGGAAATGATTCCTCTTAGTCCGAGTTGTGCATCAGCCACCTCCTACCCTGTGCTGGATACAGTGCAGGCCAGTCGGCCAGCCTGTTCCAGCACAGGATAGGATGGGGCTGTAAATGAAGTATACAGTGGGCCCTCATATTCGCAGTGGCGCTATTCCAGGAACCCCTGTGGATAAGGAAAAATGCAGATATTCAAATCTGCCTCTCCCCACCTTCTGGACCCAACTGGAGCTGAGCTCCGATTGGGTCCAGAAGCATTCTGAAGCCTATGGAGGCTGCACACGTCTGCCAGCAGCCTCTGCGGGTTTCAGAATGAAGCGCGGAGACTATTAAGTGTGACTTCATGCTGGCCACATGACCATGGGAACTTGTCCTCGGACGCCGGGTCTTTGGCTTAGAATGGAGATAAGCACCCCCCCCCCTATTTGGTAAAAGCTTTTACTGGATTTTACAGAAAATTGGAAATTGCCTTTAATACGCTCTGGGCGTCAACATGAGGCCTGCAGAGGCTGTGGGCAGAAGCATGCAGCCTCTGAGGGCTTCAGAATGCCTCTGAACCTGACCAGAGCTCAGATGCTGTCAGATTCGGAGGGTTTGGGAGCAGGGCCAGCCCAGCACCCTCAGATGCTGAAATCCGTGGATGTCAGGCCAGTGGATGTGTGCCCTCTGCAATAAGTTTTGAAATAAGAGAGAGGCATGAGAAGAAAAGACTAACACAGATTTTTTAAGTTGACTTTGTTGTTTGGTCTTAGTGGGGTGTGTGTGACTATACAGACTCGGCTGTGAGGACTCTTGTACTTCAAAACGTGCCCTCTACACCACTGAGTAATTTTGAGACCACATTTTAATATTCTTTCCTATACCTTTGGTGAGTCCAGGGTTGGACTCACCAAAATGTATCCCAAAATGTATCAGGACACACAAGACATGTTTCTGTATCATTCATACAGCATCTTTCCCAGTGAACCTATCCAAAAAATGTTTTTGAAGATAAAATCAATACCGACATAGTGACAGGAGATGGAACATGAAACCTAGATTCATGCTTCCAGTTCAAAGCCTTTGTCAATCATGTGCGTTTTCTGTTTTTTGTACATTAAGATGGGAAGACACAGGGCTTCAAAGCAGACAGAAAGAGGACGTTCTCACCGAAATGGTAAAAGTAGGTCTGGGCTCGACCAGATTGCAGGTGGAAGCTCACAAGTTGGAATGCCCCTTCATGAAAAAATATCCCATTGGTCCTCTAAAAGCGCACATGCCAAACAGAATGCTAGGCTGTCATAGGAATGGTACAGACTAGACCCTTCTTTACCACGTCAATGTGGACTAGCCCAGGTCTCTTTTGTTGCTTGAAATAACTAACCGCATGTAGCTGGGAAAACCGTCCCATGAAGCTGGATATGTCTTGTCATGCTAACACATACAGCAGGAAGTACAGAAGGCGCCAAAGATCTGGGAAGGGAGACGTTATTGTACATGTTATTTATGACATTTTAAGTCTTATGTCAACCAGTTCCCCATGAAACCTATCCTATTCATCTTCAGGTCACCAGGCAAACACCAGAACTGAATTAACATTTGGCTGACAGGCGCCAGGTGATTGATACGTGAAACCAAGAGGTATGCGGCTGCACTTTGGATGAGAACAACGTGGATAGGTTGCATTTTTAAAACCTGGGTGGCTTTCCACCTGGAATATCCAGATAAGGAAATGAACTAGATTTGGACCCAAGACAGTCTCAAAGAATTGAGAAATATATCGATGGATCAACAGACTGGGTTGGGAAATAAGCTGTCACTTGGAGCAACATTGTCCAAAAGTAACAGAAAGCAATGGAAAACTAAAAGACAAGCTCTGTTTTTTGTACAAAAAGTCACTGATCCCTACACCACATTTTCATAGTCATTCTAAGGATGAGCATTAACTATTTCTTCTTGCAGGCAAATCTTGGGAACCAGGGCCTCCAAACTGGATCCTAAGTCCACTTGACTCATTACACCCGCAACAGAGGCTGGGGTTTCAGTTTCATGAATATAGCCTGCACCACTTGGCAGACCTAATTTGAAACTAAAAAGTTGCTTATGACATGGCATGAGTGTCTCTCACAGAAAGGGGGAAAATAATTTCATGGGGTACCAGTGCCAGATTGCTGGAGACTCTGACACAAAGCTCTACACTGGGCCTTCCTCAAGCTTAGCAACAGCAGAAAGTGGATGACAGGTGATGATGGATGCACCTACCTCCCCATGGGTGAATAGGAAGAGAAGTACACAGCACTTGACTGGTAACGTGGAGGGTTCAAGTTGCTGGTCCAGCTGGGTGGACCTTTTGATGGGCATGGGCCATTGGCCACTATCCAACCTGACCTGTCTCTGACGCCACCCCTGGGGCATGCTGATGCTCTTGGACATCTCTTGGATTCACAGTAATCAGTGGGACAAAACAGATCCAGTTCCCCAAAGAAGTGACCATTGGTGCAATGACTGGGATTTCAATGTTCCTGGACCACAGAGACTGGGAAGTGGTGGGATGAGAACTGTCTCTTTGCCCTATGAAGGCACTCCACGGATCTTATGCCACTTGAACCCCAGTCCACAACTGTGCACAACCCCTGCTCACCTTGACATGCCCACCTGCATTACAGAGAGAATTAACAGTGAGCAGAAGGGGCTGGACACAGAACGATAGGCCTGCATTCAAAATGTTTGAGGGACTAGACTCAAATTAACATTTGATATTTTACAAGATAGAAATATCGAGCTTCTGTTTTCCAGAAGGAGCAAAAATCTTTGGGGGGGGAGGGGGAGAAAAAAAATCAATATCTATTTTTTGTTTATCGAATAACTTCATTTTTTTCTCCTAAAAAATAAGAACACATGCTCATCATGAAGGGTAGGAAGACAAAGGCATTCCATAATTTCTAGTACAAGGGTTATTTTATTATTATTTATTTATTTATTTATTTATTATTAGATTTTTACCCCGCCTTATTGTGCCCAAAGGCACCCAAGGCGGCATTACAATATATATATAAAAAACAATATAACAATTTACAATTAAAAACAATTAAAACAGAATTAAACAATACAATCAGAAATTAAGAACACAATTAAAAACAAATTTAAAAACAATATAAAAACAACAAGCCCCGTGGGTTATAATAAACCAGCCAGCCTGTCAACGGTTAAAAGCTTTTTTGAATAAAAAGGTCTTCAGCCCCCGCCGAAATATAAACAAAGAGGGAGCAGTTCTCAATTCTAAGGGGAGGGTGTTCCAGAGTTGGGGGGCCACCACTACTTATTTATTTTCTTAACAATAACTATTTATAACAATAAACAATAACTATTTATAACAATAAATAACAATAACAATAACTATTTATCTATTACTATTTATTTATTTTCTTAACATTGTTCTGAATCAGAGGAGAAAGGAGTTTGGCGGTCAGCCACATAGGAATTTTGAATGGTTTGGAAAAAAGTAACCGAGGAAAACTTTGCATAAGAAACCCTTATACAAAATAGAAGATTACATTTCTTTTTATTGTTAATTAAGAGCATAAGCAGAGGCCTGTTAGAAAGGCCCAAGGTCCATCTACTGTAGCATAAACAAAAATATAGTGTATTTCTCTATCAACTGTCTTTGCTAGGACATGGGCCAGAACATGGACATGGACAACCACGGGGTTTATCCAAAGAAGGAGACATAAGCTGAAGTTCAGCCATAGAGCACAGGTACAAAGCCTGGCAAGTCCAGGTAGAGCTGGGAAAATATCCCTGTCCAAAGACCTGGAGAGCCACTGGAAGTTGGCGTTGATAATACTGCTATAGATGCACAGTGATCTGATTCAGTATAAGAATGTTCCTATGCTCATGAAGTGTGTTCTGTGAATGGAAGAACTGCTTTATACCTCATGTTAGAATGTTATGCAAGAAAAGGCACTAAATCCAGAGAGACTCTTCCAGTTGCCCAAGAGCTTGCACTGCAGCATGTGAAACCTTCAATGCAAGCACAATCACGAAAACTGGTATACAACCTGATCCTTATTATTTATTTATTTATTTATTTATTTAAAAGATTTTTACCCCGCCTTTATGCCCAAAGGCACTCAAGGCGGCATTACATAAAACTATAAATTTAACATTAAAAACACTATGAAAGAACATTAAAACAACATATTCAAACAAAATTAAAAACACAACAATAAAATTTAAAAAACCAAACCCTGTGGATCATAAAAGTATAACACCCCAGCCAGTCAACCTGTCAACAATTAAAAGCTTTTTGGAATAAAAAGGTCTTCAGCCCCCGCCGAAATGTTAACAGAGAGGGAGCAGTTCTCAATTCTAAGGGGAGGGTATTCCAAAGTTGGGGGGCCACTTCCTGGCCGCCACCCCTCTCACTTCTCCTGGTGGCGGCACAGTCAAAAGTGCCCCTCCAGATGATCTAAGAGTACGGGAAGGATTATATGGAAGGAGGCGGTCCCTCAAATACCCCGGACCCGAGCCGTAAAGGGCTTTAAAAGTCAAAACCAGCACCTTGAATTGGGCCCGGAACAGAACCGGCAGCCAGTGTAGTCGCCGGAGCAACGGCTCGACGGAGTCAAACCGACGTGCCCCAGCAACCACCCGAGCCGCCGCGTTCTGTACTAGTTGTAATTTCCGGACCGTCTTCAAAGGCAGCCCCACGTAGAGCGCATTGCAATAATCTAATCTAGATGTCACTAGGGCATGGGTCACTGTGGCCAGGTCTGCGCAGCTCAGGTACGGCCGCTATCGCACTATATGAACTCTTGTGCTTACCTTTGCACAAGCATTCAGGGAAGAGCACTAGCAGCTATTTTCTTTCTCCTCAAGTACTTTGGATCCAACTATTAGCATCATTTGAGTAGAATGCTACTTCTGGATTTTTTTGCCCCAAATGTCATTAAAACAGTACCACTATCCTGCTATGTTTCTCCTGATAACTGGCCATATCTGGCAAATGGCATTGCCCTTTCCAAGCTGCCACCTGCAATTGCAGCCTAGCCATGAACAATATGTATTTCAGTGTACAAAAGTCAACAGAAACCTTTAAACATGCATTTCCTGCTTGATCTCCTACTATGACTTCTCTATTTAAATATACCCTGAAATGATCGCTTTTCCATTACCCAGTATTTCAAGCATGAAATACTATCCCCACTTTTTTCAATAGGATGGGTTTGGCTTTACCATAAGTCATGGGTTCATTTAACACACCCCAGCAATTGCTTTTGTGTAGTCATAAAATGCAGACAGTAATACTACATGGCCTCTTTTGTTGAAATGAGTGTATTTGGCACATAACATCCCACCTTTCTGGACTTAGGCAGCCTTCTATTTAGAAAGGAAAAGGTGGATTATTATTCTGCTCTATCTCCAGAGACTAGATTTCATCAACTCCGAGTCTAAAAACAGAAATGCATATTTAGAGCTGTTAATGCACTATCACCGATGCCTTGTCTGACTATACTTTGATCATAAATTGTTTTCATCCTGCCACCTCTTGCACAATGCCTCCTTTCTTTTTATCTTTACTTCCTGCTTTTCCAGCTGCCCAATTTTGTTGTAGAGCTGTCTGTTCCAATGCTGAAAGATTTTGAGGATGCTTTGTGGGTGCGTGTGTCACAAGCAAAAGCAGGCTCGAAAAATCCCAAGGAAAGGAACAATACATTTTACCTTAAGGAAACTTTTTTAGAAAATCTTTTTTAGAAACTTTTTTAGAAAGTTGTTTGAAATCAACAGGACTTTGGGCACAATCCTAACTTGGAGTTAGGCCAGAATAGTTAGGCCAGCAAAGTTTGGCCGGCACAAGGGCCACTGTAAAGTATGTTTGGACCACTCTCAGAGACAGAGGGGCCAGCAGACAGACGTGCGCCATCCTCCCTGACTCCAAGAGTGGTCCAATCGCATTTTACGGTGGCCCTTGTGCTGGCCAAACTTCGCTGGCCTAACTTTTTCGGCCTAACTCCAGATTAGGATTGTGCCCTTAACGTGTGATTCCAGCTATTCCTCTGTGATACTGTCCTATTTCTTCCACACAGGTTCCAGTTGCACTGCAAATTCCAAGACAAACATTACTGATGTAGCGAGACTTCACTGACATCTGCTACTTGGCTTTCTGTTGGCCAGTTTTGCAAAAGGATGAAAGCCCTGCTGGACCAAGATGGTTGGCCACCCCACTTGTGTATTTCTCAAAGATGCTCCATCTTTGAGACACACACTAAAAAATTGACGTGATCACACTTGTCTCTTTATTTGGAGATGGATCTCTTTACCCCACACTAGTTGATTCTTACTTCAATGTGGGACACTGCAAGGGGGAGGGGGAAGAAGGGCTGGTCTGCTCCAAGCATTGTCCTCAGTCTCTGACTCCTCAATTTCCAGTGGGGGAGAGAGTCCCTCCTTGGTCACAGGTCACCTGTTCTCTGCTGCCATGATGTAAGAGGCTTGCAGGGTGAGCAGGAGGGCGGCACAATGACAAGATACATCACAGCTACTGTGCAGCAGCTGCTACATTTGGTTCCTATGTCACATGCAAGCCCAATGATTGGTCCATTCAGTGCTCCTTCCGTGCCTCTTTGTGGTGTTGCGGCACGCTAAATGTTTCATGAAGTGCTCTTTGCCCATTTCCTGTTGCAGATGGGTAGTTAGAGAGCATTTTTGTGGATGGGCCAGATTGAGTTCTAGAACTACCTCCTATCCTGCTTTTGCCCTGTCATGAGTATTTCTGGCTATTACACAAACTTATGTACCTGGGTCATGATGCCTCCGCAGCCCCTTCTTCTCAGCTCAGCTGGGTGCTGCTATCTTGGATCTCACAAAATTTCACGAGATCCAAGATGGCAGCGCCCAGGGGAACAGGTAGGAGTTGCCATCAGGGACCTGTCATGGCACCTCTGTGAGTGCGCCACTATAAGGCATCGCAACACACACTTCAGGAACCCCGGCTGAGAGTATTACTGGTTACTGCAAGAGTGAGTGATTAAATTAGTCCATTGTGATGAATCATCTCCTTCTACCTGGCCAGCGCCCAAACCTGGATTCCCTAAATAAGCCAACCTCTGCAGGAAGAGACAACTAGGCATCCAGATGATTATTTGAAAATGTATCATCTTATCTGAATACAAAGTCACAAAATCAGAGAATCCAACTCCCTGCTCATGGCAGGAAATCAATAGCTAGATCATTCCCAGGAGATACCTGTCTAGCCTTTGATGAAAACCTCCAGCAAGAGAGAGTCCACCACAACTTTGGCAGGGATGTGCTTCAGTCACTGAGCCTGAGCTGCAGACCCCCTGACTCGAGTTGATTCGAAAGTTATAGTGCACACCCATCACAACTCAAATTTGAATCACTTATAGAGTGAATCACTTATAGTGAAACTTGAATCACTTATTAAGTCACAAGTCATTATGAGAAAGGAGTCTTGTGCAGCCAAAACACACGCAAGCCTTCCTCCTCCCCTACACCCACCACCTCTACCTCCTGGAACCAACCTACCCCCCTTCCAATCCTTCTGAATGCTGGCTTCCGAACTGGCCACAAGGTCTTTGGTGGTACGCAAAAGTGGCAAAAAACTAAAACTAAGTATGCATGTACATACATACACACATCCCAAAGTCAAGTACGCACAGAAAAGTGAACCAGGACTTGAGTCTATTCGAGTCATGACTCTTTTTTGAGACATTGGCCCCAAGTCATGAGTTGGGTCCAAGTCAGTAATGGCTGTGCCTCGAGTCAACACGAGTTGCAAAAACCCTGCATTTTTGCTACTCAAGTCTAGTCATCAAATGCCCATCCCTGACACTTGGTAATTGGGTCTATTAGCCAATCATCCTTACTATACCACTAAGAAGTTTCTCCTAATGTTCAAATTCTTCTAGTATAGAACAAATGTGCTTTAGTGTGCTGGATGACAGGTTTAGTATGGGCCTGAAATAACCCAATGATAGGAATCCCACACATCTAATTGAATTATCGGAAGACATAATACAAAAAAAAGATAAGCTCTGATCATTTTATTTAGATTTAATGTCTACAAGACATTCTTTGATCTCTTTACACAAGTTAGTTTACCAATGAACAAGCAACACGTTCCTTAAATCTAAAGGATTAAAGTGGTCACACAATCATCCTCAAGCATGGAGGATTGTTCGTCGGCAAGCAGACAGTACAGTATATAAGAATCAATAAACCATTCTGCTAAGATATTACAGTATTTAGCAAGGATCTATTTTGACTTACCTTGTGTTTAGAGTTCAGAATCCAATGTGTTTCATGAGACTGGCTGTTAGAGGCATTACAGGTTCACTTGACCAATTGTTTGGAAAAGAACTTTCCATAGGCACTTGAGATGATAAGATTCCATCATGACTACGCTTAATGAGCTGCCTGTCATTTAAATACTGCTCAAAATTGACTAGAAACTGGGTTATCCTGGGGCCATTATGCAAATGAAAAGATTTTGGTCTAAAACAATCTGAGACCTGCCTGAACAAAATTGGCAGGAACATTATATAGGTTAGGTTTAGTCAAGAATAAACCTTGAGACATTTCTGCATACAGGTAACAACTATATTGTCACAATGTAAATAAAGATAAATGTATCCATTGTAAGACAAAACAGATTCTGGATTAATTATTTGCTAAAATAGTGTGCATTATAATGCATAAATACATTCTTGAATTAACATAAGTAGAAATGCAGACCAGGAAAATAAAGTGAACTGAGGCATCTCCATGGATCTCTAATCAACCTAGGAACAAAACAAAAACACATGCTGTTTGGATTGTGGCTGAAGATTACAAATGTTCTACAACACACAGCTACGCCATTCTTTCCTGCTGCAGTTCTGAATGTGCTCAACCTTTGGTTTCAATAAGAAACCAGTGAGTCTGAAAAAAGGAGCCCAGAACAGAGGGTTTGACACTGAGACAGCCCCTAAAATGTTGCTTCAGATCTAGTAATTCCAGAAATAAAGCAACCACTCTGAGAGCACAATCCTAATCAGGAGTTAGGCCAACAAAGTTTGGCTGGCACAAGGGCCACCATAAAGCACATTTGGACCCAGAGGCGTTTCTACAGGGATGGCAAAGCTCTAAGTTTTGCAAGAAGCCTTACTCTGTCATGTAAATCCCTCCTCTCCCTTGCTGCTGTAGCCAGTAAGCAACGCCAAGATGTTGCTGTTCCCTGTGAGGATTGGCTAAAACGGTGCAGGAGAGGAGTGATTTCCACTGCAAGGTAAGGCTTCTTGCAAAACTTAGAGCTTTGCCATCCCTGTAGAAACGCCACTGTTTGGACCACACTTGGAATCAGGAAGGAAGGCACATGTCTGTGTGTTGGCTTCTCTGACTCTAGTTGAAACATACTTTACAGTGTCCCTTGTGCCAGACAACTGTGCTGGCCTAACTCCTGGTTAGGATTGTGCCCTGAGTCATTCAGCTGGAGGTTGTGCGTGATCTCACAGAAGATGGATTCTTCCTCCCATCATAAATAAAAACAGAGCTGAACCAGCCAAATGAAAGACCACCACACAGCCTTCAAATGTAATGCATTACTGAAACATCGAAGTGTGCTTTTAGGAATCACACTTCAGCAATTTGCCAAGGCATCAACTCAGACATCACTAGCAGCAAAAAAAAAAAAAAAAAAGGCAGACGGGCAGCCCAATCCTTCTGCTGCATCCTGCAAGAGAATTTCAGCTGCCAGAGGTCTCCTTAAGGTCCTTACCTTACATTCATCCCCTGGTCCAGAGAAAAAACCCTACAACAGCAGTAGAACAACTTGGGCCTGCGCCAGCAAAGTCTGTGTTGCCCCATGTTGGCGGATCAGGCTGGGAAGAGGGATAGGATATCGCACATACTGGCGCTGTCTATCCCACTCTTCTCCCGAGTGCAATCTGTCCATCACTGTTGTTCTCTCCTAACCCTTCCCCTGTCCCTGCCCTGCCTGGCAGGAACTTACCTGCTCTGGCATGTGCTGCTTCCTGTGCCAACACCAGTTGGACAGTGTAGGCCTTCCTTCCTGGAGCCTGTGGAAATTACTGCACATTTGTGATAATTTGCACTAGTGGAGTACATGTTTTGCCGGTGCAGTAGAAGGATAAGGATTGTGCCAAAACGAAAGCCAAGCTGGGCCCCAGAGCAGTGGAGTAGCCTTTCTGGGGGCTATGGCAGTTCTTCCCATCAGTCAAAACCAGAAGAGATGACTCAGGCAGGCGCACTGATCAGTCACAAGCAACTAATGACAAGCCTTCTCACCTTGCACATCCTGTCAGGATTTAAGGGTACAGGCAGGTGACACAGAGAAGGAAGTTGTTATGAAAAGAAGTATCAGGGATGATACTGCTACCGCCACACAAAACCGATCTTTGTCGAGAAATGTGCTTTGACAAGCAATTTAACTGAAGCTGTCAGATAAAAAATATGAAATCTTTCATTTAAAAGAGCATTGCCCAATTGATACTGATAATTCCTTACTTCAGAAGGGAACTACTCCACCACTGGTTCTTAGCAGCTGGGCTAACCAGTCAAAATTTTGATAGTATTATCTGTTTGCTTCAATACTTTAGCAGTTGTCAGATGTTCTACAGTTATTTTTTCTTCTATTTCTTTTTATACCACCCTTCTTCCAGGGTAGTATACATAGTTCCGTCCTTTTTCCCTTTTTCCTCACAAGACAACAACACTGTGAGGCAGATGAGAAGACTCAGGTCACCCAGGACGGCTCATGGCTAAGCATCAGTTTGAACCGGGATCATCCAGGTCTAAGTCCCAACTCCCGAATCACTCCACCAGCACACCTAAAGCATCCTTTTACTGAAGCTTCCAATAATCTAGAATACATTCCTGACCTCCTGATATTGCTGCTATTTTGGCAACACAAAATCCTCTCCAGATCTGTGGCAAGAGGGACATTTTGGGCAGGCTTAGCAGCCAGAGGAGAGAGAGACTGGCCTTGACTGTCCCAAGTATCCAAGTCTTTTGCTACAGAGTAGTCACATGCTGTGCCACTGGCAACATCTACATCCCATGCACACGGAAGCATTGCCATACAGGTGACAGCTAGCTGGAAGAGAGACCATGAGGTTCTATACTTAGAAGCAAAAACAAACAAACCAGGAGCTCAAAGTGTAATCTGGAAACCAGTGGGGTTTATTTAACCCACAGGTTTTGCACACAACTACCATTGTACCTTTCAAGCTTTTAGGATGTGCTTTTTTCAGTGGTGTCATTCAAATGATTTAGGAACAGGAACTCACTTTTGATTGGCACTTGTCGGGAACCCGGAACCAGCCACGTTGCCCATTAGGATCCGGAACGCCCGTTCTGGTCCGTTCCCCCTGAATGACATCACTGGCTTTTTTCCCCTTCAGATAATTTAATTGCAAGTGTTTTTCTTTCCATATTGTAGATTGAGCTAAAATTATTGTTGCCATTTTTATTTGAAAATTTGAATTCCACTACAGAGCTCTGGTGTTTTTGTTTTGTTTTGCTACCAAAATAGCTCTCTTGTGTTGCAGCAGCATCAGTGATATCATCAGAACTCTAGGAATAGGGTTAGCTTTGCTAAAATAGAACTTTATTTTTAAGAATTCCCTCTCCCCTGTTCTCTCTGTTATTTTATTCACAGTAAATTATGCCAAAGAAGAGAAGGGTGGAAAAAAAACAGAGAAGATGTGAAGGACGAAAGCTGAGGTCAGAGAGAAACTTTTTTTTTTTTGCTCAGCTTCTCTTTGAATAGCTGCTTTTTCCAAAACAGTCGATAAAAATTCAAGCAGCCTCATCCTAGGAGCTTGTTTCACCTGCAGCATTTCAAACGCAACAGTGCGCCGCAGAATCTAGAAGAAAATCCTACATTTGGCAAGCCAGAAAGAGCCTTCAGATCACCAATTATTGCCTATTTGCACGACTGAGGGAAAACCCAGCTCAATACACTCCAAATATATACACTGAGCACAGTCCTTTCCCATGAAGGCTCAATACCCCCTGCAAAGGGATGTCCCTATGGCCCTGCCTGGCAAGTATGCTTAGGCACATATGCAAGCTGTGTGCCATGACAGCAGTCTGTAAAGGCCTCCATTATCCTCAACGTGCCTCCCCTGCCACCTATCAAGTTAGGTAAGCTGCGCGCAACTTGATCAAGTGGAGACGGAGGGCTGGATGGCAATCTGGGAGGCATGCAGAGATCTCCCTTTCCCCTAATGACTGGTTGTGCTGCCTACGTTCATGGGGCCATGCTATGTAAGGGAGTGGCAAGGGAGTGGCAACAGGATGGAAGCATTTTGTTGTCTCATGACTCCCTGGGGCACCTGGTGGGCCGCTGTGAGATACAGGAAGCTGGACTAGTGGGCCTTTGGCCTGATCCAGCAGGGCTCTTCTTAGGTTCTTATGTATCAAGCAAGAAGCAGGAAAGAACCCTGTTAAATGAGATGGGGATGACTCTTCTTTCCAAAGGAGCATATCGGCTTATGAAACCACCATGGATCTGTTTCCTGAACTCTTCAATAAGAACGTTGCTGGATCAGGCTTATGGCCCATCTAGTCCAGCACTATACTTCCCACAGTGGCCCACAAATTAGCTCTGGGTAGCCCACAAGCAGGAGATGACACCAACCCTTTCCCAACATTGCTCCGTTTGCAATCAATATCCACATGCACAATGCTTCTGAACCTGCATGGAGGATATAGCTCCTCAGGACTAGAGGACGGTGTTAAGGGAAATTCACGGAGATTCAATCCAAAAAATGGCAATTTTTTGCATCTACATTGCAATGACTCCAGCCGCTCTGCCGCCGCTTCCAGAAAGCCTGCAAAATGCTACTTCTTTTGCTTGCATCAAAATCCAGCTCAAAGCTGCTCTCTCATGAAGGTATTCACATATACCTTTGTTCTTATACCCCACCAAGACAAAGTATAAGCAGATTTGCCCCCATTTCTACATACATAGAAACTTGGGTTTATCCCATTACCCTTGCCTTGCTGTGAGCTCCCTGCCCTGCCTTGCCCTGCCACCTCTTCCTTTGTCCTCACCCAATGATGACATTTAGATTGTACATTCATTGTCTTTTCCACATCCATTACTCTCTACAGTGCTATGTTCATTGTTGGTACCATATAAATACAAAAACCATCATCATAAATATTGGATTCTCAGAATGTTTTCCCCTTTTCATGTCCTTCTTCACCTGAAGAGGGCACCAGACAGTTCTTTTTCCCCCAAGTATGCCTTTAAGCCAGTTTTTGCAGATTCAGACACTTTACTTTGCTTCCTGAACAAATAGGCTCCTTAAAAAATTTAAAATCAAATGATCTGTGGGCTCTTTAAAAAAAATTGTCTCTAACCTTTGGCAGCCACTTTGTCAATTTGTAAAAGCAGCAGGGCGGGAGATTTTGTTAATTTACAAGGTGAACCTCTTAGCCCCTTATCATAAATGCAAAGCACTGAGATACCATGCCAGGCTGTTCCAGCAATTCATTGGTGAAACGTAGTGAGAATATGCAACACTAATGAGAGGCTACAATACAATGAGAGTCGTCTTCTGCAACAACAACAAAAAATACAACTGTCTGCTGAGATGCCATGGTTTTATCGCAGTAGGGATTCTTGCTCCTTAATCATTAAAATATTAAAAACGAGGGCATTAACTACAGGTGAAACATAATTGCTGTTATATAGTGAACCAAACGGTCATCCATGCTCAATCTTCATCTATAATGTTGCTATTGTGCACAAGAGGAATAGTATGGGAAACTGTGGATTCTGGGGTAACGTTTAGGTGCCCCATCCTTACCCATTTTTGCATGCTGAAGCCCTCTGACTTCAACACTGATGTAGACATCTACTGAGAACAAGACTATAGCTTGGTGCTTTCCATTTGATCTACAAGACACAATACTGAACACACACACACCCGCTCACACACTGCAGACAACTCCTCTCATTTTTAAGAGAGAAACTACTAGGCTTTCAGATACACACACACAAAGGCTGTTTGGAAAATATTTGGAAATATGGAAAATATGGCCCTGGGTGGCCTTAGAACAGTGGTTCAACAACCTTTTTTGCACCGGGACCCCCTTTTTAGGTACCACAACCTGTCAGCCCCCCCCCCAGGCTTAGGGTCGGGAGTGATGTCATTAAGCAGGATGTGAAGTCATTGTTTTTAATAAATCACAGTTTCTGAAAGTCAAAATAACTCCACATCCTTTTTCAAGTGTCATGAATGAATGCCTTGTATCTAAGCCACATTTTGGGTTCAGTAATTGATTCAGCCCAGAGAACAACATTGCACAGAACACACTGTGGCTTCTCTGAGCCATTGCTGATCAAGATGGTAAAGCCAAATTACACCTAGGCATAGAAGGTGCTGACACGCTCACTCGTAAAGAGATCCAGGAGATACTTCATCACACAATTCGCACACACCAAGTTGAGCTCATAGCAAGGCTAATTTTCCTCAAAGCCACAGGCCTTGGGGAAGTAGCAGTTTAATGGGGAAACCACTTCCCTAACCAAAACAAAGCTTCCAAGATGGTAGTGCCCAGCATTTTAAGATGACTGCCCCAAGCTCTTCATAACCCCCTGAAAGACAGTTCATGACATTCTTGGGGGTCCTAACGCCCAGGTTGGGAACCACTGCCTTAGAACTTGCTTTTTTTCCTAAGCTTACTGGAATAAAAAATGAAACTGTGTAGAGCTACCAATGCAGCCCCCCCCCCAAAAAAAAGATATATTCAGTTCACTCCATTTCTGAAGCTGTGATTTCTTTTTTAATCTCCATCAGTGATAGCTCAAAGTTTAGTACATTCAATTCTTGCCCATTTTTTGACAGAGGAACCCCTAAATATCAGACTTTTTCCTTACATTTAAATACCCTGGATTGAATCTTGCATTGTCTTGCAAAGACACCTAAATACAATATGTCTCTTCTGTTTTCCTTTTCTAGCAAGAGACAGAACCAAAACTGATAATAACCCTTTCTGTTTCTTTTATAGAGCTTCTTGGTGACAACAAGCCTGTTAAAAAAATAAGACATAGATATCAAGTTGATAATATTGTCTTACCTGCAATCAATGAATTGCAGAATTTGATTTTATAGCTATCATCAGGATACTGCACAAAAATAAAGGCATTCAAGGGACAGCCTTTTAGTTAGAGTAACATTCCCCAAACATTTGTACTGACCATTACTAAAGCGCTAGGTAACCTGTGTATTACCGTTTCTGGAAAGCAGGCCCTAGCCTATGTTGCTTTTTATTGTTCCTTGTCATGTTCACAGGGTCAGGCGTTGGTCAACTGGATATTGGTTTTCTTTTATTCCAATCTATCCAGGCTGTTCCCATTGTGCACCTGGTCACCAGTCATGCAAACCAGCTGCCGTAAAAACAAATAGCCAGCTAGCCTGCAATGTGTTGATCAGATTGTTGTTTATTGCCGTGCATGCTAGAATCAAACCAATAAAAGACCAAGGCTACTTACTTGACAGAAAATCTGCAGGAAATCTAAACATGTTTATAGCACAAGCCAATAAGATTTACTCAGAAGTCAGTCCCATTAGAAGTGTAAGTAAATCCCATTGTATTCAATGGGATTCTCTCAAACTGTGTACAAGATTGCAGCCTTGCACTGTAATCCTAACCTTATGCCAGTGCAGCGGCTACTGCACCAGCCTACAGTGTTGCAAACATGCAGTAAAGCACATTTGCAGCACAGGCTAAGTAGGCTGCACCAGTGAGAAGGCCTATGCTGTCCCACCAGTGCTGCGTCCTCTTAATATGTGAGGGGAAGAATTCCTACTTTCCTCATTACCTGCACCTCAATCCACTATGCAGCAGGACATGCCAAAAGATCTCTGAATGCGGCAGAGACCTTCTGGCACATCCAACTGCACTCTGCTGGCTTCTGAGGGTCTCTGCTAGATTAGTCTGATGGCGAATAAGGTATCCCTTACACCTAGCCCCATGGATTAGGTGATTGATTAGTTATCTGATCCATAGGATCAATGATTAGTTATCTGCAAATTCACCATTCATGAGGATTTCCTGGAATCTAAACCTAGAGGATAATGAGGATTGACTGCAGTGGTGGGATTGAGGGGGAACGCGGGGGGGACGGAGTTCCACTTGTTGGAACATTGGCTGGCTCCGCCCACTCACTGATGTTGGATGGCTTCTGGCTATTTTTTTCTGCGTTTTTTTTACGTTGTTTTTCTTTGGTTGTGCACACGCTCCGCCCCCAGTTCTGCGACATTTGAACTGGAGGCGGTGGCAGACCGGCATCGGCGGTGGCCCGGCATTGGCAGCGGTGGCAGGAGATGGCAGCAGGTAGGCCTGGGCTCCCTCCGCGGCATGGCCTGCCTTCTCCCTGTTCTCCCTCGTTCTCCCCATCCCCCCTCCCTCCCGCAGCAGTACTAAAGAAGAATGTTGTGGAATGGTTGGTCTAGTTTTTTGGGCTTGCTAGCCCACCTAAAAATGCACAGATGCCTGCTGAAACTGTTGTGGAGTGGTTGGTCTAGTTTTTTGGGTGCCAATTTACAGTTCATATCATTTTATTGTGTTACAATGACAGCACTTCCTGCTTGACGATGTCACTTCCTGCCACAACATCACTTCCGGCTATGACCTCACTTCCTGCCACAACATCACTTCCGGCTATGATCTCACTTCCTGCCACAACATCGCTTCCGGCTATGACGTCACTTCCGGTGGGCAGGTCCTGACACAAGTGCCAATCAAAAGTGAGTTCCCCTTGCTAAATCATTTAGATCCCACCACTGATTGACTGTATATATATTCTCCATAAATAAAACTGAAACATGAATTTTTTCTAAATTAAAAGGTGGCCACAAATTGGTTGAACTTCAGATGACCCTTACCTGAACAGAAGATTTCAATCTCAATGGGCTAATTAGTGTTTTAATTACACATAAAAAGTAACAGAAAAGTTCAACAAGTTTCACTTCTTCCATATTCTTTTTGAAACCTTAATGAGATGTTATATTTGGACAGAGTTCCTGTCCATATCTGTGTTTCTTCAACGCATATAATGGTCTTTAAGATTTTTTAATATAGTGCTCAAAATGAAGTTTTGTTGCTGAGAAGTGCAGCTGAAATCATCTGGATTTCAGGACAGCACTCAAGTACTTAACACTGCAGAAGTCACAAGTGTTACCAAGCAAGGCTAAGCACATTTTCTCAAAAATAAGTCCCACTGAATGAACCTTGCTCCATACTTAGGGATCAGCCTGCCAGAGTAGTGGTTGAGAACAGCTTGAGAACAAAAATATAGCATACATATTAGTACATATGTTACTATATGCAACATTTAATCGTTTCCTCTATATTCGTTTGTTTTGCTTCGCTTTTTAATTCCTTCCCTTTTGTGGTGCGTCACGTTTTCAATATATTCCTTGACTTAGCCTTCCTGCCAGTGCAAATCAAAAGAGAACAGAAACAAGCATACTTCCCTAAATATTTTATATATGCCTTGGCCAGTATGCCAATACCACAAAATGTCAGCAATCACAATTCAAAGAATCTTAGGCACGTTTAAGGCCCATTGAAATCAGTGATATTTAAGCCCTAATAAAAAAATCATTAACGAGGGAGTCAATTCCATTGATTTCAACAGGAGTTAATTTTGAGACATTTACTAAGCTCTAAAGGGCAACTCCTATGATGTTAGAATTCATAATTTGCCCCCCAAAAAAATTGCCTTAACAAAACTCCAAGGCCAGAACTAGCATATACCATTTGGGCTACTACAGAGGTAGCCCCACCCTGGACAGTCTGATTCCCTCCTAGATCATCTTCATCTTTTTAATTCCTTCCCTTTTGTGGTGCGTCACATTTTCAATATATTCCTTGACTTAGCCTTCCTGCCAGTGCAAATCAAAAGAGAACAGAAACAAGCATACTTCTCTAAATATTTTATATATGCCTTGGCCAGTATCCCAATACCACAAAATGCCACAAAATGTGCCTGAACCCTCATAGTACTGGCAGTGATAATGCACAGTCAGGGGCGGGCAAGAGGTGTCATGGGTAGGGTTACCAGATACAAATTGGGACAGAGTGCCTATACCTTTAACCATTGCATAGAAGAGGAAATTTGAGCAAGTGCAGCTTTTGAAACCCTTCCAATGATGAGCTGCACCTGCCCCAAATCCCTCTTCTATACAATAGTTAAAGGGTCCCAGTTTGTATCTGGCAACCCTAGTCATGGGCACCAAGAACAGGGCTGGAGCCCCCACAATCTGGTATTAGCACAATTCCTAGACATACATCATCTATCTCCATCTATCTCTTTTAACCCTTGTTATAAGGGTTAAATAAGAGCATAAATACGCCATTTTGGAATGTGCAGCCAATAGACATTTGAAGTCCATCCAGCAGAGAGATCCTTCTATTTTAAGCTTGTTTTTTCAAAAATTAAAAAAAGAGGGGGGATCTATTTTTCTGTTAATAACATTAATAAAATAAACTTTTAGTGAAGACAGTAGCGGGTCTGGTGGGTTTGTGGGGCAAATGCCCCGGCGCGCCAGGCAGGGCAGCAAAACGGCTCCCTCCTGCCCTCTGTTGCGTCCTCCCATCGCCATCCACTCCAGGGGCTGCCCTCCTGCTTTTTTAACTGGTGGGGGAGGAGGGTGGCCCCGAAGGATATTCTAAGAACCAGGGAAGCTGCACACAACTTCCCACGCTCTCAGAAGGCTTTCTGAGGCCTTGTTGAAGGCCGAAAAATCATAACTTCCAGTTTCTGATTATTTTTGCCCTCCAGAAAGCCTCCTGAGGGCCAAAAATCTTAACTTCTGGTTTTCGGCTGAAAATTGGAAGTGATTATTTTTGGCTTCAGAAGGCCTTCTGGGGGTAGGGTCAAGGAGGCTGCACACAGCCTCTACAGCCCTCAGAATGCCTCTGGGAGAAGGCAATGAGTGTGGGGGACACACCTCTAGATGGGACGCACCACCAGAAATGCCACTAGGTGAAGACAGGATGAATTAATCAAGCCTATATTAACTGATTAAAAAGCTACTGTTGGAAAAGAGGCAGAGAGAGAAAATAAGATGAATGTTGCTTACATCTGTCTGCACTGAGGTTTGGGAAGAATTGATTAATAGGGCCAGATATTAATTGATTAAGGAGTATAAATAGAATGTTCCTGCCAGATTTTCTTGTCTTCTTACCTTTGCCCTAACGGAAAACAAACTCCTCTGCCCAATGGAACAGATAATATTCTACAGTTTAGATGGGATTTATGGGTTATTTAGTAGGGTGCTATTTAATCCAATCATTTTTTAGCAATGATAGGAATCATGTAACAAGTGACTGGGCAGAACCATGAAAGAGGTAACTATATTGAGCACCATGTTTTGCATGCACCAACGGACACCTGCCAGGCATCAAGCCACTCAAACCTCAGTTGAGCCACCCTTGTCCTCAATAGCGGTACTCACCATTTGGTGAGATAGATGGATAGATATTGTCAGGCCTGGCTCAGGAGTCCAGATCTGGGTTACTCTTTTGCTTTGGGAACAATAGCATTGGCATGAGGCTGGCCTTGGCATGAGGCACCTGTGCAAGCTGGCCTCAGAGTAGCAAGCAGCTGTGGAAAGTGCCTACGTGCAACTCAGCACATACCCCATGCTGCCGTTGTAGGAAGCCGACTGGGTCCACAGCAGTATTTAAGAGCTCGGCAGCTGGCCCACAGCGTGGGTCGAGGAGAAGGGGGGGCATGCTGCCAGAGTGAACCAACATCTGTAAGCCCTATTTTGCTGCAAACTGCTATCTGACTTGACCTTGGACTGTGTATCTTGACTAACCGCATCTGCCTGTCTCCTGAAGAAACCCTAATACAAACTCTCTGCACGGTAAAGCTGTGTGTCCATGTTTCTTTACCTCTACGCTGGAATGCCGAATCTTCCACAGCTCTGTCTCGCTTCCTCTGGATAGACAGCCGGGATCTCTGGTTAACTTCAGAGACCCGGCATCTGGGGGGGGGGCAACTTCCCACTTTCTTGTTAGATATCACTGCCAGCATCAGTTTGCTGGAGGCTCTGGACTCCCACAGAATCTGGTCCCCCACCCACAGAGGTGCACTGGTTACTAGTATTCAGGATTCAGCTGTCAGGCTGGCCAGATGGGCAAAGGTCCTCACCCAGGGTCTAATCTGGCAATTGCTCTCCCCAATACCCCTGCTATATGTCTCTGAAGCACCCCTGTGCCACCTACACTGATTCCTTGCAAAGGAGACCATGTTCTCATACATGTAACATCTGCCACAGAGGTGAGAAGAGTCTAAGACAGGTTTGTCCTTAGACCAAATGGGGCCCTGCACTTGGGAGGGGTCATGCACTGGGGTGGCAGGTGGAGTACCCACAACTGTAGCTGACACTCCGGCATGGACTCTTCCATGCCTAGGCATCATGAAGAGAGCATAGCAAGTGGAGCATTGATGCTGGGTCTTCCCTCCCACCCACCCCTGGGGCTGACTGGCTTAATATCAATCCCCAGAAGCAGTTGGCAGTGACACCACTACTGGCTGCCTTGCCACTGCCATTCATCCTGCTAGATAGGGGCGACCCTGCAGGGCCTTCCCCCCCCAAATGTTTTGTATTGGGCTCCACAGCTCCTAAGGCCGGTCTGGTCTGAGGGACCATTACTGAAGACTCTGTGCAGTGAACCAACACTGTGGCTCTCCAGAGCTTTGGACAGTATCCACCCACACATACCCACAAAACGTAACGACTCTATTACATCACACTTGTTTTCCTTATTTCTGCCCAGTTTTTAGTCTCCAGAACTGGCTACTTACATAAGCAAGTTTCCCTCCAAAATAAAACTCTGAAACATTTTGTGTACAACTGACCCAAACAAATCTGCCTGAAGTTTATGCCTTGAAATGAAGAATGAAGCGAAGCATCCTTTTTTGTTATTTCTGCAATGCGGCTCTTTCTACATGTTTATTGAGATAATGTGCAGTTTTAGGCATCCTCCTCAGTCATTTCAATGGATCTGGTGGCTTTCAGATGGGGCTTTTCATTAAAACAGAACCATTTGGGCACAATGTATATGTTGCCTATGTCCAAAGGAAATATGGACGGACTCAAATAGCAGATTACCTAACCTTTCCATATATCACTTCTGAAATGTGCAGTGCATTCCAGAACATTTTTTTTTCATCTTAACAACTTTGCCATGCAATTTCCTGCATTCTCTTTCTTATTTTTCTTGCTTCTTCCCTACGTCTTTTATTAGATCAGCTATCTTATCTTGTCCTTCACAACAGAGTCCCAAACCCTTGTCAAGCCTAAGATCCCTTGTGGACTCTTTGTTGGCTTAAGATTTGAAAAAACGCTCAAGGAGGCCTAATTCCCCTTCCTTTCTCTGGTTCCCCAAGGGCATACCTGAGGGCCAGGATGGAACTGGGGTGGCATCAGGGGGTAGCCAGGCTGAACACTGATATGTCCAGCCAGCCAGGCTTACTCTAAAACCCTCAGTACCAGTGGCAGCTTTAGCACTGAATCAGTGGTCAGAAGATAGGTGGGACCAGAGGCGTCATCCAGGCGGAACGGCCCGGTACGCCGTTCTGCTAGTTCTGCGGAGGGCCCGGGCCGCACCGCCTCTCCGGAGGACGGGCGAGCTGCTGCTGGGCCTGCCCTCCCTCCCTTGCGTCCCAAATTGCTCTAAAATGGAGTGATTCGGGCGCAGTGAGGCTTGGGGAGGCGTGGCAGCCCTCCGCCATTGGAGTGGAGGGCTGTCAATCATCCAGGCGTTCCGGTTCTTGGCGCGCCCGGATGACATCACTGGGTGGGACCCCAAGTGGCTGGGCCCAGGGAATACCAGCAATCTGACACCAGCACTTGATGGGATAGAAAGCAGTGATTGGGTAGCTCCACTGTGCTGTATTTAATGTTGCCATGCAGGCTAAAAGCTCTCCTCCTGGCTGGCCACCATGAAAGATGGTACACTAAGAGAGGGAGGGGGCTCAGCTAGCACCTTCCTTTCTCCCCCAGTGTGTTCTGTTTGTGCAGGGAACTCCTCTCACACACAAACATTAAACAGCATGGTGAAGCTGCTGGAGCCTTAGCCTGCTCCCCCCCCACACACACACACACACAAGCATGTTGCATCGTACCCCAAGAACCAGAATTACATGATCTGGAATGTATAATGGTTATGCACTAGTTATGGAATGCATAAGCAGAATTGGGTTGGGAAAACCACTCAAAGTGGGCTTTGCTGCCCATCCCAATTTTGTTCGTAGTTCTTGAGTAAATGTGCAACCACTCTTATGCAACACCTCTAGGCTTGACTCTTCAATCCTATCTTTCTTCCAAGGAGTGTGGGACATCTCCCACCCCGAAACTGGCTCAAGGTTACCCACTGAACTTTGTGGCTGAGGGGGGACTTTGAACCCAGATCTCCCAAGTCCATTGCTCCAACCACAACACTATAAAGGTTCATTGCCCCATCCACAACCTCAAATTAATCTCCAGCTTTGCTAATATACAGATGCCCACATTTTCCTTGACGTCTGCTCTCTGCTTTTCCAGGGACGTGTGTGTTCCAGTTAGTACAAAAGGCGTATTCAATAAGCATTTCTATTTTCAGTGAGACAGCAGCAATAGCTCCTGCAGCCAAACATCCTTTGCTGCAAACTGAGATAATTTTGTACCAGGAATCTACTTATGGACTGCAACACGTTTCCTCCATTCTTCATGAAGACTGTTACATCCTGTAAACAAGGGCTTTTCCATAATACCCACAAACCTCCTCACCTTCCCGTTCCCCCCTTTTTTTGCTCAATATCCAGACTGAAGAATTATGATGAACTCAAAAGCTTACTCACTGCTTCTCCATTCCAGCACAAGGTTGGAAAGGACCCTGGGGCAAATCCCTACGCATCAGGCCCTTGCACCCCTTCTCAAGCACCAGATCCTTCCGGGGGGGGCCCCCCCCCCCCCCCCCCGCGGTGGGGGGGCTTCCACGGCAGCAGCTTCTCTGTCTCTCACCTTCAGAAGATAGAAGGAAGACAAGCTAAGCACCCCCATGCAGCAGTCTCCGGGGGGGAGGACACTCCCATCGTAGATAGAGATGTGGTGCTAGGTGAAACAGTGACAACATGAATCTCCCAGCCAGCGCACACCACCACTGCTACCAGCAAAGGACTTCTGAAAGTCCTGCATCCCTCTCCAGCCCATTGCCAATTGATTTATTCATTTAATGAATTTTTGCCCGCCCCTTTCTGCCGCAATTTTACAATGTTAAATTGCCCTGCCTTTCTGCCCCAATTTTACAACATTAAAATCAGATAACACAATAACAGTAAAACAATTAAAACAATAACAGTAAAATAACAGTAGAACAATTAAAATTTAAAAATGAACAGACCTCCATGGATCCCATAGTTGGAGTTAAAAATGCCAGCCACCATGTCAGCAGCTAAAAGCTTCTTTAAATAAAAAAGACTTAAGCAGTGGTGGGATTCAGGGGGTTCGCCCAGGTTCTATAGAACCGGTTGTTAAATAGCCGGGCCCCGCCCACTCGCTTACCTCGGCTGGCTTCGGGTTGTTGTTGTTTTTGCTCCAGCTATGACGTCATAGAACCGGTTGTTAATTTATTTGAATCCCACCACTGGTCTTAAGCCACTCCCATCTGCATTCAAATTGTCACTCCTTAAGAAATGTTCTTCTCCCAGCATGCTCCCATTTTTGTGTGAAATGGCAAGCTGGGCAGGCGGCAGCAGAAAGACAGACCTAAAGGTAAGAAGTGGAAGGAGAGGGGGAGGCTCTAGATCCCTTTAAAAGGCTCCGTTCCACTGCCCTCCCTTGCCCACCCAACTGCTTTCTTAATTGGACAGGTGAGAAGGAGACAACCATATCAGCAGCAGCAGCAGCAGCAGCAGCAATGGGGTACAGATGGGGATGCTAATTAGCGGGGCATGGGAAACAGATCTGTGCCAATTCAGGCAGCAGATCTGCCTGGACTGTCTCTGGCCACCAGCCAGGTAGACCCTCTTATAGGAATTACATCTCAGTCCCTGCTTGACCTCACCACCCCCTTGATGCTGCCCCTGCTGCTTTGTGATATTACAGATGACTCTTGTACAACTAATATTACACTTCCGTTGCTTTTGAAAGTAGCAAGATTTTTTTTTTTTTAATGTTACTATTGACCTAAACTCAGAATTCTAACAATGGCCTTTTTTTGAAATCCTGGCCTGTCCTCCTCCGGCTGACACCAGCACCGGCTGAGGGAACCAGCAGCAAGCGTAAGAGAGGAGCACAGGTGAAATAAAGCCAGCTGTGGGGGATGGAGCTGATGACCCGGCAGGGGGAAGGATAAAAGGAGAGGCAGTTGTGGGGCTGGGAGTGGTGACGGGATGGTGGTGGCCATGTGGGGGAAGAGCCAAGGCCCAAGTCAGGCTCCAGACAAAAGCTGGTGGGACGGGGAGATCCCGAGATGCCCACCCGGCCTGGGAAGGAAGCTGAGGGGAGCTGTATGCATCCTGTCTGCCAGGGCCAGCTGTAGCAGTGGCGGGGCCCAATGCTAGGCATTCCTGTGGGACCCCCCACTCTCCACACAGGGCCCCCCCCCCACTCACCAAGAAGAACACTTGTGGTGCCATATACAGAATGCGGCACCTGGAAATAGTTGGTGGTGACAGGATGATGTCACTGCCAATTGCTTCCAGGAGGCCCATTTTGGGCACCTCAGAAGCTGGGGCAGCTGAGAGGGCCCAAGGTAAAGCTGCTCTGCTTGCCTCACTGACCTACATACAATCCTAAGAGATCCTGACTGCAGCAGCAAGCAATATGCTCACTGCACTGGTGCGGGGACTCCCCCAAAGCGCGGGGCCCGATGTGATGACATTGGTCACACTGGCTTAAAGCCGGCCCTGCTGTTTGCTGTCGAAGACCAGCGAGGCAAGTTTGACCGGGAAGCTGCCCGTCGAAACATCGAGCCTAGTTAAGCCAGAGGAGAAAGCTGTCATCTTTTGGCCTGACCTGGGGCTTTCTGCCTGAGTTGAACCCAGTTGGGGTAGGACTTTGAGTTTGGGACCTTTGTGGGAGTGGAGAAGGGGAGCCGCCCTGAACTGTTGCCCGCTTCCTCGTGAGCAGGGGAATTGTAGAAACCACACTTACTGCGCTCAGCAATAAAGCCCTGTTCTGATCCACACTGTTCTCTGTCTTGCCTTCTCCCGTAAACTGCATCTGCCCGGACCCATTTGCAACCCCCCTTGCCTACCTGGGTGGGGAACATGGACAAATCGGAGATCACATGACCATTTAACAATTTCTACCACATATGGCTTCCAGCAAGTCAAGTAATTATAAGCCATCACAATGAACTGAAGCGCTGCAAAATGTAGTTGCAGGAATGTCATGAACTAGAACTGAGCTGAGTGTCCTGTTTTCTTTAGGGCAGTGTACACCCAGCAATTTCAGTCATTTGCTTCTATGCCCTAAGTGCTCTGTCCTAATTAGATTCTCCCTCTTGTAATTAGTTCTACCAAATAGAATCCAGTCCTTGCTGTCTGGGAAGATTTTTTTTCCCCTATATCCTCAGGGACATCTTAAATATTAACTTGGGCCGAACTGTTCATTTTTAAAGAATAGGGCCACTTCTATAGTTAGATGATGCTTCCACCGAGACACTGGAATGAAGCTTAGTCCAAACTTTCATTCTGGCAATCAGGGCACCTAACGTTCTTATATGACTTATAAAACTTTTCTTTAATTTGCAAAGCCAGGAGGTCTCTCATTCCTTCTCTTCCTTTCCCTTAGCCCGTATACTGTACGTGGCATCAGCTTGTGCTGGTATGGCATGAAGCAGGTCCACATGTAGCTCCCTGTGTGACTCAGGCACCCACTCGACCTACTCCATCCATTCCTCAGCTTACCTGGTTGGTGGGCTGCCAGCCGGAAAACACCGAGACATGTTCTCAGAGACCTCTGGATCCGGAGGGTCTTCAGGAGCAGCAGGGCCCAATGTGGGGTATTCCTGCAGGGACCCCACACTCCCCGTGGGTCCCCCACACACCATACAGCTGTAGCGACAAGAAGAGCACTTGTGGTGCCATGCGCAAAGCGTGGCATCTGGAAAGAGTTGGTGGTGACATGATGATGTCACTGCTTCCGGGAGGCCCATTTCAGGCCATTCAGAGGCAGGGGCAGGTGGGAGGGCCCCACACAAAGCTGCTCTGCTTGCTCCACTGACTTACAGCCCACAGGGATCCTGGCTGTAGTAGCAGACAATCTGCTCGCTGTGCTAGTGCGGAGGGTCCCAAAGTGCGGGGCCCAATGTGACGACATTGGTCACATTGGCTTAAGGCCAGCCCTATCTGGAAACCACTTGATGGTACAAGCAGCAAGGGAAGGAGGCAGAGCGCATGCAAGCCTTGTGTGAATCCTTCCGCCTTTCCCTCATCCCCTGGTTATTAGTCCAGGAGGCAGCTTTGGAGCAACCCTCCTCCAAGCACATCATTTTATCACCGCTTGCCATACAGGTGAGTCCTGGGACACTTTACACGTGAGTGGTCCTCAGGAGGGCCTGAGCCTTCAGCCAGTGGCGAATCAGGCTGACCTCTCCCCCTGAGATCACCTTCATTCCCTCCTTGCTATTGTTTTATACCAGTGATATGCTGAGTTCAGTGTTGCATGGCCTATTTTTTTAATAGAACCCCTGCGGTTCACTGATTTGTTTTGGATGTGCCAAGTAAAAGTGCATGCTCAAGAACTCTAAATAATAAGCCACAATTCATCTGTTTTGGGAGAACTTGAGTGGGCATTTCTTCTTATGAATATAAGAAGTCCCATGCTGGATTATACCAAATCTACACCAGACCAAGCCTGCACAAGAATCCCACCAACCAATAAGCATATAAATGGCCAACATTGGGCAGTCTTATCTTCTGCCCACCCCTATTAAATACAGGTGTGCCCCGGTATCCACTACTTGGTATCCACATTTTCAGTTATCCACAGATACCATGGATACTGGGACGCCTATTAAAAAGGGGATCAGTAAACAAATCTTTTTTTTTTAAACCTTCTTGCAGCAAAACCACTAATGTTCCCTTATCTTTAAAAAGGTGTCCCCAATATCCACGGTTTCAGAAATCCACGGCGGGGTCCAAAACAAAACCCCAGCATATATCGGGGCATACCTGTATAACAACATGTCAGACTTGACCCAGTCCATTTCCTTTAATTAAACACAGTACTCAGGATGCAAGAAACTGATAACCTAGTGGCCACATCAAAAGCACAAGGTAAGCAAGAGAACTGTGGTAACCAAAGAGACATGAGACTTGGAAGGACTGAAAGAGATGTCCTATTAGCCAAGAAAGACTTACAGCTCTACATTTATATCTCACAATGTAAATACAGGTTGAGTATCTCTTATCCAGATACTCTGGATACTGCTTGGGATAGGAAGGTGTCTGGATTTCAGATTTGTCTGGATTTTTTTAATTATTGCATAAATATAATGAGAAATGCTGCCTCTTGCCCTTTTCATTGTTACCCATGCAGGTGCCGGCTGGCCTCTGACATTTTTCAGCAGATGTAGTGTTTTGTATTTTTATTCAGATATTTTAACCGCCAAAAGGCGGTTAATAGCAGCCAAAAAGCTGTTTCTAACTGACCCACCCCCCAAAAAACCTACCCCTATATAATCAAGTGAGTGCAATGGGGACACAGCTAGTCCCAAAGCCACATTAATCCAGGATCCTAAGCCAATTCTATGATCCAAACCAAACACCCCTGCTTTGTTTCTAGGCTTCAGTCTGACAAAACAGTCACCACCTCCTGAGTCAGGTGGGGCAACGAAGGGTTTTAGACCCCCACCATTAATTAGTCCACGTCACTGCCTTTGCCAGTCACTGCAGACTTTATGCAAGCACTGCATGGACACATAACAGTTAAATGGCACCAGCACAGAAACAAACATGACAATGCAATTTAAAAGGAGACGGGATCTACTCTGATTGGCAGAAATGTATAATTTAACCATCCATTTCCGTCTTTGGTGATTCACAGTTCAGTTGACTGAAGCATATTTGAGAAACTAAAGGCCCATTTAATCTGAATCATTCCACCCATTTTTCTGATAAAATGATTTACTGAACTGTTTGTTTCCTGTCTATGGTGTGTTTAATAAATATTTATTTACAATTTCTGCCAGAGCAGAGCACAGCAGAGCTACAGAAATAGGTTCTCTTTAATTACCGTTAGATGAGCTGCATTTCAATTAGGAGAAAACACAATGGCTTTGGGAAAAATGTCTATCTACTCAAACAACAAACTCATATCACAGCAGGGACTTTTTGCTGGATATTTTCTTACGCTTTATACCAACGCTAATGGCAAATGGAGGAGAGGAGGAGATTTTTTTTTTAAGTTAAATATTTAACACTGTTGTTCCAGCTCCTTTTATATAGCCATGGGGGCAGGAGATCAAATCTTTTCACATTCCTAGTCTGACACAGTACATTTGGGTGCTTCAGATCAGTCAAGTTGCATTTCATACCAAGTAGAAGAAGAATGTTAATTAACACGGATAGGAAGAGGCGTATGCACAAGCACTCAATTAAGGTCCCCTCAATGTTAATCTAATCAACATGTTCGCCTGGGGCACAGTCTCCCTACTAGGAAGCTCTCCCTACTGAAGCAAGCCCCACTGAAATGAATGGGAATTGCAGAAGAGCAGGAGGCAATTGAGTTGGAAGTTCTCTTCCACAAGCTCCGTTGCCATGAATGGGAGCTGCCGAACAGCAAGACACCATCTGCCAGAAAGCCATCCTGCGCAAGCTCATTGAAATGAACAGAAGTTGTGAAAGAGCAGTGCACAATCTATGGAACTGTCTCTTGTGAAGGTTCCACTGGAGTGAACAGAAGCTGCACCTGGGCACAGTCATGTCCATGGTAGCACTCTTGCACAGCTCCCACAGATTTCAGTAGGGTTTCCTGGTAGATTTCTGGGCAGGAGGTGGTCCAGTGGTTGAGCTGTCATACTGCCCAAAGAGCCAAGCAGGAGCAACTCAAGCCACGCCCTTGGAGGGGGGACACAAAGCCAAGCTGACAAAGTGCTATTACCTGTTAGTGAGTCACTGATGAGCCACCTCCAGTGAGAAAGTGTAGAGTGTAGAGAGATCAGCTGGCATGAATGGTTGAGAACCTGCCTGGGCTACAGTTGCCTGCAGAAGCTCAATGCCATGCAGCCAAAGAGACACCCACATCGTGAGGGAAAACATCTGGTGGACTGAGAGTGGATTCTGTGAGTTCTCCTTGGAATACAATAATTGTAAAAACCCATTTTTTTAATTTTAAAAAGGTGGTTCAGAGTAGCTTGCTTATGCAAACTGCCTTGAATGCTGTGCAAAAAAAAAAAAACATGGAAAGGTGGTATATGAAAAAATAAAATAAATAGTTCTCTTGCTCTTGGACAATTCTCCAATTCAAATCAGGCCTGTAGAGAATTTCTAAACTGTGTCCCTGTCCCACCATTACCACAGACAATTTGGTGCTTTGAACCGCCACCTTGAACCTCAAAGAGGTGAATTCAATTCACTTGGAGGAGAAGAGACCTTTCCAGCAGATTGTGTTCCTTAAAAATGGCCTCCATCTAAATTAGCAACATGATTTCCATCCTCCCCCTGCCAACATTGTCACAGTCCTATGTTTGCTAAAGCACCTATTTGATTTTGAAGAGGTTTTTGAAGAGCTGGCCAGCATTCATAAGCTTCACTGCTTCGTAAGCACACAACGGACGAGCCTTTTGCCTGACATCCTCAGTCCCGCAGCAGTCGATATATGCTGGACTTCACATGCAGCATCCCCTATTTTTGTCATTTGAATCTGGCAGCTCGGTCATCTGCCATCACTGCCATTTGCTTGGCAGAAAGCACCATTTCCTGGATAATGAATGAGCCGCTGGAAGAAGCATCCCAAACTGAGGCTGATATGAACCTCAAATGCATGCTGTTGACTGAGTCTAAAAATAATCATTTTCTTTCTTTAATTATAATTCTGCCTATATATTTATGTATTTTTCATTTTTTATACTGCCCTTCCTCCAAGAATCTCAGGGTGGTGTACATGGTTCCTTTCCTCCTTTTGTCCTCACAACAACCTGTGAGGTAAGTGAGGCTAAGAGATTATGACTAGCCCAAGGTCAGCCAGGAAACTTCATGGTTAAGTGGGGATTTGAACCTGGATCTTCCAGATTTAAGTCCGTCCTGGCTCTAATATGACCTGTTCATATTTTCACTGATCAAGCTACCTTGATAGAAGTTGTATGGAGGGTGCATGCCCCATCCCTGTCCATTGCTGGTACAATCACATATCTATCTTGCAGTATTGATGGCATTTTCAGGTAACTTAAAGGTATCATTGGCCCATGGAGCCGGATAGGGGACATTTTGCTACCTGACTCAAAACACCAAATGGCACCTCTCCACTAAAAACAAATTGCATTCTCAGTTTTCACATGACTCCACCGTCCTTCCTTTTTGATCAGGAAGGAAAGAGGAAAAGCAACAGGTGGCTGGTTCCCCTTCCTCTGGAAGTTATCCAGGGAAAGCATTCTACATCTATAGCATCCTATTTCACTCTCCTGGTACCCTCACTTTTCCACTCTACTCCTTTTCCCCTTTTGTGCCAATTAGCCGACAGCAAAGGCAATCTCTATTAAAAGCCTTTTGAAGAGAATCCCTTTAAAGTTTTCCTTTCAACGAGCACCAGCGTAAACAGACAAAAGGAATCGCCGGGAACTATTAATCCTTACTGACCACGTCAAGAAGCAATCAGTTACTTTAACACAACGGGCACAAAGCTACCCCAAGGCCTCGGGGAAGCTCAGTGTTTCTCCCCTAGGCGTCCAGAATGACAGCTATACTTCTCCAACTGCTCTTGTTATGATAAAGGGAGGACTTCCTTTCATCTTGGATTTTACAGGTACATTTCCAGCACAGGAGTGTAAAAATAGGTCTCCTGTATCAATTATGCATGGGAGCCAGCTATAAATTACTCACTCATTAAAAGGAACCCTATAACTCCGCAGTCTATGCACATCTCTGTAACAGGGAAAGATCTGTTATATTTATTTATTTATTTGAAGAATTTATACCCCTCCTTTCCCATGCCGAAACAAATGCCCAAGGCGGCTTACAGAGAACAAAGTACAATGTAACCACAGTAAGTAAAACAAGGACTAAAGAAAACAATAATAACAACATTAAACATTAATGGGAACAATGAGAGTAACAAGAATAAAACTTAGACCCAATTCTCCATATCAGGTTGTTTGGGGGGGAGGGAAAAAACATTTGACTGGGGGGTGAGCAAAACTATGACACTATACCAGAGGGACAGAGGGCAGACAGCCACACAATCATCCAAAGGGCAGATGAAATAGGTATGATTTGAGCCCTCTCCAAAAGGTCATGAGGGAGTGTGTAGTTCTTAATTCTTCTGGAAGGGAATTCCATATTTGTGGAGCTGTTACAGAGAAGGCTTGTCCCCGAGCTGCCATTCCTCTAACTTGGGACAGAGGGGGCACTTGAAGGAGAGCCTCTTTAGATGACCTAACTGGTATGTATGGGAGAAGGCGGTCCTATAGGTAGGCTGGGCCTAAGTCATGAAGGGTCTTAAAGATCAAAACCATCATCTTAAGTTGAGATCAGAATTGAATGGGCAGCCACTGTAGCTGCTGAAGGAGTGGTCCTACTGAGTCAAACCGTCTAGCCCCTGTAACCACCCGGGCTGCTGCATTTTGTACTAACCCTACATACAGCAAGTTGCAGTAGTCCAGCCTTGAAATCACTAACGCATGGATCACCATGGCCAGGTCAGAATGGCTCAACTATGGTCGTAGTTGATGCACCAATCGAAGCTGGGCAAATGCACTTCTAGCTACAGCTGCTACCTGGTTCTCCAGAGACAGCTGAGAGTCTAGGAGCACTCCTAGACTGCACACCGGTTCTTGCAGGGGAAGTGTCACTCCTTTCAGAGTGGGTGAAAGAATTCGTGTCTGCATTGAGGATTTCCTGACCAGGAGGACTTCTGTCTTTTCTGGATTCAGTCTTAACCTATTGGCTTTCATCCATACCCCAACTGCCTCTAGGCAGCGCCCCAGGACCTTCACAGCCTCTTCAGTTTTGGATGGTAAAGAGAGATAGAGTTGAGTGTTATCAGCATATTGGGTGACACCCCACTCCAAACCCCTGGATGATCTCCCTAAGTGGTTTCATGTATATATTGAAGAGCATGGGGGATAAAATAGAAGCCTGAGGCACTCCATATTGTAGAGGCCAAAGTGTGGAGCAGGAGTCCCCCAGCATCACCATTTGGGACCTGTTAGCCAGGAAGGAGCAGTTCCCTTTAACCCCAGCTTCGCTAGCCAATCCAGAAGAATACCATGGTCAATTGTATCAAAGGCTGCTGAGAAGTCTAGCAGGACCAGTAAGGATGCCTTTCCTTTATATAGTCCACAGTGAAGGTCATCCATGAGGGCGACCAAAGATCTCTCTGTCCCAAAGCCTGGTCTGAAGCCAGATTGAAAGAGGTCAAGAAAATCTGTCTCTTCTAGGAGCCCTTGGAGCTGGGATGCTACTACCCGCTCAATCACCTTCCCTAAGAAAGGCAGGTTGGAAACTGGGCGATAATTGTTTAAGTTAGTGGGATCCAGGGATGCTTTTTTCAGGAGGGGGCCCACAATTGAAGTCTTCAGGATGTTTGGCATTATCCCCTCCCGCAAGGATGCATTTACAATGGGTTCCATCCAGTCTGCTGGCCCAGCCCAAGCAGTTCGTACTAGCCAAGCTGGGCAGGGGTCAAGCAGGCAAGAGGATGGTCTCAAGCTTCTGAGGATCCTGTCTACCCGATCAGGCTTTATGAGCTGAAAGGAATCCATGATAAAAGTTTGAGATGTTGGATCAGAGACCAAGCTAATGCGGGTAGGGTTTGTAGAGGGAGTATGGGTGACAGTCTGAGGTGCTGGATCAGAGTCCAAGTCATGGCAAACACGAGTAATTTTGTCAGCAAAGTGCTTTGCAAACTCATTGCAACCGTCAGTCGAGGACTCTGGCTCCTTTGCAGAAGAATTTGAGTGCAACAGCTCACGGACAACTCGGAAAAGTTCTGCAGGGCGATTTGTTGCGGATGCAATGGTGGCAGAGAAAGATGCCTTCTTTGCTGCCATCATTGCCATTGAATAGGCCCTGAAATGGGCAATAGCTTGTGCATGATCGGATTCATCGCACGTTTTTCTCCATCTTTGTTCCAAGCGTTGGCCAAGCCGTTTCATAGCTCTCAGCTCCTCAGTAAACCATGGAGCTGTCTTGGCATGGCGGCAAGGCTGGGACCGTTCAGGAGCAATCTGATCCAGGGCTCTAGCCGATTCCCTATACCAAAAGGCAGCCAGGGCTTTGGAACAGTCACCAACACGGGGAGCAGGAAAGTTTCCCAGTGTCATCAGGAAGCCAACCAGGTCCATCAGTCTCTGGGGGCAGACCATATTTATTTATTTAATTTATTTATTTAAAAGATTTTTACCCCGCCTTTATGCCCGAAGGCACTCAAGGCGGCATATCAGTCAGTCCCCTTGCTTTTAAAGGGTGGACACAGGTTGCCAGCCTAAAGCTCACAAGATAGTGATCAGTCCAAGACAAAGGAGTAATCTTAGTCTCCTCCATAGCCAACCCACTATCTCTACACCCACCAGTGAACACCAGGTCCAGTGCGTGACCTGCCACATGTGTGGGAGCTGAGATCCACCGAGATAATTTACATGGTAATATATGTGGTAATTTATGTGATAATCTATGTGGTATGGTTTTTTTGTCAATTTTCAAACTTGACCGATGCAATGAACTACAGATCACTCTTTCCTTTGATTTAAGGGGCTGGGAAGAAAGAACAAGTTTTAACTGGTTTATTTGGGTATTATTTTTTTTAAAAAAATTATTTTCTTTTAATACCGTATCAACTTGTCTCTCCAACTCCCAGGGTGGATACTTTGCATGGGTGTAAGAAAAGGAAAGGTTCCTTTTTGGTACCAAGCTAATGACAAGCTCACATCACCAGATGAGCAGTTGGTAAAACAAAATACCCAGGAAAATCAATAGGGTAGCTAATTAACCGTAGACACATTTCTCCATTCTGGAATGATAGTCTGCTGGCCTTATCTCTATTGAAAAACAACAACAGAAACAACAAGCACAACACGCCACAGCACAAAATTAGCCTGAGCCAAATCAATAGAGTGCGGTATTCTTTTCCCAGTGAAATGAGAAAGCTGTGTATCGCACGCTGATAAAGGCGGTTGCTTTTACACAGCCACCAACTGAATTTGGAGGGTTGATTGCTTCAAATGATCAAGGTCAAGACTTCTGGATTATCAAAGAACTAGATTCAGGGATCGCTGCTGGCCAGGCTTGTCCATGAAGCAGACTTGAGCAAGGCAGTTGCCTCAGGCAAGGCCATTGGCAGTGGCATCACCATTTCCCACAACCACCTTGGCCTCATCCGCCACCTCTGCCACTCTCCATTCCATCTTTTTCCATTCCTTTAGTTTGGAAATTAAGCAGGAAACAGAGCAGTGTGAAGGAGCTAGGGCAGAACAGTGTTGGTTAGAGCATCTTTCAAGAACGTTTATTCCATGCAACTACTGAAGATATGTTCTCCTTTACATTAGGAGGACATTGGTGCCACTCTAGCCAATGCAAAGCAAAGATGTGTTTCATCCTCTTATTTAGACTCTACTACTGCCTCAGAACCTATCTGCTGATGCTGCATTAGAGGCCAGAACTCCTGTTTCACGAAGAAATGTGCAGAAGAGGGCATTCTGGAAAGTGCTGGCCTAGCCGCTCTTAGCCTTGCCACACTATGAGACAGAAAGCTTCCCTGACAGAAATTCTGTAACTTCTTGTTTGAGTGACTTGTTTTGTGGGTGGCTCATAGAACAGAACTGCTAACTTTCTAACTGCTAACTTAGAACAGAACATGCGCTTTCAAGGTCTTATGAAGGGCTACAACACCCCAGTTGTCTCAGCCGTTCTGTGAACGACAACATGTTCCTTTGGACAGTTCCTCTGCTTGCTTGTTGCAGCCTGTTGGAAAGACTCAAAGGGAAAAGGTATATTCCCGTCTTTCATCTAATTAGGTTCCTTCACGTGTGTATATTATTAAAACCAGCTCTCCAGGGGAAGCCCTAGATTTCTATCCCTACAGCAACTGACTCTAACACTCATTTTAACTGGAGGCAGCAAGGGGTCATCTTGCTGGCTTTTTACTTCCTACGTATCAAGAAATAAAAAATGCACTCTCTAAACCTCCCCATGGAAGCACAGGTGGAACAGGACATGTTAATGACGAACGTCAACTGGCTGGTTATTAGGAGACCACAACCTCCTTCAAACAAACAGGTCATCATGCAGGGCTGTTCCAATGCTGCAATGTAATGCAAGATAAAGAGGCTTCATTTTCAGATTGCAATTACTGGAGCTAGGTGGTTTGAATTTATTGGACTGCTAATCCAGCTGTTATACTGGTTGCCCATTCCATTCTAAGCCCAATTGTAGGCACTGGAATTATTCTTTAGAGCCCTTCACAGTTTGGGATCAGGCTATCTGAGGGACCATCCATTCTAATACATTCCAGTCCATCTTTCGGTCACCTGAGGGGGCTCTCCTATAAGTGCTGACTGAGGGCGCAATCCTAACCCACTTTCCAGCACTGACATAGCCATGTCAATGGGGTACGTGTTGCATCCTGCAGTGGATTAGAAGTCATTGAGGCCTCCTCAAGGTAAGGGGCTGTTTGTTCCCTTACTTCAGAGCTGCACTGCCTTTACCCAGGTGCTGGAAAGTGGATTAGGATTGCACCCTGACTCAGGTTCAGAGGAAGAGTGAGCCTTCTCTGTAGTGGCACCACAATTAAGAATGACCCCTTCTATCACGGCTTTTTGGCAAGGACTCGAAACACATTTGTTTTGTCAAGCATTTGGGTGATGGGCTGGTGGTTGCATCCTATGCCTCCAAATACTGTATGGTGTATCGCTGGCAGAGGCATAACTACGGTATGGCAGCAGGGGACACAAGCCCTGGGGCTCCATAAGGTGGTGGAGCCATTGGCATGGCGCCCCGCCCCTGCCCGCAAATTTGCGACTCCCTGTGCCCCGAGCTGGGAGGCGCGCCGGCGTCTCCCCTCCCAGCCTGCTGCTCAAGTACTTAAAGTGCCCAAGCGGCAGCCCCAGGGAAGGAAGCCGCCACCCTGCCCCCCGGCTCTGCAAACCGCGGGGGCACCTTAAAGTGGCCTTAAAGTGGCAGCTTTTCCTGGCTGCCACGGTGCTGGCACTTTAAGGCCACTTTAAGGTGCCCTGTCGCCCTCAATTATGTGGTTGGCGCCTCCTCCTCTCCCCACCCCTTGCAGCCTCCTCCTCCTGTCTCCCCCCTCCTCTGAGGTGCGGGTGGACCACTCGGAGTGGTAGAGGCCGCCGTCGCTTGGGGAGCCGCCGCTGCCACCTCCTCAGCGCCTCACTCACCACCCAGCCGCCGCTTTTGCCCTGATGCCTCACCTCCCTCCCCTTCCCCTGGGCCGCCCAGTATATGAGTTATTTATTTATAACCGCGAGCACGCCATGTCCATGATGGCCCGGAGGCACCTCACGCAGGATTTCAAGAGGTAAGGCGGGACGGGACGGCTGGCAGAGCTGGCTGCATTTCCCTGGCTGGGTCTCTCTCTCTCTCTCTCTCTCTGTGTGTGTGTGTGTGTGTGTGTGTGTGTGTTTATGTCTGTTTGTGTGTGGCAGCAGAAGCCACACCCCACAATGTGCGGGGGGCGCAATTTCATTGCGTGCCATGGGCGCAATTTTGTCTAGATACACCCCTGATCACTGGCTGTTTTTTTCCTACAGATGCTGTTTTATGTTTTGACATTTGTAGTTTGTTGATCTGAACTGCTGACCTCCAGTCGTTTCTATTGCTTCACTAATCATAACTTTGTTCATAGCTATTTTTTATAGTAACTTGTAAGCCGCTTTGGGCACATGCCTTGGCCAGGGAAAGGTGGATATAAATTCTTTACTAAATTAGAATTGCACAACTTTGTATTTAGGACCAAAACAGATGTGACATAGAAGGTCACTGAGCAGATTCCCCAAATCTTTTTTTAACCAGCCATACAGCAGTGACTCTGATTTTGACTAGTTTATTGTAACAATGGTGATGTGTTTGATGCCTTACGCCGGTGTTTCTCAAAGTGTGGCCTGGAACCCACTAGGTGGATCACAAGCCAATATAAGGAGGGTCATTACATGTATAGAGATGTGAAGGCCCGGAAAAAAACGGGAAAAATTTGGAAAAAAACATTGTTTTCCTGAAGCCTTTTTGTTTTTTTCTGAAAAATTGGAACAATTGAAAAAAGGAAAAAATGGCAGAAGCAGAAACTGAAACTGATACTGATAATTACAGCTCAGAAAATGATTCTGATTCAATTTCATGCCCATTCATTGAAACTTACTCCCACTCCCTTCTATACACTTCCCTCCTCTTCAATTCTTTTTATGAGAATGGGGTTTGTTTTTTTTAATTTAATACTGTGGAGAGAAAATATGAATAATTGTTTCTTCTGGATTTTTAAGAATTGTTTTGTGGAGGTTTTTTTGTCTGATCCATATAAACTAGTAAACAGATTGTTGCTCCATTTGTTACAATTACAAATAAATATAAAAAAGTAACTTCTTATAATAATTGTTTGGATACACTATACTTTTAATATGCTAGTTGTGATAATTTTATGCCAAGTCAAATTGTCGATAGTCATATTTTATGTTCCTAAAGTAACAGTAACTTTCAATCTGGAAAAGAAAAAAAAGTGCTAATGTTGCATTTTTTTTCCAATTTTTCCAAAAATTTCCATTTTTTTCAGAAAAAAAAACAAAAAATAGAAAACATGGGGTTTTTTCCAAGCTTCAAAATTTCCGGAAGTTTTACATCTCTAGTCATGTAGCACCTAGCACAGCCATCATTGAAAATATGGAAAGCTGAGATGCTGGAAAGGGGGAAGGTTTGTGTGGTTGTTTGCTTGTGTCAAGGTTTTATAATAGGCTTTATTTCTTATTCATTTTGCTATTGGAAAATGGCTGAGAAATGACCCAACCTATCATTGCATTCTCAGGAAAGCAGCAGACTCTGGTGTCACAATGACATCATTTCCAGGTTAATGATATCACTTCCAGGTTAATGACATCACTTCCAGTGACCCAGACGGTCATTCTAAAAAGAGGGTCCTATTGGTAAAAAGTTTGTGAACCACTGCCTTAGACAATGTTGAGCTGAGCTTAAAATGTGATCCGGATTTAACCGCTGATATTCTGTTGGGACTGTTGGAGTTTTCCTTAAGTCACTGTGGCAGTAATGTACAGAATTATGGGATGTAAAATGAACCATGCTCTGGCAACATCCAGGTGACACCTTTGAGGGCTACCCAGAAGGTTCACCACATGCAAAATGCAGCAACTGGATAGTAACTGGAACTATTGACTTGGAACATACCTTGCCAGTAGTAAAATAGCTCAACTGACTTCCAGCATGTTAACACCTGCTACCATATAAGCCTGCCCATATGCTGAGATAATTTGCAGAGTCCCTTCTCTGGTCTCTCAGCATTCAGAACCTTTTCATTTATATACCTTCCAACAAAGGAAAAAGCTTCACCTGGAGTCACCTTCATTCATAAGGCACCAGATTAAAACAATTATTTTATGTAGAGCCCTTAAATAAAGACTGTGGATGTTGGTTTATAGTGATTTGTAAAGGGGTTTTTCTTAATGCTACTGGGTTTTATTGCTACATTACAGGATGTTATTGTCATTTTAATTACTAGTTTTTTATAATCTTGGATTTTTGATCTTTCTGTTAGCTGCCTTGTGAATTTCATATATAAATGGAAAAGGATGTATTAATATTCTAAGTTATTTTTTTCTGAAATAAAATGATGAGGTTTAAACTTTTTTATTTATCTGCAATAAAAATATGAAGTTTCTGGTGACTGCTTAGCTTGGCTCTTAATATCAAACTACTTTATGAGCATCATCCAATCATAGTTTTCAGCCAGAACAGCAGAGAGTATTGCGAAGGTGCCATAAAGAAGGATTGCGACACCCCGAGAGCAAGCAGCACTGGTGGGGAGGCCTGCGCTGCCCCATCAATGCTGCATCCAAGCCTTCCACTTGCCAGGAGGCTTGAGGAGGCTTCCGTGACCACTACTCCACTGCAGAATGCAGAACATCCCCCACTGGCACAGCTAAGTCAGTGCTGAAAAGTTGGTTAGGATTGCGCCCTGAATCTAGACATTACCTCAGTGCAAGACCTGTACGCATGTTGAGGACGCTTCAAGCACAGGGGCGAATCTGTTTGAAAGGGCGCCCATGGCGCCCAATGAAAATGCGCCCCTAGGGGCACGCAACGACATGACATCACATCATGACGTCATGACATAGCGCCCCGCCCCTTCTAAGAGGCGTGTTCTGTTCGCTGCCGCTGGCCTTAAAGGGCCGGCGGCAGCAAACAGAACGTGGCGCCCCAGCCGCGTTCTATTCGCTCGTGCCGGCTCTTTAAGGCCAGCACGAGCGAACAGAAAGAACGCGGCCGGGGCGCCG
>JAJKFI010000032.1:3911024-3926936 GCA_029204185.1 Lerista edwardsae
AACAGAACGCGGCGCCCCAGCCGCGTTCTTTCTGTTCTCTCGTGCCGGCCTTAAAGGGCCGGCAGGAGCAAACAGAACGCCGCAGCGCCCAGCGCCCCGTTCCCTTTGAGAAGCGGGAGGGGGCGCTGGGTGGCAGCGCGTTCTCCTCGCTCCGGCTGGCTCTTTAAGGCCAGCCGGAGCGAGGAGAATGCGGCGCAGGGAGCGGGCAGGCCATGGGCGCCATTTTGGGGGGGCAGGCGCCATGCGAACGGCGCCCCCTGCAAGATGGCGCCCATGGCTCGTGCCACCCTCGCCATACCCTAGTTACACCCCTGTTCAAGCTTTCTCCATTACACAATAAATGCCTGTCTATCCTGCTAAAGCAGGATGGGGGAAAAAAAATGAAAGAATGGCTTGAATTAAATCAACAAGAAAGAGAAGCCACAATCCTCTGAACATGGGAGCTGTACAGTAGTGCTTCAGTTAATTTAGAAGAGCCTTGAGTCATTTTCTTCTTTTACTCTGAGCAATTGATTTTCCAGCAAGACTCATGTGAGTTTTCTTATAGCTACCAAATTTGTTCTAATCTTATTTTCAAAAACTGATATGCAGCCAAATACCTGTTATTATGGTCTAGTAGCGCTCTATTGGTGGGAGAAATGTTAAATCAATGCCTCTTAAAAAAAACAATTCTAGTGGGAAAAGATTGCAGACACCCCATACAAAACAGCGCAGATTTTTTTTTATTCCTGCCATTGAAGAGAACCAACACAGGAACTCTAAATAATGCAATTTTTCTCTTTTAACATTAAACATTATTAACTGCAAATGCACAGACAATAAAAAGCAGCAGATTTCCCCACCCCCCAGGCAGATCTGCCAGTCCACATCCGATCCCCAGCAATTGGCCCTCCTTTCACAAAGCTCTTTCACTCTTCAACTGAGAGTCAAATGATGTGTAACGCTCAACACTTCACTGTGCTTTCATCTTCTGTAAATCAAAAAACAGTCATGGCAGGATGCACTATGACTCAAATCATGACATGCAAGGAGGGAAACTTTAAGACTTTGCCCCCCTTTGATGCTGATCTGGATTGGCTCCCTATGAGTCCTAATTCACCCCAGGAGCAAAGCTCCTCTTGACACCAAGGGGTGCTTTCTCCCTGGGGCAAATAGCAACTGCAGGACAGCCAATCCAGGTCTGCACCATGATAGGGGCTAAGTCTGGAAGCTTGCCTTCGCCTCACACCATAGTTCTGACCCCGATTGGGCTCCAGCAGCTACTTTACAGAAGAAAAATCAAGCACACCAGAAGCAATCTCATTTACACAACATGTGGGTTTGCCTTTACCCTGTTCCCCAAACTGCCAACCTGCTGTTTCTTCAAAAACATATCTTACACAAGCCCTCAACCTGAGCTACGTAACATTTTCTACAAATTCTGCTTGCTTTGTCATCCAACAACTTGATATCTTTCAACATTCGTTCAAGAACAAGATCCCATTACAGAATCCTATTACAGCCAACCATTCTGGATAATTAGCACTTTCTCTAACAAAGGTATGGCTGGCCAGTGGCCACAACCCATACACACAAGCACTAATGGACATAAGATGAGGAAGGTGTCCTACTGCATGTAGACCCTATACACATTAAGATGTATACTTTGATGCTGATAGTGGGGAAAAAAATTAGGAGTTAGAACAACATGCTGTACGTTAATGGATCCAACCACATTTCCAATGTTTCTTACTAGTGGTGAAAGTATACCATATATTATTGAATTATTCTGGGGAGCTGCCATCTCTTTCACCAGCCCAGTCCTGTTTCGTTCTGTTAAGAAAACCTTAAGGTTTCCCGCTGCCTCCAACGTGCAAGAATTGAAATGAGCTGCAGCAATCCATGAAGCTACCGTACTTAAGAGTATAAAGCTCATTTAAATGCAGCGCAACCTGTGCTTATTCTTCTTCTAACAGAAAGACCATCGCTCATGAGGAATGATCTAGAATAAAGATTATATCAGCTTTGCAGTAGGATGGAAGGCAGCACTGCCCACACCTTTCATTTATCCCCGCTGATTGACCAAGCATCAGTGCACCATGGGATGAAGAGACTTTCAACATTATGTATTTATTTCACATGGAATTTCACATTATTTAATGTATTCAACATGGAATTAAATAAATGCTACAGAGATTGGTCTGAAGTGGTTGTTTTCAAAAAAGAAAGTATTCACACTGGTGAAAAGGTAATATAGGCATAAAGGAAGTTCTTTCCAATGGTTTGAAAATAAAAACAAAATAAAAAGTAAAAAGGCAAGGATATCAGATTTAAGAGTTGCTGTAGGGCTGTATCTCTTTAGAAAAGGCCCTCATGCTGGGAAAGATGGAAGGCAAAAGGAGAAGCGGGCGGCAGAGGATGAGATGGTTAGACAGTGTCACCGAAGCGATGAACATGAAATTGGGTGAACTCCGGAAGCTAGTGGAGGACAGGGAGGCCTGGCGTGCTGTGGTCCATTGAGTCGCAAAGAGTCGGACACAACTTAGTGACTGAACAACAACAACATAGGGCTGTATCAGAAAGAAATACAGCTAACAGGCATGAAGGGAAGCAGTTGCTAGAATATTATTAATTACTGAGTTTACAACAACTAAATGACAATCATTCCCTTTACTCACTGAGACTTTAGTACCATAGGCAGTAGTATAGAGTATTCTTCCCTCCTAGCGAAACTCCCTTGCCATTTCTGAAGTGCTGTGGCTGGCACAGAGCAGTCAAATAGGTACATACGTCCTCGGCTCCAAACCTCCCCTGGTCCAGCTCCACTGTACTGAACTGTACAGATTATCATAGTGATTTTCAACCACAGTGCCGTGGTGCATGGTTGCGCCGTGAATGGTCTGGAGGTGTGCCACGGGAGTTTGGGGGAGTGTCATATATTAGTAGGGGCGATGCGAACCCCCTGGCAGGTGGCGCAATATGCCTTGTCAATTGTCAAAAAACTGATGGTGTGCTGTGACAATTCTAGCACCTTCTCAGTGTGCAATAAGATGAAAAAGGATTATCATGTCAGGTTTGCATCACCCTGATTTTTATATACAGGTAGTCCCCAACCTACAGGGACGTGGAGCGGGTTAAACTGCGGGTTAAACTGCTGAGTTGCGAGCTTGCTAACCAGACGGTTGGCAGTTTGAGACCACGCAATAGAGTGAGCTCCCATTGCTTGTCTCAGCTCCTGCCAACCTAGCAGTTCGAAAAAAGCATGTAAAAATGCTAGTAGATAAATAGGTACCACTTCAGTGGGAAGGTAACAGCATTCCATGCACCTTGGCGTATAGTCATGCTGGCCACATGACCATGGAGGCTTGTCCTCAGACAAACTCCGGCTCTTTGGCTTAAAAACGGAGATCAGCACGCCCCTACAGTTGGTCACGACTAGACCATTTGGTTGTTAGGGAAACCTTTACCTTTTTAGTCCCCAACATACGTCTTAGGACCTATGTTTTAGACATTTGTTTGAAAGCCAGAACCAATGTAAGTCATAATGGTGCTACTGCACACAAAGTTGTCCAGACTGCCCCTGTGCAAAAGCACAGATGCCGCAGTCCATAAATCGAACATCCTTAAGTTGGGGATTACCTGTATGCCAAACAACTCCAGTTGCTCTACATGGTCCCAGCTTCAGTGGTACGGTACACCCACCAAGCCACCAATGGTCCCCAACCTCCTTGCCCCAAGCAATTTGTCCTACCTCTGCTTTCGCTTTCACCCAGTTAATAGGTCTCAGTTGTAATAGAAGTCCTCTTTGCAGCAGATTCTGACAATATTACAGATGCTCTCATTGGGCTGCATATTGTTTCTGGTCAACGAACAGCCTGTCCAGAAATACATCCATATTAAATTATCAATTTATTAGATTACATTCAGGCAATCAAGAGTACCATGCTATTGTACATCTCTCTCCAGCTACAGCATTAAACATCCACAACACCAAAACAATGCAGAATAAGCAATCATGTGAGGATTAGTTTTGACATGCTAGAAGCCCAATCCTACCCAACTTTTCAGGATTGGTGCAGCTGCAATGCAGCTCCAGGATAAGGGAAACAAATATTCCCTTACCTTGAGTAGGCTTCCATGGCTGCCCCCCCACAGGATGCAGTGCATGCCCTATTGGCATGGCTGCATTAGCACTGGAAAGTTGGATAGGATTGGGACTCCCATCATTTTAGGCCAACTAGCAATCCTAATTGATTATGTTACAAACAGCTGAATCCTATGCTGGCCTCCACTGGCGGGATAAGGATGTGCACTGGCACAAATGTGCCAAAAGGCACACTGTGCCAGACCAGACACCTATCCTGGCAATAGAACAGCGTGTGCCAGTGTCCCGCCACCAGTCAGAGGCCAGTGCTTGCCAGAACAGGTAGGTACTCCAAAGGACGGCAAGAGGAAGACAGAAAAGGAATGGGAAGGATTTTTTGTGGGCAGGGAGAAGGCAATGAAGTGGGTGGATCAGGCCCAGGATACAGCAGAGAAGGTGTCCATCACATCCTATCCTCCCTCCCAAGCCTGAAACACCAACATAGAGCAGCCCAGATTTGCACCAGCTATAGAGCTGGTGTGGTTCTGAGTATTCCCATAGAGGCTGCTGACGTTTTAGTCAGGGTAAGGAGGTGAAGGTCCCTTTACCTTGAGGAGGCCTTCAGCCCATGCTGGAATGGGACTTGGAATGGGACAATTCCCATGCTGGAATGGGACCTGGAATGGAATTCCCATGCTGAAATGGAATGAGAATTTGGCTAGGACTGGGATACAAGGTTATTAAAAATGAACATTTTTTGAAATGAATTTGTTTTTGCAAATTCAAAACATGGCATTGATACATATTCCAGAAAATGTTCTGTGGACAATTGCTACCCCATATCACTGGGAGTCAGCTTTGTGAGTAGAAACTGTGTGTGAGTCAGCAAAAACTCAGAAAGAGGAAGCTTTAAGCCCATCCTGTGCCCTGAGGAGTCTGGTTCTAAGGCCAGTCATTCTATAGGTCAAACAGTGAAGGCTTCTGCTTTTAGCTTTAAGTGGTCACTGGTCCAGTCTCATCTGTGCTGGCCTGGCCACAGGCATTTATGCATGGACGTGAACACATAGATTTCTCCCACTGGTACAGCTTCAGAATCACTCATCATATGAAACTATTATCACAAACAAAATGAGTTGGCTGAATTTATGAAATGGCCGGCAAGTCACTTCACAAGCCTAATTCTGAGGGAGGCATGTTTGAGAGAACAGATGCACAGCAAGCATGCCAATAGGATATTGTAAAATATCAAGTGGTAAATCACTCAGGTGACTAATTAGCTTTTAAGTACTCAAGCTGATTTCCAATTTGGATGTGGATGGCACCATTTCAAGGGTAAAATAGGATCCCCTAAACTGCCTTGGATTGGAAGCTCTATATGGGACAGGCATTTTAAAATGACAACAGTGTTGGATAAAAACAGGAATTGTCCCTGCTGAATACGGATGGCTGACATCTCTGCATAAAATTGCTTCGGCACTGAAATTTTAAAATAGTAACAGGTTTTTGTGTCATGGTTTTCCCTAATAGGCAAGCATACGCAGAATGAAAACGGCAACTCGGTTCCTATGCACCTAGGCATGCTCACTCTATCTCTTGCAAGATCTGGTGGTACAATTAAGCAACATTTACACTACCAAACCGACACTGACTTACGGAACAATCCTAATGAGTGCCTGTGCCAGTGGATCATGCGTTCTGCTAGTGGATGCTGTTGCAAAAGCACCTTAAAGCATTTTGCAAAAGCGCAAGTCCCAGTAATGCTGGCAGGAGGGCTGGAGCCTTCCTGCTGGTGCTGGTGGTTGTCCATATATCCTATGCAGGGGCAGGGAAAGGCAGGGAGGGGTTGAATGGGACTTGGGGAGGCGGAACGGAGCAGCAGCGGGGATGGACAGATCAGGCCTGGTAGAGGGCAGGACTGGTATCCAAACCCCCTCCCTGGGCCTAAACTGTCTGCACAGATCGGTGCAGACTTGTGCCAGTGATGTCACTGGTGCAGGTTCAACTTGACACATTGCAGCTGCTGGGGCTTACCCCAGGGCAAGGGGGCAATCGCAGACCTCCAGCAGCCAAATATCCCCTAGGGGACTGCACCAGTCCCACTGCATCACCACGCATGGTAAACATAGACTTGGGCTGGTTTGCAAGTACTGTTTTGAAACAGTCTATGGAAATGGAAAGCTCAAGAGGAAAGGCAACATGGGGCTCCCAGCGATAACTTGTAATTGGGAGTTCAATCTGCCATATGAAATTTTAAACAGTTGCTTTCAGTTAAAAAAATTGTTATTTATTTAAGGGTTGGTATGAATTCTGCAGTGCTATAACATTGGATTAAATATTATTTGTTTGGTATTAATTCTATAAAGTGTAGCAGGCAAAGTCTGATGGTACTATCTGCAGATATTTTTGCAAAAGACAAAACTACAGCTTTGGTCTGCGCCCCCAAACTGTTACTAATGGCTGGTTTAAACATAACGATTGCCACAAGCTATTAAAATTAAACTCATGCAATGCAATCCTAAGCATAGTTATTTAACAGCAAGACCCACTATCATGGGCTGTGAGGTCAGCCTTGGGTTTAGGATAATTGCATGCACGTACTCAGGCCTCCTGTGGCCACATTTTTCCTGCTCCGTCATTTACCCCCCCCCCTTTTCTTTCTCTTACGTTCCCTCTTCAGGGGCCACAACCTCCCACTATGTATTTCTGTAAACCCACTCGCTAATGCCACCCCTGCCACTATATTAAAAGAGGGGCTTACTCCTAGACAAATGTGTATAGAACTGCAATATTACATATGTCATATTTTGCATTCCAACAGGCTAGCCATGCAACTCCATGCCTATTGATCAATGTGTGGGCTAAGAGCCTCTCATCATACCAACCCCAAGGAATTCCAGCACAGGCAAGTGCAGCATGTCATATCACCTTTATCAGTGCAAGCACATCATGGCCATTCCACTGCTTTATTAAAGCAGCATCTGTTGACAGCACTTAAATTTGATCCGTAACAGCTAGGAGCAAATTCCGGTCCATTGTTGATACTGCAGTTACATCAGGGAATCCAGCACCTGAGGTTTTAAGGAGCTACATTGTCCAATCCTGTTTACACAGAGGTTTCACTAAGACAATTGGAACTTACACCCAAATAAGGGAGTGTGCGCAGGAGTGCAGCCTCAAATCTACACAAAACAGTCCCCAACTCCAAGAGCATTCTTCAGTTTATGTTAAAGGGTCAAAACAGAGGTTACTTTAAACATGTTTAAACATGTCACTCAATAGCCATATCAGGCTTCCTGAATATTAGAACCTTCTCATGGGGGTGGGGAAATGATCCCAAGACAGAATCAAAACCTCACAGCTCTATTTCTTGTGTGGGGGGGGGGGAACCTAGCTGTTGCCAAGAGCAACCAGCAGGAGCCTGATCCAGACTGGACGCATGGTGAGGACAGAGAGTTAACCCCAGATATCATACTCCCAATCTGGGGGTGGGGTGGAGGGGATCCATACAGTTTAAAAAATAACAAGCATGGTAGTTTCTATTGTGGTGCTTTAAGTAAATATTTATTTTCACCCTCCGATTAATTCAAAATACAGCCAGTAAAAATCGTTATCTAGAAATGGTGATTTCTGGACTTAAATTGCTTCACCATTGTTTAACCCCAGAACATGACCAATTTTTTGAGCTTTTACCAAGGAACATGAGTAACATAGCTCTACATATCTTAGAGAAGAATCCAAGATTTTCAATACGGAAAGATTATTTTCAGATGGGCACCTTTTTTTTTTTGCTTTATTCTCTTTTTTTCTCCCTGACCTACTTTGCGTCTGTACAATGAAATAATTTTTAAATTAAATGCAAAGTCATAAGGTATCTGTAAAACTAACATAGGCATCTGTGTCCCAGTCACTACCCACTGCATTATGAATGTGCTCAAAATCCTATTTCAAGTTCTAATTTTAGTCACAATCAGATATTGCTGAAGCTTAATTTGCTTAATGGAAGTCTTGCCCCAGTGAGGAGAATAAAAAACAACATAAACTCTGGCAAAAGACAAGTAAGAAGGTGATACGGGAGGCCAAGAAAGAGTTTGAGGAACACATGGCTAGCAACATAAAGGGGAATAATAAAAGCTTCTTCAAATATGTTAGAAGCAGGAAACCTGCCAGAGAAGCGGTTGGCCCGCTGGATGGTGAGGGAGGGAAAGAGGAGATAAAAGGGGACTTGGAGATCGCAGAGAAATTAAATGAATTCTTTGCATCCGTCTTCACAGCAGAACTTGGACAGATACCGCAGCCTGAACAGCCCTTCCTAACTAAGGAATTAAATCAGATAATGGTTAGTAAAAAAGATGTTTTAGATCAAATTGATAAATTACATATAAATAAGTCATCAGGCCCAGATGGTATACACCCAGGAGTTATTAAGGAACTAAAGTACGAAGTTGCAGACGTCTTAACTGCAACTTGTCCCTTCGAACAGCCATGGTGCCAGAGGATTGGAGGATAGCCAATGTCACGCCAATCTTTAAAAAAGGGAAAAGGGGAGACCCTGGAAACTACAGGCCAGTCAGCATAACGTCCGTTCCAGGTAAGATGGTGGAAAGCCTCATCACAGATAAAATCCTAAAACACGTAGAGGAACAAGTATTGCTGAAGGAAAGTCAGCATGGCTTCTGTAAGGGTAAGTCTTGCCTCATGAAACTTTTGGGATTCTTTGAAAAGGTCAACAAGCACATGGATGTGGGTGAACCTGTGGATATCATATACCTGGATTTTCAGAAGGCATTTGACACAGTCCCCACCAAAGGCTGCTGAAGAAACTTCACAGTCAGGGAATAAGAGGGCAGCTCCTCTTATGGATTCAGAATTGGTTGAGGGCCAGGATACAGAGAGTGGGGGTCAATGGGCAATTTTCACAATGGAGAGGAGTGGAGTGGAGTACCCCAGGGATCTGTCTTGGGGGCTGGTGCTTTTCAACTTGTTCATAAATGACCTGGAGACAGGGATAAACAGCGAGGTGGCCAAGTTTGCGGATGACACAAAACTTTTCCGGGTGGTGAAGACCAGAAGGGCTTGTGAAGAGCTCCAGAAGGATCTCTCCAAGTTGGGGGAATGGGCAGCCAAATGGCACATGCGTTTCAATGCAGACAAGTGTAAAGTGATGCACACTGGGGCAAAAAACCAAAACTTCACCTATAGGCTTATGGGTTCTGAGCTGTCTGTGACAGCTCAAGACAGAGATCTTGGGGTGCTGGTGGACAATTCAATGAAGGTATCGACTCACTGTGCGGCAGCAATTAAGAAGGCCAATTCCATGCTTGGGGTAATTAAAAAAGGGGTTGAGAATAAAACAGCCAATATTATCATGCCATTGTACAAATTGATGGTAAGGCCACACCTGGAATATTGTGTACAGTTCTGGTCGCCGCACCTCAAAAAGGGCATAGTGGAGCTGGAAAAGGTGCAGAAGAAAGACGAAAATGATTACGGGGCTGGGGCACCTCCCTTATGAAGAAAGACTGCAGCGTTTGGGGCTCTTCAGCCTAGAAAAAAGGTGCCTGAGGGGGGACATGATTGAGACATACAAAATTATGCAGGGAAGGGATAGAGTCCATAGAGGGATGTTCTTTTCCCTCTCTCAAAACACCAGAACCAGGGGGCATCCGCTAAAACTGAGGGTTGGGAGTGTTAAAACAGATAGAAGGAAGTACTTTTTTTACCCAGCGGGTAGTTAATCTGTGGAACTCTTTGCCACAGGAGGTGGTGATGGTATCTGGTCTAGATACCTTTAAGAGGGGATTGGATGGATTCCTGGAAGAAAAGTCCATCGTGGGCTATGGCAATGATGGATTGTGCAACCTCCTTACATTGGTGGTGGGCTACTTCAGAGTACCGGGTACAAGGGAGTGGCAACAGGATGCAAGCATCTTGTTGTCTCATGCCTCCCTGGGGCCCATGGTGGGCCGCTGTGAGATACAGGAAGATGGACTAGATGGGCCTTTGGCCTGATCCAGCATGGCTTTTCTTATGTTCTTATGCTTTGACTTTTGCTAAAAAAACTGCCATTTCACTTTAGACCTCAAAACCTTGCTTGTTGGGCAAGTAGCCACAATATACGACCTTATGCCCATCCTCATCTTTGCCCTCTGCCTCTTCCTACATTCCATTTCACAGGTCTCCCCACTTGTGATATAAGATTACATGGCTAATGGCTGAAAAAACAGAGGCAGAGAGAGGCAGGTTCATCAGATCGGAACAGCATATTGTCTCGTTATGCTGTTTTTGTTTCTTCCATTAACATCTAACAATGTCGGGGGAAGACATTTTAAGATGGGAGTTTTGAGTCATCTTTTCTGGGAGGACTGTCAAGTTACTGACAGATCAGTCAAAGCTGATAGATGAATAATTGGGAGGACAAAGAGAGCAGCAGGTGTCAGGATGAATTTGGTGATTTTTTGTTCAAGTCTTGAGAATGGAATGATAAAGTCAGTCACACATCCATGACGTATTACAGTCTTTATATAAAATTTGAGTTTGATTTCGCAATACTAAAACTATGATTAAACTAGCCTCTGTCAAGGCACTCGGGAGTATTTTACAGGGGAAATGCACATTCTTTTAGCTATAGGATGATTCAGCTTTCTAGCTACTGTCTGCTATTTGCCCAAAGAGAATTTATTAAACGTATTGAACAGCCAAAAAAAAAAAAAAACCCTAAGCAAGGAAGAATTTCTCATTTGAATTTGGACTTGGATGTCTTACTTGTTAAGTTGTTGGCTTTGTAGCAGAATCCCAAGAAGCACCAGGACATCATGGTCACCAAGAGGGGATACCTCTAGGCATCCAGGCAGAATGGTTATTAAAACATTACAGGGACAGTTTTCAGTCATTTTGAGGTTTGCCAATTTGTAACCTAGGCATTTGCTCGTTGCCTTTGAATGGTGAAACAAAGGAGTGGTCGCTTCTGCTGTCTGGTTTGACACTTACGTTTGAGTCCACACACACCATGTGATCAGTTGTACTTGGGCAGCTCTCTGCACAACGCTGCACATACATGTTCAGTTGAATAAAGAAAAGCCTTCTACCACTGGCTTTGGGAGAGTTTGGTGTATTCCTCTCACTTAGGGGGGCAATCCTAACCTGGAGTTAGGCCAGCACAGTTAGGCCAGTAAAGTTTGGCTGGCACGAAGGACACTATAAAGTATATTTGGCCCATTCTCAGAATCAGAGAGGCCAGCATACAGATATGCGTCATCCTCCCTGACTCTTAGAGTAGTCCAGATGCGCTTTATGTTGGCCCTGGTGCCAGCCAAACTTTGCTGGCTTAACTGTGATGGCCTAACACCAGGTTAGAATTGTGCTCTTAAAATCTGAAACGATTGTTTGTGTGTAAGCTTACATTAAGATTTCATTATTTTAAATGGGTCCCTGATGAGCATGACAATGTAGATAGAATGTGCTGGACATACCAGGAAGGGGGAAAGGAACTGAATTCCATAAAAGAATGGAAGGAACTGAAAGCTGCTGAAACAAGAGCATAATTTAAAACTATGTATAGAAATTCTCAAGAAACAATCAGAAGACAAATGGAATAGAACACTGGTCACTGCTAATCTCCAGAATGGAAGGGAAGAAATCTGTCCAACCAGTGGCGGCATTCAGCCGGTACGCTGGGTGGGACTTACCTTTGAGCGGCAGTCCGCCCATTGCGTAATGGTGGGTTCCGCTACTTTCTGTTCCGCCAGGGCAGGCGGGAAAGCGGCGGAACGCGCTGTTACGCAACGGGCAGACTGCCGCTCAAAGGTAAGTCCCGCCCAGCGTACAGGCTAAATGCCGCCACTGTGTCCAACCCTAGTTGGACAGCCATCCCAGCAATTTTCAAGGATGTTTCTCTTAAACAGACGTGCATTGCAGTTATGACATTTAAATGTGTGCCTCTTGCAAATGTCTGAAATTTTGCCACTTGATGGTTGAAGTGCCCTCATAATGAGAAACAATTATCTCATACCATCCCCCAATCATGCCTATAGCAAAATCTGCCCTACCTACATCAATGTAGTGTGTTTTGGAATAACAAAATATATCATATTTATTTTAAATAGCTTACATAAAATAGTGATTAAATAATGACACATCACTTCTCATAAAGAAGATTAAAGTGATGATAATCTTATTACTTCGAAGCTTAACTTCCGCATCCTAACAAAAATCCCATGAAACAGATCATTTTACGGATGGAGATCAAAGATTGGGAAAGAGCACTTTGCTTAAAGCCACCAGGTCTGCAGCAAAACCCAGGATCTAAACCAAAGTCTTCCAGGTACAAATCAAACCATCAAGAGGAGTGTTTCTATCCAATGATAGAACTATAGTTTCTATCAATCATCTGGTCAGTTGATAGGCTTGCAGGGCTTTTCTGGAAACTTGGATAGGATCAGGCCTTCAGACTGGTGGATCTATGCAGGTTAGAGGATCCTGGCCCTGAGATCATTTTACCGCATCCCCAAGTTGCGTAAACCACTTAAGGCATTTTTAATTGGGATAACAGCATTGATTGCTACAGAACAAAAGATGTTATTGTGCAGTTCTGCCCTACATTGACAGTTAATAGATCCATTAGGTGCCATATTTATTGCAAAGTAATGATTTCGTTCAGCTATGCACCACTCAAGAACCAAAAGACTTTTATTTAATTGCCAGATCTGAAAACTCAAACAGGAGTTTCAGTGTCATGCTGAGCTTTTTCCTGCCTCATTACACATCATGAGGACTCTGCTTGCTGGTTTTTGAATCTTTTAAATGATTTACACAGCAAAACAAGCTCACAGTTAACAGCATTGGTGTAGACTAAGCTAAACGAAATATATGGTTAAAAAAAAATTAGGCCATCAAACAAAATCCAAGCCTGTCTCTCTTGAATCTACCCAAGGATTTGGCTTTCAATATAGGAGGATTGATCATGGTGACAGGACAAACCCGATTACATGGGGGGGGGGGTTTCCTTCTTTTCCTTTTTTCAGATTATAAAAAATTGTTAGAAAAAGAAGCAAAGTGTGCATTCAAAACTTGTGATTAATATGCTCTGTCCAAGCTAAGGTGCCCATTCTTACAATGTGCTAAGACAACTTGTCCCTTTCAATTGATCAATAACTTAATTTACTTCAGAGCACAAATACTTAGGCAGTTTTAGAAATGGTGTGAGTTGTGTTTCTATAGTCCCACACACACCCACACCCACACACAGGACAGGACAGGAACTGAAGAAGCCAGACCTGCTGAATCCTGCAGCGCTCTTAACAGAAGGCACAAGAATTATTTTTCAAGCAAGCGTTTTTGCAAACCTGCTCACAAGATAAAGTGCAGCCCTTTAGACCCCAATTCAAGGAACACCAAAATACACACCCTGTATACAGCCCATGTACAATGCACAGACAATGTCATGATCCCAGTGACAGAGCCCCAGCCTCCACAAATAAGAAAGATTAATCTGAAGAGAAAGTTTCAGAGGAGGGATTATCTGTATCAGAACCTCTTAAATAGGTGTAACCCTAGGGATGGACTCAGCACTCTCTCCATGGTCAAAGGAGACGCTTTAGCCTCCTCTTTGGGCTCTGAAAGGGAATCACATTCTACCCAGTGTTGCCAGAGTCAAGAGCTTCAGGATGAGGGACCTTTAAAAAAACAGCAGGTGTCTTGGGGAAGGGGTGAAACTAGTCACCCTGCATTCTAAGGCAGGTACTTAAACTTCCAGTCTACTCATACCTCTGCTGAAACAACATTCAAGCCTACCTTGCTTGTAGAACGTGACTTAGACTTGAGGCGCAATCCTAACCTGGAGTTAGGCCAGGACAGTTTGGCTGGCACAAGGGCCACAGTAGCCCCCTTGTATCCGCGGGAGATACATTCCAACTGCTACTGCGGATACCCAAAAGTGCGGATAGCAGCAAGCCCTATACTTACTAAGGCATTCTGGGAAACAACCAGAAGTTGCATTCTGGGCACAATCAGAGGTGAGTTATGTTGTTCCTCCCTAAGAATTCCCCCTGACTCTATGTTGTTAGTGAGAGCACTAATTGGGCCAGAAAGGAGTTTAGAGAGCAAAGGCTACTAGGAAGTTGGTTGGAGGGCTGCAAACAAAGAGAAATGAATCATGAGCAAGATGGGGGGAATTTCTGAACCAAAACCACAAATAACTGAAACCGTAGAAATTGAGTCTGAGGATATGGATGGCTACTGTAGTTTAAACCAGTGGTTTTCACCTGCTGGTACTTCACCTGCTGCCCCACTGCAAGTTGGAAGAAAAAATACTACTATGACTTGCCTGACCCTGTTGCATGCGGAGATGGCTTGTAGCAAGTATGCTGTGCATCAGTGGCACGATGTGGCTGTGCAGAAGCCCAGCCCTTCTAGAAGAGCAATGGGTTGGGCAAGAGCAGAAGAGAGACCAGGAGGCAGCAGCAACCAGAGAAGCCCTTAACAGGAGGGACAACTGTGGGCCAAGCCACTCACTTCTTCACGCTGCAGCTGCATCTACGGCAGTGGAATTTGGAAAAGTAACACTTAACAACAACAACAACAAAACCCACAACAGTTGAAAAGTCTTGGTTAAACGATGTATTACTATATAGCTGAATATCCATTTCATAAGTATACTGTACTGATTACATCTTAAATCTTCACCACAAATGTAATGGAAAATTTTAGAAGCTCACAATTCAGCTGGGCAGAAATCGAACTGAACCAGCTTTGCACTTTTCAGTGGAGGAGAAAGTCCTGGCTAGGTAACCTTAATCTGCCTCTGGTCTGTTGGGTAATCTTTTTCTTTTCCAATCAATGGGGGACACAAATGACATCATCTGTGTGGTGAACAGGAAGGGCACCTATACTCAGTGATGTCATTCAGGGGGAACGGACCAGAACGGGCGTTCCGGATCCTAACGGGCTCCGTGGCTGGTTCCGGGTTCCCGACAAGTGCCCATCAAAAGTGAGTTCCTGTTCCTAAATCATTTGAATGACACCACTGCCTACACTGCTATTTCATCTCTGAAAGTCCGGCACAAGCCCAGGACCTTATGTACCAACCATAAATACGGTAGGAAGAATGCAGCATATAAAGCTCTAATTGCTAAGAATTAGTGTATCAGGGCCGGGTTTTTTTTGTTTTTGTTTTTGTTTTTTTGAAAAGTCAGATGAAGTCCAGTTCAGATACCACACTCCAATAATCCAAACCAGGTTTTGGAAAATCAGGACATGATGCTGTCGGCTCATCTGCTCCCTCCTCTCCTCACATTTTGATTCCATCCTCATTTCCTGGTTTTCTCTTCTAACCATGATGTGCCATGATGTTCAACCAAGGTGACAATGGATAACATTAGGGCAGCAGGTCTAGTCGAGAGGGTAAAAGCCGCCGTTTGCCAGAAGATAAGATTCGAAGGTCGCCAGTTTGAGAACACCGGAAGTTTCCATGAGCGGCAGACCTTGAAGAATGTGGCTGATAAGATCTGAGCTGAGCTGTCTCCGGCTGCCTGTGAAAGAGGAGTTGTGCTGGGCCAGCTGTTTCTTTGGTGAGAGCATAGAAGCCGTTTATCAGCTGGAGGGAAGGCGATCATGCGGCCAGAAAGAAAGACTGGACTATGAAAGTTTCATTGAATGTAGTAGTTCTTGAAAGATAGAACCTGTTTGTGATTTGTAAAATCCCTTGGGGTTAGAAAAGCCTGTCTATGTAAACTGCCTTGAATTAAAGTCAAAAGAGCAATCTAATGACCAAGAAAAGTGGTATATAAATACTGGTATTATTATTATTATTATTATTATTATTATTATTATTATTATTATTATTATTATTATTA
>JAJKFI010000032.1:3942529-3964194 GCA_029204185.1 Lerista edwardsae
CTCTCTCTCTCTCTCTCTCTCTCTCTCTCTCTCTCTCTCTCTCTCTGGAGAGAGGCCCCTAGACTTCAAGATATCTTCAACTTTCTCTCCTCTGCTATTTCTACATGCCCACCCACACATGCATCAAATGTCCCCCAAACGACATACTGTATGGATCCCACTGAACTTTTATAAATGCACTTTGCGTTGGTTTCTTATCTTGGCTAGTATTAATCACATTTGGTTTCTTATCTTGGCTAGTATTAATCACATTTTTTACCCTACAGTTGTTGATCACTATTGCAGATCACGGTTACAAATTTGATCCATCGTCTGTCAGAGCGGTGAGAAGTTGGTACCTCAGTGGAAAATAATTCTAAATGATCATGAAGAAGATGTGCTTTCTCTATTTTATGATCCTTTGATTGTTCTGTTTCAAGGTCTTCACCTGCTGACATATCTTGCAGCACAATCCTATGCATTTGGTTTTACTCAAAAGTAAATCCCACTAAGTTCCATGGAACTTACTCAAAATATGTTTATATAGAATTGGAGTTTTAATAGCAGCTCAATTGGAGTTCTTAATAGCAGAAGAAATTAATTGCTCCAGTAGCACATGAGTGACTTTTTTATGCATGAGAAATGGTGTACCCCAGTGGGTCATGAGCCAATTTCAGGTGGATGGCAAAGCATCTAGGGCAGGTATATTGAAAATATGGGAAGATGGGTTATGTTGGAAAGGAAGCGTGTGTAGTTGTTTTGCTTGCTTCAAGGTTGTAAATAGTAGTTGTTTTTAACTACTACCAAAAATAAGACATCCCCTGAAAATAAGCCCTAATTCATCTTTTGGTGCAAAAAGTAATATAAGGCCCGGTCTTATTTTCGGAGAAATAGGGTAGTATTATTTTCTGTCTCAGCAGAAATTGACCAGTGAATTTCTTCCGTAGGATAGCTGATTCAAACTATTCTATGTCTTTTATGGCTCTTGTCTCTTAGGTTTTATTTTAATAAATTCAATTTAGAATTGTAACCTTCAGCATCCCAGAAGTAATTTTTTTCTTGACATGGTATTAATTGGAATGGGATGATCCATCTGTTCACAGTAGCAGGACAATGCCTCAAAGTAGGAGTGATCTCCATCATATCGCACTAGTTGCATTCTGTTAAATTCAGCAGCACTACAATAAGAGCAGGAGGCATTTTCTTCTAAATGACTTGATATTATGCCCTCCATTTGTTCTCTTTCACTTTGATTCATGTGGAGACTTAAACATTTTCAGTGTTAAATCTACCAAGTCTTTAGAAACACTCTCTGTTTCTGGATCCAAATTTTTGATGGAGTCTCCTCCTAACTTAGTGCATCTCATATCCCATAAATTAAGACCTTTTTTCACTCTTCTTGACTCTTAGGACTCTTTGTGTAGTATTGTACAGCTGATTGCTACATGCATTAATTCTAAATAAAGTTTTTTTGTTTTTACTTTAAATAGCCAAAATTTGTCGGTACGTGCATGGCGTTCCACAGCCTTTACATGATTCACACATAATAAAATTAACATTCCATAAGAAAAGTAAAAAAAAAATTGCAGATACAGAATTTGGAAATTTCAAAATTAACCGCCCGTGCCATATTTTGTGTGTCACCAGAATGGTTTGGCACTAAAAGCTTGCTTTCTTTTCCCAGGCAACTGTGGTCACAGCCCATCATGTCCTGGGAGAGTAGGAGAACTTGGTGAATTGGGGTCATGGGGATTAAAAATAACAGCAGACCCTAATATAGGGTCCTAACCCCTGCTAACTGGGCAAGAGGCACTTTTTCAAGTGGTGTTCCTCTTATATTTAGCAGGGGGAGAGTAATTGTCCCTCTTCAACCCAGCACAGTGTCTTTTCGAGTCGCTGTTGCTGGTGATGTTCTACATTTTTTTTTTTTAGATTGTGAGCCCTTTGGGACAGGGAGCCATTTAACTTTATTATTACTATTTGCCTGTAAACCGCTTTGTGAACTTTGTGTTGAAAAGCGGTATATAAATACTATTTGATTGATTGATAGTCTCTCCATGGCTTTTGGATACATTAAGGCTGAAGGAGTAACTTTTAATTCTGTGATGGAATGTCTCTAAATTAGAACGCAATGGTGTTACAGGTCTTCCAGCTGACTAAGGTTGCCAAAACTGAAGCTACACCTGGAGATTGTTTTCCTCCCAATGTGATGTCAGTCAGTCAGTCAACAGGTACTTATATACCGCTTTTCAACACGAAGTTCACAAAGCGGTTTACAGGCAAATAGTAATAATGAAGTTAAATGGCTCCCTGTCCCAAAACGGCTCACAATCTAAAAAAGAAAAAAAAACCAGCCCGCCAGCACCAGCCACTAGAAAGACTGCGCAGGGGTGATGAGGGACAATTACTCTCCCCCTGCTCAATATAAGAGGAACACCACTGGAAAAAGTGCCTCTTGCCCAGTTAGCAGGGGTAAGAATGTTAATGTTAGAAGAATGATGTAATGTTAGAAATTCTTAAAGGCCCTGTTTAAATCTCGAGGCTGGCTTTCAGTAGTCACTTGGAGATAGATGCTCCAAGGAATCCTGGAGATTCCAAGCCAAACCAGGAAGGTTGGCAACCCTAAAGCTGATCCATTACTTAAGTAGGCTTAACTATTTATCTTCTTAGTGTCCTTGGCAGATTGACCCAGTCCTTTCACTGTGACCGCACTTTTGACCAGGGTAGTCTATTCCTAGAAGGTGAGTTATAGTGAGAAAAGCTTGTCTAAGCAGCTCAGCAAACAATTAGAATTTGACAAGAACCCATATAACACAATGTCTATGCTGTCTTCAGAAAAATGTCCTGAAAGTGGCATTCATTAGGAACTACGTACCCTGTCTCAACCTCCAGTTCGTTGACAGTAAATACATCCTAATTGAGTTAAGTATCTAATATAAGTACTGGGGCTGAGTCTTGAGCTTTCCAACTTGCAATCCGATTGAACCTAATTGGTTTTCAGTCATGGTTTGCTTGGCCTATAGAGTTACACAGAGACTTCTCCTGCATAATGGAATAAAGGCTGGCTGAGCTTTTATTATTGAGGGATAGGTTACTGGCTCCTGAATATTTTAAAAGGACAGGGAAATGGCAGACAGATTATGTTTGCCCCTTCTGTCAGCTATTTAAAGTCAATATACAAACTGCGTTTCAAGGAACTCTTCTTAAAAGCTACAGTCCCGAGAGGGTCTGAAGGTGATCAACTGTTCCAAAGCTGTTTTCCTTACTACAACATAAAATGGTGAGTATATGTTATGAATGAATGAATTTATTTTACCAAAAAGGGTAAAAATTGGCTGATGTAGCACGTAGACTCTGAAAAGTTCATAGTGTGTACCTGTTCAGAGGGTAAAGAGGAGCTCCATGTCACTCAATAGTCTAATGTTGGGATTTAGTCTTGTTTGAAGTATTAGTTTGCAATCTGTGCTTTCCTGAGAGTAAACCCCATTTAAGACCATGGGACTTGCTTCTGGATAATAGGTTTGTGCTGTGAGTGGATAATAGCATTGGGCCACTGATCTTTTTCTCTTTTCTCCTACTTATGTTTACTTCTTTCTTTTCAGATCAGCAGATTAGAAATCATATAAGTGCATTTAAGTAGCTTTAAAAAAAATCTGTTTGTTCTGCTATCCCAAATAGGGTCCTATCTATTTGCGCATGGATAGACATTTGATAGCTGTCATGATGTGACAGTGTGTTGTATTGGAGAGAGAACTGGACTTGGAATGGGGAAACTTGGGTTCTACTCGGCCTCTGAGGCTGCTGAGTGGGATCTCAGACCAGTCACTTTCTCTCAACCTAACGTACCCTATTGGTGTGTTTTCATATCCCAGGGGAGAAATAATTCCTTGTATGCTGCCCTCAGCTCCTTGGAGCAAGGGTGGGACACAAATGCAAATGGTTGGAGTGGGCAAGGTACAGCGGCTCTGCTCGTCCTGCTAACTTACAGCCCACAGAGAACCCAGCTGCTGCAGCAGGTGATCTGCTCACTGCACTGGTGTGGTGGCCCCCAATGTGGTGACCTTGGTCACATCGGCTTAAGGGTGGCCCTGCTTTCATAAGATAATAATTTTCATGGTAAGAATGATGCACCCAGCACTTCCTCTGTCCCACACCGCACCCTTATTCTGGGGAAAAAATGGGAGAAATTGTTGGCACCATCCAGAAGAATCCATGATAAGCCTCCTTCCCTGTTGCGTAGCAGAGACCCAGATTTCCCAGGGATCCACCAAAATGGTTGCAGTAGCAAAGGGCTAATCGTCATGGGGGATGAAGGAATGCAATCTCCACTGAATCAACCGGATCAGGCAAGTTAGAGATGAAAGTATGTTTATTACAACAGGGATAGTAGGCAGAAGAGGTTAAAGATAGTACAAACAGACACATGCTAAGAAGACATAGGCGCTGGAGGGCCTAGGCATAGTTGTTACAGCGCAGTGGCTAGTTGGTAAAAGGCAAGTGGGTAAATTAGCAGAAATCTGCATGACTTCCTAAATTTACAGTGCCATCCTATGAATGGCACTCGGTCTTAAGTTAAATGAAGCTGACTCACACAAGCTGACTCGCTATGAATGGTACTCAAAATTAAGTTAAATGAAGCTGACTCACACATAAGTGTGTATAGGATTGCAGCCTTAGTGGGGATTGCTTGCTCCAGACAGTGGCTCCCATTCAGCATTCCCATTCACCATTCCCTGCAAAGTGGGCTGGATCTTGATAATAATTGTTGTCTGTCAGCTTAGCCCAGTGGTTCCCAAACATTTTTGAAGCCCTAGGCTGCTGCCTGATTTATAAATGCTAAGGGGTGTGGCTGTAATGGTGATTTAGTAGCATAGCTTCCTTCCCCCCCCCCGAATAGCACCTTAGTCTGCCCTATGATTAAGGGCAGCATTATGATGTACATAGGGCAGATTAGGCTGTCAGTTTTGTGAACAATCAAAAACTGGGTCACAATTCACTCGTGGGTCCTAGACCCACAGTTTGGGAACCATTGACTTAGCCCTATATGTAGAATAATGTCATTATTCTGCCTCATTGGTCAAGTCATGGTTCATTAGCATTCTTACCTGCCTTTGGACCCTGGACAGGTAGATAGGGATTTGTATAGCCCAATCTGGATGCATCCCACTTCCAACAGGAGAAGAGTGCTAACTGATGCTTTCTGGGATGAAGAAACTTCTCCATAAACAGTAGACCATATGCTAACACTTAATGATGGTGATCTAAAGAATTTGGTACCCATTTTGCAACAAAGAAGGGGAAAATTTGGGAATTCTCACCTCATTGTGTAAGTCTACATATCAACAGTCGGTTTGCATTCTTAAAAGAGTACTTGTTCAATATGGGCTGCTCATCCCTCTATAAGGAGAGGGAGAGGGAGAGAGAGAGAGAGAGAGAGAGCGCAATGGCAGTTGTCCACAATAACTAAAATAAGCCTTCATATTCAGAGGCCGTATAACTCTGCCTACCAAATTCTGGAACTAACATGATTGTCACTTTCATATTGTATTTCTGGCGCACACTAAAGACATCTGGTTGGCTGCTGTTTGATTTGTTATGGCACGATAATTTCAATGTTCTGTGCATTTCCTGGCATATATTAGAAATAGTGGTGCATGTAGTAACATAGTTGCCTGTCTCCATGCAGACGGATGTCCATTGGCAACCAGAGCATTAATAAGATTTGCTAATGTGCGTGTTACCATGTTAGACAATTTGCAGTCTATAGCAATGATTCTCAAGAGGATTGTTGCATCAGGAGCTTTTTATGGCTCAGGGCCTAGGGTGCTGGCAGTGTTTTTGTTTGGCCAGCAGAGCAGCATGTGAAACTTAACTTGCCTGGGGAGACATTGGATTCAGGTTGTGTATATTGGCAAAGGAATTAGTGTTGACATGACCCTTTTCCTAAATTCTTCTCTGTTATTCTTCCAATTTAAAAACAGCAAGATGCTCAAGTAGCTAGTATTGTATCCTTTTGTGAACAAGGGAAACTACTTTGATTGTTGTACTGTTGAATCAGTCTGTTGAATCTCAATCCAGCGGGTGTGGAAGGTGTTGCTGGACAATTGTTGGGGGTGGGGGAGTCTAGTTTTGGAAACTATTGCTAATCAAGGCCAAATGCCATAGCTGGGTCACATTAGCTGAAAAATGTTACATTTGCATACCATTGAAGCTATGTAAGAAACAGAGACAACATTGCAGGTCTAGCTTTTCCTTTTGGAACAGTTATAATAATAATAATAATTAATAATAAATAAATAATAAATAAATAAATAAATAATGGCACCTATTGTTTCCAATGAGAGCCTTTTTCCTTGGTAAATAAATATTAGGCTGAGACACCTGATCCAGAGAAAATAAGGTTAACCATTCCTCCACTGACATGGTCCCATTATGCGGGGCAGTGGGTGGGAACTGCTGCCATTTAAAAACACACACACACACACGCACAAAGTACTATAATGTGTCATTTGACAATTGAAGCCCAATCCTATTCAAGTTTCCAGTGCTATGCAGCAGTGCCAATGGGGCACACACTTCATCTTTGGTGTGGGAGCAGTGATAGAGGTCTCATCAAGGTAAGAAAATATTTGCTATCTTTCTTCGGCTGCATTGGTGCTGGATATTTGGATAGGATTTCGCACTTGGGGGTGTGAAACAATACTAACAATCTTTCTAGCACTGGAGTAAGAGCAATGTAGCTCAAAGCTAAGTTTGTTCCCTTATCTTGAGGAGGTCTTGGACTGCCCCCACCCAACTGCAGGATGCAGCATGTGCTCCATTGGCACAGTTATGCGAGTGCTGGAAAGTTGGTTATGAGTTGGACCATAGGGAGCAATCCACAGGTGCCCTTGGGCCAATGCATGTTGCTTGCTTGCCCGATGTGGTCACAAACTGTAAGGCCTATCTGTGCCAAGAAATTGGGTGTTGGGCCGACGTAGGCAGCAGTGTTGACCCATGGACAACGGTCACGTTTGGCCAGTACAAGGGCTTTGAAGGGCAAGGGAAGGCAGGAGGGATGTGGAATGGGGGAGGTGTACAGGGAGTACAGTCCCATGGGCAGGCCAGCCTGGGGAGGGAAGAGGAATCAATTTGGCCAGGCCAAGCAGCCCCAATCTAGGCCACTTTGACTTGGGCCAGTGATTTTGCAGCACTGATCCAAGCAACCCCATAGGGCTGCCTGGGTCTTACTCCGGAGTAAGGGTACAAATGGCCCCTTGCCCGGTGGTGAGCTCCAGCTGCCTCCTACCCTGCATAGGATGCAGCACAGGCCAGCTGGGTTAGAATTGGTCTATTACAGTAGTCTCTTTTGCCTCCAGTAGTTACTATTTAAACAGTGAATACATCTGAAAGTAGGGGTGAAATTCACAGACCTGAACCACCCTTTTTCAGGCTAGGTGCTTGAACAGATGGTGGGTATCTTAACTCCAGGTTTTCCTGGATGAGACTGATGGTCCAGGCCCATTTCAGTCGGGTTTCAGGCAAGGTTTGGGAAATGAACTACCTTGGTCATCCTGATGAATGATTTGTATTAGAAGATAGATGGAGGAATGAAACCCTATTGAGAATCCTGGACCTCTTAGCAGTTTTCAATGTCAACAGCCATGTTATCCTTTTAGACTGCCCAGCAGGGATAGGTGTGAGTGACATTGTATATAGATTAAATGATGCCAATTATTTCTTAAGGACAGAGTCCAGAATGTGGTCCCAGAATACTGTTATTGTGCTGCCTAGTCTTTATCTCAGAAAGGATTCCACAATGTTCTTGTTTCCTATGCGGTTTAATAGCCACATGAAACTGCTGAGTGAGGTCATCTGGAGGTTTGGACCATTGGGTCACCAGTTTACTAATGACATCCTATTTATTTATTTATTTATTTTAATGCATTTTTATACCGCCTTTTTCCAGATTTCACTGGACTCAAGGCGGTTTACATGGGCAGGCTGTTCATAAACCCCATTTTTCAATTGGGGTTTTTACAATTATTGTTCTATTCACAGAACCCTCAATTTCTTCAGATGTTTCCCATTCAATGTGTGGTCATGATCCTGGCTGCTCTCCTGCACCTTATGAGCCTTCATAGTCCACCACAGATCACACCTTGGCCAGTTCTTTTGTCGGCTGACTCCTCCACACTCCTCCCATTCCTCCACAAGCTCTGTCAGTGACTTCCGGTCTCCCATCCAAGGCCAATCCAAGGCTGATCCTGCTTAGCATCTTCAGGCAAAGGCAACAGCTCAACCTCCAGACCGCACTTCCTGCCCATTCTATCTCATTTTTTTAATCTGACCCAAAGGAGGCAGTGGAAGCCCTGAACCTAGGGTTTAGGCATAGGAAGATAGTGCTGGGGTAGGGGGGAGATAAAGCTAAAACTCAATCCAAACAAGATGAAAGTGCTGTTGGGTGCTCCAGCAATGTGAGAGGTATTGTTCAGACTGTCCTTGATGGGTTTGCATTCCCCATTTAAAGAGCAGGTTTACAATTTGGGGGTGCTCGCAATCAAGAGCTTCTCCTAAAGGCCCATCTTTTATCAGCCTAGGCTGATTTGGTAGCAATGGCGTTTCCTGCAGATAGCCAATCTAGCTGCCATTATCCATGCTCTGGTCACTCCAACTGGAATGTGCTCTTTGTGAGACTGCCAATGGAAAAACATTTGGAAACTTCAATTGGTACAAAATGCAGCAGCCAGACATTTATTTGCGGCTAATAGGCGGGATCACATCACCCCAATTTTTTCAGGAATTGCATTGACCATCAATTTGTTTCCAAACTCGGTTCAAGTTGCTGGAAATTGCCTTTAAAGCCCCAAATGGTTGGGACCGGGATGCCTCAAGAACCAGCCATCCCTTTATGTGCCATCCCATATGCTCCAGTCATTTGGGACTACCTTGTCTTCTGCAGCATGGCAGGCATTTGCCAGGAACAGGGCGATTAATTGGGAGTTTTGGTATACATTTGCTGCTTTTTAATTGGTGACATTGCTTTCTTTTACTATTTTTCCTGTTTTGTTTTTGACTATAAGCCACCTTGGGTTGCCCGAAGCATGCAAGAAAGCGGAGTAAAATGTTTAAATATAAAAATAATAATTAACAAATTGCGGCAATTATAGAGCAATTTGAAAGTGACTCAAGGTTCTTGGGGCAGGCTTTGTGGCTCCTGCGGTCTGGAATTCCCCGAGTGCCTAAACAAACCCACGGCAAGGTTGTTGATTCAGGATAATGACTTCAAATTAGCAATCTCTCAAGCAACCTTGGGATCGCTGATCATGTAAACAAGCACCGTTTTATTTAACTACCGCATCAGGTTGGTCCTTCTACCATCCTCAGGAGCTGTTTTAGTCGCGGTTTGAATTCCGGAGTCAGTCCTTTGAAGAGAAATGTCGGCACCCACTCAGGAGGCATCCTTTGCTTGATATAGATAAGCTTTTAAATGGTGCTGGGAAATGGAGCGTTATTAAACCAGGATGCGCACACTGCTTTATTAATGAGGCTCATTTTAGTAAGTCAACTCTTCCAAATGGAAAGCAAAATACTGCTGACCTCTTGTACATTCCAATTAGGCATAATCTTCACGGGAGTGAAATGTTCAATGCTGGCTGACGTACACTTTAGACAAATAAAACTGGAAAATAAGCCTTTTTCCCCCTCTTAGGCTCAACTATATCACAACAAAAAAGACTGTGGAAGAAAAATATTAATCTATCAGCTGCACTTTTCATGAATATCACCATTAGTTTGTGTGCCTTTGCATAATACTCCTATGTAGGAACAGCTCTACGCTTGATTTTAGCATGCTGTATTTTTACTACGACTGTTATGAAGTATATTTATATACCGCTTTTCAACAAGTTGTTTCCAGTTGGACCCCACGCCGAAGGTAAAAATAAAATTAATATTTTTACTAAATCATTTTGTAGTCACTAAAACAAGTGGTTTTATAACTACCTACTTGACGAAGATAATCTACACATTTTGTTAGTTACTGTTACGCTAACACGTCCGCAATTTTATATTAAAATGTGCTTGGATCCATTTGGTCCATGGACTCGTATACACATTTTGTGCACATTTTGATTGCTTTTCATTCTACAATAGAGATACAAAGACTATATTAATTTTATTTGTATATGTAAGATTCTACCGACCTTGGCGTGAACCTGGAGCCCTGCAAATCATGCTTACAATTGGGCCAGTGGCTCCATGTTCATATACTCGCCACTTCAAGGTGCTACAGGTCGTGAGTTATGAACTGGCCCTTGGATGCTTGCAAAAGATTATGCATATTTTCTTTCAAGCTAGGTTAATGTTACGGGGCTCTTGTATTCAGTGCATTGAAAGTTAAGTCTTTCTAGGCTTTCCTGTTACACGATCCCATTATTGATTGTTGGAGATGTCATTAAGCCTCCGTTGTTTGGGCTGAGCCGTCACCAGAAAGATTAATAGGGAGATCATTCATCTTTTGCCTGAATGCTTTCCTCAGATGTGTTGCAAAGTTTGAAGAAAGTGGCAGGAAGAGAAGTTAGAGGCTAGGCTGGCTGCAAAGTCCTGTTGAGGTGCTGTTTGTGATAAATGGCCAAACAGTTTTGCGTGGCTGTGGTGTGCGTCTGCCAGCTTGTGGCAATTATGTTCTATCTTTGGGGAGGTTTTTTTTTCTAATAACAAGTATACCTAATTCCTTAGGCTTCGTATAGCCAGGAAGTCCTAATGACTGTCTTCCAGGCTTTCTCTCTGTCTTCCTTCTGTTTATTTGTTCGCCCATTCGCTTCCCGACTTATGGCTAGTCAAGTGTTGGAGCATCTATAAAGAAGATGGATGGCCATACTTTAATAGGAAAGGGAGGTTTTGTGTATCTAAGTCTATAGAGAATTATTGGATGCCGGCAAGCACCGAAGACTTAGTCTTTCTGTCTTACTTTAACGAGTCGCATATTAAAGAAAAATGCAGTAGTGTGTTCTCACCTTGCTGTGGGCAAGGACAAGCCCAGTCCAACAAGTTATTTCCACTCTCTGGTATTCTGTACTTGGTTATAAAAAGCGTTTGACACCTTTTTAGGTATTGCACTTGGAAACCTGTTTTTGTTGTTTAATTTGTCATTGCTTTGTTGGTTCCTAATAATAAGAGGGTAAACGAAAGGTAAATCCAGATTTATTTTTCTCCTGTTGAAAGCTTTAATTACTCATTACATGGCGAGGTCTCTGTGGAGCTTGCTTTGTTTGTGTTGTATAAAGCAATTCTGGCTCGACACTTTCTCACCTATTCGTCATCTCCCAAGAACCTTCATTTTGCTTAGGGATTTAGAATTATTTTAAATTTCCTTGCATTATGAGGCATAAGCTGCTTCCATATTCCACAGAGGTGAAGTTTGCAAACCAACAACAAATAAATTTTCACAAAGTACATTTTCACAAAGAGTACACAGCTCCCTTTTGAATATTAAAGGTTGGCTTTTTATCTGTTTGTTTCTTACTGCATATTTACAGGCCAAGTGTCCCACATTAAAACGGCTCAAACTAGCTTGTAACTTTAGAATCCTACATGCAAGTTGCAATACAGTAAAAAATAGTTTAAAATGACATGGCACAGAAAAAAAAGGTGACCATCCCCAAGAAGAGTTTTCCTAGAGACAGAAGGGGGCTATCATTGTCCAGATTTCTTCCCACTCACTTAGAGCAAGCCAGAAAGGGATCGGAACATGAACTAGAGCAGGGGTGTCAAACAGAAGGCCTACAGGCCACATCCAGCCCATGGAAGCTCTTTATCCAGCCCACATGATAATTGGGCTGTTCCAGCTCAGACCATTCAGTAGTGCTGCTTCGGTACTTCAAAATGGCGGGCAGAAGCATCCACAGGCCATATTTAAGGGGTTATTTAAGGGGTCCATGCTGGCTGCAGGTGCCATTCTGAAGATTCTTGCAGCCTCTGGAAGTTCTCTGCAGCATTCAGAGATTTTTTTGGGACTTCCTGCTGCACTCTGCTGGCTTCCTAAGGGTCTATGCTGGATTCTTCTGATGGCAGATAAGGTACCTCTTGCACCTAACGCCATTGATCCCATAGGATCACTGGTCTATTATCTGAGAATTAACTGTCTACCAGGATTTCTAGGAACCTAACCCTAGTGGATAATGACTGACTGTATAGCTCTGGAAAAGAAGGCAACAACAAAGATCAATTTAGAAGATGGTCGTAAGAATAGCTGTTGATATCTAGCGCTTGACGCACATTACCGTATAAATAATCATGCATATTGTGAAGTTATCCCCAAATTTCAGACTGAAATCTGAGAGGGAGCTCATGGTAGAGCTAAGATTTGAATGGGTGACTTCCTGATTTGTAGCTAAGAACCCAGTCCTATCCAGCTTTCCAACATAGATGCAGCCACAATGCAAACCTGGGCTAAGGGAACAAAAAAAATTATCCTGGGATAAGGGAGGCTACTGCGACTGCCCCACTTCCACAGAATGCAGTGTACAACCTATTGGCATGGCTGCATCAACACTGGATAGGATTGGGCCTGAGCAACCAAATCCTAAAATGCCCTTCTCCTGTAGGAGCAGCAGTGCCAAAATGGTGACCGCTCCATCCAACAGGAGCCATGGCTGCTGTCAGAGGCTCCTCAGGTCACTGGCCCCACAATGGGCGGCCTAGTCTGCACCAGCTATTTTGCTGGCACTGACTTGAGAATCTCCCTATAGTACCATGCAACCCAACACATAGAATATGGTAGTGGAGGCTACTGCTGGTCCCAACCCCATCCTCACAACCTCACCCCTGCCCAAAAAGAGCACACCCCCAGTGGAAGATACACTTACCACCAAGTGGTTCCACATCAGGTTCTCCATGCTCTTGGCCAAATCCTACTGGTGCTGGCCCAGTGCCAGCAGTATGACCATACCACCGGTACTAAATTGCCTTATAGCATTTTTTTTCACACCGACACTGGCAGAACAAGCGTACTGCTGGTATCGAGGGGGTTAGGACTGGACACCACCCCCGAGTCCCTTGGTTATTAGTGTATACAAGCTTTGGGATATTAACAATTTTAAGCTGTAATAAAAAATTAAGGAACTAGAAATGAGAAGGCAAATGGAGAAACCAAATTCAAAATTAGAGGAAGGAGATGGCAAAGGAAGAAAAATCTGCAATTAAACAGAGGTCTAAGAAAGCTGTTCATCCCAGCATATGCACGCTTCCTTCATTTCATTGGAAATAATCCCAATGAATTTAGTGAGGCTTGTGCCCTGGGGAGTCTGCAGAGAAGACTGCAGCCTTAATCTCATATTTTGATGTTGTCTCCAAATATGAATTTTGCTTTCTTTCTTTTAGAATACAAATACTTAAAAGCAGCATGCAGTTCCTAGGTCACTCAATTTGGTTTTGTGAGCGTAGTGTTGGGAACTGCAACACAGGCTGGATTAGCGTTAGGCATGCTATACTAAATGCCGATCATGTTACTTATAAAATGAGGTCCAGTTCACTGCAATTGTATTATCTCCACGAGTTGGCTTAATGAGTTTGGACTCCTTCATGATATGTATGAAAAGCTCAATGGAAGACTTTCAAACTACTTCCCCTTTACCATGAGCAAATCAGCCAGCTGTTTTTGATCAATACAATGCTATTGATGGCAAGATGAAGATTACCATAAGGAAATCCCTGCTTTGTCTTTGAGCCTAAGTTGTAAATGGCTAGTCCACATGAACTTCTGAGGGAATTGTACAATGTAATCCTGTGCATATTTACTCAGAACTAAATCCCTCTGTGTGGAGCTGTGCAATCCAGTGTAAATGTACACTGCACATTTAAGTAAGCTCCACGGAAATTGGCTGCCTTTTTTCTCAGTAAATAAATATTTATAGCTGCACGGCTTCAGCTGCATGGCTATCCATTAATATTCCAGGTGATATTTGTGTTTCGGCGCACTGATAGACTGTTGGCCACCTTAAATGTGTTTATCAACTCTACGCATGACTTTTAAGAAATGCAAAGGCTCACACTGATTAGGTCTTGGCCACCTCAGATGTGTCCTTAAAGTACACAACACCTCTCTCTGAAACACACTCTTGGCAAAGGTAGGCACTCTGAAGGCGCTGGTTTCACTTGGGTAGAAGAGCACATGCTTACTTTTCTCCGATTGACATCTCTGGGACTTCAAAATGATTCAGTTTGGCTGTGTCATTGTCTAAATAAGAAACTTGAGTAGATTTAGGAAAATCTATTTACAGTTTTAATAGGAATGTTGGCCAAACAGAAATTTTATCATTACAGTTGGTGTAAAAAATAAAAAAAAAGGCAGCGTGCTTTCATGTTATATCTGGAAAGAGAGAGAGTGTGTGCTGAATGTGATGACAGTTAAAATGATGCATAAAGGGGCTTGTGTGCCCAGTCTCTTCTATGCAAGCAGCAGCAATGCAGAGCAAGTATTGCAACATCATCTTCACTAAAAGAGACTTTCTCCAGCCTAAAGAACTCTTGCCTTCTTTGCACACCATGAAGGGACCTGCTACCCTGAGATTACTAGGCAAATGGGATGATACCCTCAGTTTGCTTTGCAGCGCAGTTTCCCACCTGGCATCTTGGTCATCACATAAAACACCCACCAGTGCCCTGCTTGCATGTCTGTGCCATGCTTAAACTTGATGGGCCTGATGCTTTAGCAGGACATGCCGCTGTGTAGAAGTCCCATCGTCTTCCTCAGCTAGCTACACAGACAGGCTGCTGACAATGCCAGTCCATCCAAGGCCAGTGTGGGTGGGATTGGGACAGAAGGACGCAATCAAAGAAGTGGGTGAGGAAGGGCAAAGTGGCTCTGAGAGCACGGCATTGTCCACCCACGTTTGTGGACTCTGTCCAAGCCTCATGCAGGTAAAATGACATATCCTCCTATGCTGCAAAAACATAGGATGGGGAGAAAATCTTCCATCCACCGACGCTGCCACTGCTTGTCCCCATTGTTTCAGGGCTGATCCTGCCCCTTCAGTTGCCCAACAGCAGTAGGTTTCCGTATCGGCAAGAGCTCTGCTTTTTCCAGCCTGTTCTTAACTAGATTGCAGCATTGTCTGAAATCAATATTCTCTTACCCTCAGTCTTTACAATTTGAACAATAGCAAGCCCACATAGGTGGTCGCAGGACTAAAACAAAAAAACAGAAGATGGACATCACAGGCAGGGCTGATCCAACCTTGTGGCCAACTGAGGTGGTTGCTTTCGGCAGCAGATTGATGGGGGTACGATCTGCTCCTCTGCTCCTCCTCCTGTTTCTGAATTGGAAAGGGACAGATTGGAAGACGTGTGCGGGAGAGGAGACTCTGCCGAATGCAAGGGGAAGAGACTGGTGCATTACCAGGTAAGAGAAGGGCAACATTTGGCATAGTGCCTCGGGTACCAGGAAGTCTTGGACTGGTCTTGATCACAGACAATAGTGCAATGACATAAGTACAAGCAAAGGGCACATATCTATGCCTTAATTATCATTTTATTTTAATTGGCAAACACAAGCTTTTTGATGAATCTCAAAAAGCCGCTTCCCAGTCATTAGCAATGCAAGTAGTATGTTCAGTACTCCACTGCGACTCGTGATACATGCTAAAGCATCACGATAAACATTTGTTTGGCAAATCCCTGGTTGTTGTTGTCATTTTCCTTCCCCTTTTTTGCCTATTTTTTTCCCCACTTACTTGGGTTCTTGATTCTAGGTTCTTGGGATGCCCAGTTCCTGAAGGACAGTTGAACTGTTCCAAGACAGTCGCCACGTTGACACTGTCATGGTGTAGTTTATTGTTTAAACCATGTGCCTCTTCCTCCACTGACTGGGTGAGGGGGAAAAAAGAACCTGGCTTTGAGCCAGCTCATTGGACTGTGAAGCCCATCTGATTCCCAAGAGCAGGAAATTCAGAGACTGACATGATGCCCCATCCCATTAACTAGATTGATTATTTATTTGAAGAATTTATACCTCACCTTTCCCATGCTGATACAAATGCCCAAGGCGACTTACATGGGCAGGCTAGCCTAAACTACCATCTTGCTCTCGCTCTCTCTTATAAAAAGTGGAATTGTGTTCCTCCCCCTTGTGGATTTGCCCAGGTTTGGGAGCATTATGAAGACTTGCCTACCTATTCTGCTTCAGAGTGGGTGTAAGGACCAAGAACCTAGGACAGCGGGCTACAGAAAAATACCCATAGACATCCTAGCAGTTTTTGTTTTATTTACCACTTGCATTTTCACTTTTTTGAAAATGAAAATGTGGTTCCATCAGGCAGAGAGGTGGGACCTATATTAGCTGGCTACAGAAAATTGGCAGTACTGTGCCTTTTTTTTTTAACACACTGAAAGTCCAGTAAGCAAAGCTGGTGTATGTTTAAAGGGAAAACAAGGCTAGAAATGAGTGGGTGACTGAATCCAATTATTTATAATGCAGGAAATGTTAAATCAATTTCACCGGAATAAATGAAATGAATAAAATGTGGGGGTTTGCCTTGAAATATATTTTTTCTGAAGATGTGATGAGCAAGAAATGAATAAAGAGCTAGGTTCATAATGGATTTGTGTTCAGGATTCAGTGGCTGTTAGGAGCCTAACAAGGGGTGGTTCTAGTGAAAGATTCTCAGAAAATATTTCTCCGATTGATTTATTCCAGGTAAGGTCTTCCAGACCACAAAGGTGGTTGTTTCCACTGAATATAACAGCATAATGTGGCCACTAAGCTTTCCCAAGAGAAATGTATCTCAGGGTTAGGGTTAGGAGGAGCACAGTTAGGCCAGCTAAATTTGGCTGGCACAAGGGACACGGTGAAGTATGTTTGGACCACGCTTGGAGTCAGACAGGCCAGTGCACAGACATGCACTGTCCTCCCTGACACCGAGAGTGGTCCAAACATGCTTTACGATGGCCCTTCTGCCAGCCAAACTTCGCTGGCCTAACTGTGCCAGCCTAACTGCAGGTTAGGATTGCGGTCTCAGTTGTTTCCTTGATGGTTAAGTTAGTTGTGACAAACATAAACCCAGCTGTGAGACATCCAAAGCACTATTGCTATTAATAAATGGTAATATACAGCTTTAAAAAAAGTTGTTCAAAAAGCAGTTTACGTGGCAAAACAAATCAGTAAATGGTTCCCTCTCCCCAAAAGGCTCACAGTCTAAAAAGAGATGAAGAGACACCAGCAACAGCCACCGGAAACGATGCCATGCTGGACTTAAAAGGAACAGTTGCTCTCCCCAGTGTTGAAATTCAGCCAGTTCTCACCTATTCTGCAGAACCGGTTGCTAATTTTAGGTTGAGAGAGGGAAGAAAGGCAGCAGATGGCCCTGAAGGCTGCCCTGAAGGACATAGAACCGGTTGTTAATTTATTTGAATCCCACCACTGGCTCTCCCCCTACTAAATATAAGAGGACACCACTTTAAAAGGTGCTTCTTTGTCCAATTAGTAGAGCAGGAGCCAGTCCCAGTATGTTCAGTGTAGCTCACTCCCAGGAAAGTGTGTTTTAGGATTGCATCCTTAGTCATACCTTTTTTGGAATACAAATTATTATTACATAAATATAATTATTAATAAAGTAATAAAATATTAAGTCTCTATCTTGTTTTTTGACTGTTTCCATTGGGGAAACCTATCACCCACAGATACCGAGGCATGCCTGTACCTAGATTTTTAAAAGATATATAAATTCCTAAAAGCTCTTTTCTCCAATCCCCATATATAGGTCCACCCTTTTTATCTGTGGATTTAGAATCTGCATTTTAACTTACCATGGATTCCACACCCACTGTGGAAGACCTCACCTGAGCTCCTGAACATGACAGGAGTGCCTTCCGGTCACAACTTGGGGCCTCAGGACAGTGTGCAAAGACCTATGGATTTGCTTATCCACAGGTTTTAGGAGGATTCCAGGAGTAGAATTCCTGTAGATGCTGAAGGCTAACTGTTGTTGTTGTTGTTGTTGTTGTTGTTGTTGTTGTTGTTGTTGTTGTTCAGTCGCTAAGTTGTGTCCGACTCTTCGCGACCCCATGGACCACAGCACTCCACACCTCCCTGTCCTCCACTAGCTTCCGGAGTTTGCCCAATTTCATGTTCATCGCTTCGGTGACACTGTCTAACCATCTCCTCCTCTGCCGTCCCCTTCTCCTTTTGCCTTCACTCTTTCCCAGCATGAGGGTCTCTTCTCATGAGGTGGCCAAAGTATTTGAGCTTCAGCTTCAGCTTGAGCTTTGTCTTTCCAGGGAGCAATCAGGCTTGACTTCCTGGAGGATTGCCCGATCGGATCTCCTTGCAGTCCAGGGGACTCTCAAAAGTCTTCTCCAACACCATAATTCAAAACATCTATTCTTCGTTGCTCTGCCTTTCTTATGGTCCAGCTCTCACAGCTAACTGTACATGTTTGCATATAGTGAAGGTTTTTTTGTGCAGATGTGCAACCTCCTAATGGGATCAGCACTTTCTCATGGATATGAATTTAATCAAGGCAAGGAAACTGTACAAAACACTAGTGTGATTGCTGATGTAATTATGCAATACTGTTACCTGAATTTTATCGTCAGCAGTGCAGGAAACAGAATCCTTCCTTGCGCTTGTTTTCTGAAGGGTGGATTTTCTGATCTGTAGTTGAAGCAGCAACTGGAACTTCTTCTGCATCTTTTTTCAATTGCTGCCAATAATTCTGCTTGATCATGGCAGGTACTGATGCCTTCACAAGAGCATTCCAAAGTCACGAGACTTGGAAAAAGTTGAGAAAACAAACCTAAAGCAAAACAAAATTAAAATATTTTGACACCCCAATCCTATATATCTCAGAAGTAAATCCCACTGAGTTAAAGAGATTTACTCCCTGGCAGGTTTGCATAGCATTGCAATCTGAGAAAATGAAAATGGCAAGATTTATAGGATTAAAAAAATGATAACCAATTCATTCATTGTATTTAAGGTTTTTTGTATTCTACAATCATAGTTAAAATCACACTTCCTAAGAATGAAAGCAGCCCTTTTGTAACCTCTTTCATGACCCACTGCAGGGGTGTCAACCATAAGGCCAGAGGGCCAGATGCAGCCCCCAGAACCTATTTATCAAGCCCCCATGATAATTGGGCTCTCTCAGCAGTGCCATCAACTGTCAGTTAATATCTTGGCAGAATCAGCCCTGATGAAAGGGGGCAGTGGGAGACCCCAACTCTCACTCAGGCCTCCCTTTCAGCAGTGACACTTCTGCTGAGGTGTCGCTACTGATAGGCCCATGTAAAAATTGGTCTCTCCCAGTGCCATCCTTTCATTACCTACAGTACACTTTTGCTGGTATGCTGGGAGGCCTTTGAAGGCAAGAAATAGTACTAGGGAAGGAGGAGTGAGAGAGAAGGGAGCTGCAGCCAAAGTGCTGGGAGAGCCTAGTTATCATGTAGGTTGCCCTTTCAGCCATGCTGCTGCTCCAGCTGAGGCATCACTTGGCAGAGCACTTTTCAGCTGCTGAACTGCAGAGTGATCCTCTGCCAAATAAAAGGGCTTCTGCCTCTGAAAGGGCTTCCTGTGTGAGAATTGGCTTCTCGCCTATCTTGAAAGTCTGATCATTTGCATGTTTCCTGTCACTTGCAGGTAGTGAGTTCCTAGGTGAGAACAAAGTGCTTGTTTCTGCTGAGAAGTCCAGAGAGACGGGGAGAGGCCTTTTCCTTATTGGCCTCCAGATGCATACCATCCCACAGGGAAACCAAAGCCTTTCAATTTCATAACCAGGTCAGAAATCCGACTGAAGAGCCTGAGGTTGCTCTGTCAGCTCAGACTTTGGAACAGCAGCATGTCAGGATTAGGGCAAAGAAGGAAATTCCAATGCAAGTTACCCAGGAAAGTGGTTTCCAATAAACTAATGAAGGTATCTGATGTGAATTTTGTTTACACCAACAAAACACCATGCTAACTGAACTATTATATAACGAGAATAACCTCTGGCTGACATTCTACGACAATTTTGGGAAACTAAACAAGCCATTAACTTATAAAAAGAGAAGCTAGTTTCCTACTCACTTTCAAAAGTGGGCAGAACCGTTTTGCTTTGTTTGAGTTGGCCTTTGAAAATTAACCACTTTTTCTTTCCCTTATATGGATTTTGTGGCTGCGTTATCCCTTGCCGTTCCTTTTTCGTGTTTATTTTTTGTTGCAATCCTATACACGTTTACCTGGATGTAAATCCCACTGAACTCAGTGGAACTTACTTCTGAGTAAACATGCATAGGCTTGTCCTGTCCGTGGCATTTAAATGCAGATCTCCATATTCCTGGGCTGACACATTAACCACGGCACTATGCTCACTCTACAGGAGCTCCCAGTCGATCATTCCATACACAAAGTAGCTAGAGTAGGAGCAGCAGCAGTGCTACATTTCATGCCTCATTATGTAGATGCAGCAGAATGAAAATACGTGTTTTGAGCTTGCATGTGGTTTCTGGTGGTCTGCTGTCTGGTGGTTATGAATTGAGTCTAGCTTTTCTCACCCATGTTCCTCTTGCACGTGATAGTAAAGTTCACATGTGGAAATGTAACTACAAATTTTGTAGTTGATCTCTGCGTATGATGAACAATGATGTCTGAAGTGCAGGCACCCATCCAGCTTACTGCCACAGTCACTTCAAGTGGTGGATTGGCAGGTGGCGTCTTCCTCCACCCCTCCTCCTCCTCCCTGGATTTGTAACGTATACCACAGCATCTCTGACACACTTTCTTAATCCTAATCCTCTGCTTCCTACTGCGCTGTTTCTCTCTTCCTTTTCAGAATCAAGGAGCAGAAGGAAGAGTGATGGAGGCAGTAGCTGGCACAGTGCCTGTTAAGGTGGGTGGCATCCAGCATGCTGCCTCAGGTGCCAAGTCTTGGGCTAACCCTACCAAAGTGACCACCTCTGTGTGGACTGCTAAGTGCACGCATGAAATGGCTTTTGCTGGCCATCAACAGAATAAGTGGAGCTTATCCTAGCACTTTTTTGCTGCTCTAATTGCCCAAATACCTCACTTTTTGAAAAGCATTTTCAACCGAATAAATAATATTAACCGAATTAATAATAATATTAATAAATAATAATAAATAATAACAGAATAAGCTAGCTAGGAGCTTAACTAGTATTGACCTGCCCCCAGTGGCGTTTCTACAGGGATGGCAAAGTTCTAAGTTTTGCAAGAAGCCTTACCTTGCAGTGGAAATCACTCCTTTCCTGCACCGTTTTAGCCAATCTTGGTGTTGCTTACTGGCTACAGCAGCAAGGGAGAGGAGGGATTTACATGACAGGGTAAGGCTTCTTGCAAAACTTAGAGCTTTGCCATCCCTGTAGAAACACCTCTGCCTGCCCCTTCAATAGGCATGATGGAATAACTGGCTTTTAGCCAAGGATTATTACTACTCAAGCCTATAAGCAGACTTCTAGTTCTCAGAAACCAATTTCCCCCTGGAGAGCCCCTGTATGATGACTTATAGAAATCTTTTTCACCTGGGCAACTTTGGGCATGATGATGAGGTAGAAGAAACAGGAAGCACAATTACCTCAAGTATCCTGTTTCTCTAACTAGTCCAGTTCCTTACCAGCGCACTTACCATATCAAATCAAAAGAATTCAAACGAAAGCCCTCTCAACTGAATTCGACAGTACTAGGTGTGCATATTGCCAGGATGAAACCCCGGGAA
>JAJKFI010000032.1:3984937-4003323 GCA_029204185.1 Lerista edwardsae
GGTCTCCAAGCCCCCAACTCTGCTACTATTTACACAAATACACAACATTATTGTGGTGCTGAATCGACATGCATCATCTTACTTCCTCCATTCCTTCCCCATTATAGTTTGGCTGTTAGGGCCTACAGAAATTACGGCTCACCGTGCTGAACATAGCTCCCAGTCATATATAGCAGCTTATCGGGAGGAAACTCAGGAAACTTCTAGGTTTTGTGATTGAATACATAATGTTGTTGTTGTTGAAAAAACCTTCTTCCAGCTAGCTCATCCCTTAATGCCCAAGAGTGCACAAGACAGTGGTCCCCTGGACAGTGGCTATGGTATAACAAGCAGTAAGCGATATGCCACTCTAACACACAATCCCCATATTGTTACCAGGTGTGCCATAAGATGCATGTAACATGCGCACACAGGGGAAATCTACAGCTGGTCCTCATTATCCACGCGGATTCATTTCCAGGAATCCTGTGGATAAGGGAAACCACGGATGTTTAAATCTGCAGTTTCCTGCGCCCTCTTCCTGCTTCCTCTTGCTTTTTCATTGTTACCCATTGGGTGTCCGCTGAACTCTTTGGCATTTTTCAAGACTGGCACACACCGCAGTGCAGATAATAGGACTCACATAGCCTCAACTTACAGCCTTTACATGCGAATGAGCCAAGACCTCCTTTCTACAGAAAGTTTAAAAAACTCTCAGACAAGGATGTCTGGATTTTGGAATAGTCTGGATTTGGGATGTTCAGATAAGGGATCCTCTACCTTTACTGGAAAGGAAAGGAGGTGGTTGAAATGGAAGAAGTTGGGGAAAGCACCAAGTTTCCAACCGTGTCACGAGACTGGGTCTTCGCCTGTTTCCTTTAGCCTGAACCAGTGCTTCAGGCAAAGAATGTGCAGGCAAAGAATACTTTAGTCCCATGCGTTCTACTATGTGCGTCCTTTGGCTCTGGTTCATAAGGATACCATATGCCCAGATAATGTTGTAAACATTTTCAGATCAACACACTGGCTTGAATCCAGCAAGGCACTTAAGGCACTCTGACATCAATGGAAGCCCATCAAGTGTTTAAGGATATATGCCTCAAACGAAGTTAGAGCATCCATATGTCTATTATAGCCATCCTTTTATTCCTGTTCACATAACTTTAGGGTGCAGCTTTATTCTTCCTTATCTGGCCACAAGTCTCATGGACAACAGTAAGTACCCTAACACTACAATCCTATGCATGTCTATTCCGAGGTAAGTCCCACTGTGTCCCAAGGGGCTTTTTCACAAGTAAGTGTGCATAGGATTGCAGTGTAATTCTGCAAATGCTGTCATTATGAGTGAACAGGGGTACTGAGACCTTTTAAGCACCAAAGTTTAAGAGTTTCCTTGAAGAAAACCCAAAGCATTAAATGGAGTATTTTGAGTCATGCCTATAGATGTGGTATAACTTGATTGGGGATTCTGTTCACACAGCATGGCTCTTCCTTCTGCGAGTATAGGCGTGCATTGCTTAGCAGACATTCCGCCTAACAACCATCCACATATACAACTGGAATCAAAGCACAGTAGAGAAAAGGCTCTTAACAAGGCAACTGAGTCTCCAGTAGCAGATACTCCTAATGCAATCCATAGCATTTCCCCCCACAATTTCAGTGTTCTCCAAAGCTAGAAGTCCAAAAGCAGAATTTTTAATTAAAATGTATACTATAATTACGAATTATAATTCTTTTAAAAGTGCACTAGGTAGGTGGCATAGTTCAGCAGATGAAGCCACAGCTATTACCCATGTACCCTGCCCCATTAAATAATAAATAAAAACCAAATTGTTTTTTTAAGTAGATGTGAGGAGGGGTGTTGCTTTTCTTTTTCCAAAACTGAGAAGTGCAGAAAGCCGTGTTGGAGGATTTTTTTATTTTATTATCTACTCTACTTATTGAAAAAAGAATATAAATTTAAAAGGTACTCCCTGATGTGATAGGAAAACTTTCATGATCCAAACCCAGTTTAAATCCTAGAGTAAGTTTCTGTTAGTACATGACATTCTAGAATGTCTGGGTTAGAGTCCAAAGAATCTGTGAGTTAAGGCTTGAAGTGCACTGATGGAGTTTTGCCTGCGTGGATCTGGCTCTTCCTCCAACATCATGCAGAAGATTTTGCCAAGAGCAGAACGTCAGCGTGAAGAGGATCATCTCCAGAAACTAAACAAGTTGTCATGCTTATTAAAGAGTCACTTGTTTTTTGTAGCCTTTCAACCAATTTTAGGAACACCTCCATATCCAGCGTCCTGTTAGCTTTCTGAAGCCTCCCATAAGAGGATCATAAAGTCTACATTTTGTGTGCAAACTTCCCTTTGCTAGCAGATACAAAAATGCTCTCCAACACAGCTAGGACTGCACATGCCCATTGTGTGGGGGCACACAGGTGCGTGCCCACTGTGTGGGGACTCAGGAGCACAAACAGCTCTTGCATTTACAGCTCTTTTGTTCCTACAGCTGCTAGGATTGTATGGACAAAGCCTTTTTATTTAAAAAAAAAAAGCTACAATAATCTGGTCCAATGATTGTCGAATATTTTAGATTGAAACTTACTTTTTAGAATAGCACTCGTGTTGGGACCCACCAGAAGTGATGTCATTGTGACATAATAAAATGATACTCCTGAAATGCAAACTGGCATTCTTGGACTGTAAAGGTAAAGGTTTCCCCATGACCGAATGGTCTAGGTACAGTCTTGGACTGTAGCAACTGCACAACTATGAACCATCCCTGACAGAAAGCAAGATTATTATTATATGTAAAAGCACAGAACTAAAAACAATTTAAAAAAAAACCTCACTTGAAAATCAAACTGTTAACATTCACAAAAGGAATATAGCAAGAATAAGGTCTGCAGCTTCCAAGATGGCTTCTCCCAGCTTTCCGCAACCACCTGACGTCAGGTCAAGACCCACCAAGTGGGTCCCAACCCACAGTTTGAGAAAAACGTATCTAGTCAATCATCTAGACAGAAATCCACCCCGCCCCCAATACCCATGTCCTGTCAAAGGGCCAATAAGTAGCATTGCAGCTGTCTTGAAACACTTTCTGTACCTCCTCAGTCTTTGTGTGCAGTCAAATTGACCACACACATACTGCCTCTATCATTTCACATTGTGTGAACATGGTGCGTTAGGAGTCTAAGATTAGCCCCAAGCTTCCTTTTTCAGCAGGCAGCTTCAATCATCACCACAACGCCTTAGACAAGCCAGGTTGTCCAATTGCACACAGGGGCACCTGTCGGAGCAATGTAGCATCAGTTAGGAAAGGAGACGGGGCAGGGGGGAAGAGAGAAGCTTTTTCCACTGCAAGTGAAGTGATTTCACAGGCTGTCAAAAGGCTCAGTCCTTGCCTTAAATCCTAGTTCAGACTACAGAGAACCAAGAATCTGGTTCTGCCTCGTGCCACAACTGAAATTTTGATATTCTCCTGCTTCTTTCTCTTCATTTCCCTTGTCTTCCTTCACTCCCCATCCCCTCTCACTTTCACAAAACTCCTGGTTCTTCTGCCCGTGTTCTCCTTGGGAAACCTTCCTGATTTCCCTAAAGAGATGGTTCCCAAATATTGCACAGAAGATGGGACCTCTCTAGGTAGTTGTGTGTGCATGGGGGGGGATGAGACTGCAGGCGTGGCACTTCTAGGATCATACCATTGCCACACAAAAAGGAGGTTGTCTCACTTATGCATCAAAAATTGGAAGAGGGCTGCAATTCCAACTTTTGACGCACAAGTGAGAACCCCTTTTTTGTGTGGCGGCAGCAATGATCGGCGATGGAAGCACCATCGCCATAGTCTCCACACATACACACACAAATATTTAGGGAGGGAGCTGCAGGGAGCTGTACTGAAGCATGGAGAGGCCCACAGAGGGGGCCAAGTATCCCCCATACCCTTTGGAGGGTAATAGAGCCCCCCCCCCGGTGAGAAAAGCCCTCTTTTGTGCAGTGGCATTACAATCCTGAAAGAGCCATTGCCACAGTTGTGGGACCACCATGATCCTTAAGGGGGTAACACCTTTTTCTCCCTGACGGGGATGTCGTGACACCCCAATTTAGGAAATGCTGCCTAATAGGTTTGCTCCCAAATACATGTCCATATAGGACATAATAGGGTAGGCCTTATACATCAGTCCTTTTGTATCACTTGAAGTCTTAGAGGCTAAAGATCTACACCAGTTCCATTCTTGGAATCTTCAGTGTGAAGAAAAATATTCTGCTTGTGCCTTGCATTTCTGCAGAAGGAATGTTCCGGTTTTGAAATAAATATGTGTGTGTGCATGCGCGCACGTGTGCATGTATGTCCCAAAAAATAACATCCCTGCAGAAATAGCAAAAGACATGCAAGGTACTATTTTGAAACTGGGGGAGGAAATTTCACTGGTCCAGAATGAGCTCTTAAAAATGGTTCTATATGTTAAAATCTTGAAACCGTCTGCTTGTGCGGGGTATGTGTGTGTCTGTTAGTGTCTGTGATATCACGAGTCCATTTATCATTACACCTAACACCTGAAAAAAGTTTGCAACTTTTTTCCCCTTCCAGGAAAACCTTCCAGAAAAGCATATACCTGTATACACACACAGCATAGCAGCAGTTGCTCTAATAGTGATGGACAAAGACATGGTCTTTGGGCTTCTGAAGTCCAGTTCTGAAATACTATCCCTAGGGAAGTGTATCTGGCATCAAGTGTGATGTCTTTTCTGCACCATCAGATGAAGTTTTTTATTTCCCCAAGCTTTTTAGATCGTTCAAGATTTTAGGTCTAATGGTTTTTATTTGTTTAATGTTGAGGACGTTGTTGATTCTACTGGCTTTTAATGATTTTGTCTGAAGTTCTCACTGTGTTGTTGAATTACTGAAAACTACTCTGAATGTCTGTTGATTGAAGAGCAGGATGATGACCCTGTAATAAATACACAATTTCCCCACAGTTGTCTGAAGTGGGCACAGTTCAGGCACAGGTTGGTCATATCTTCTGCTTGTGAGGACTTGAGTACACGGGTGCAATGAAGACTGCATTTAGTCATCGCGCTAAGTAATCGCTCAGTTGTTGTGTAACATTACCCTGTCACATGATGAAATCAACAGCTGGCTACTCTGAGCTATAATGAACCCTTCGAATGCCCGGACATTTGGAGTGTGGGAGGAAGTTGGGTGTTTAAAATAGGCGACTTGTGTAGTGGTAAAAGCGCAGCACAGATTTGGAAGCAGGTGCTGGAAGAGTCAAAATAGTGTTCTCGCCTTTATGGAGAGGGTGTTTTCTTAACTTGAGACATTTACATTGCAGAATTCTGTTTTGTCATACAAGGATCTTTTCTGTAGCTCAGGTTATCACAAGTTGCTGGGTGCTTGTGCCTGACAGGCAGAAATTCAACCAGTGAAGCTTTTCTGAGCATGATGGGAGACATCTACTTGATGGATTTCTGCCTTGATATATAGTTACTCTGGTCAAGGGGGCTCAGCCAAGACCTACTTCCTTTGGCAAGGACAGTCCTTTGGCAAGCTGTATCATGTTCCCTCTGACTATGCTGTGGGGCCCATTTACTGCTTAGTCCTAAACCATGCAGGCAGCCAGGAAGCACAGCCTGCACTGCATCCAATGCAACTTAGGAGGTGGCTGGAGGTCTCTTTGGAGTAAGGGGAGATATTTGCCACAGGAAATGGCAGGAACTCTTTGCCACAGGAGGTGGTGATGGGATCTGGCCTAGATGCCTTTAAGAGGGGATTGGACAGATTTCTAGAAGAAAGGTCCATCGTGGGCTATAGGCCATGATGGATTGTGCATCCTCCTTACATTAGTAGTAGGCTACTTCAGAGTACCGGGTGCAAGGGAGTGGCAACAGGATGCAAACATCTTGTTGTCTCATGCCTCTCTGGGGCACCTGGTGGGCCGCTGTGAGATACAGGAAGCTGGATTAGATGGGCCTTTGGCCTGATCCAGTGGGGCTCTTCTTATTTCCCTTTATCCCAAGCAAAGCCTCAATCACCCCTACAGGGCTTCTCGGACCCACGCGTGCCCAATATCAAGTTAGGATTGTGCCATTAGTGGGTTTCATAGTAGACTCATAATCATGTTCTTTCCAGAAATTCACAGTGAAAGTAATTGATCTGGTACATTCAATGCCCAACACTGTTCCTCAGAACATGTATACAAAGTAGATTATTCAACCAAGGGATTAAACTGTATGCAAGACTGAAGCACTTCATTCAGTAATGCAGCACCTAAAGAGAGTAATAGAATTTACAATTTGCTGATCCGGCAAATAGAATTTACAATAGAATTTAGAATTTGCTGATCCGGCAGCTGCTGGATCAGAGCTGTGATATTTGAGTTTACTAAATGTTGTGGGGTTTTACCCTTTGTTTAAAAGATATAGCTATACGCACCCTGCCCCGCTTGAGTGAAATAAGAGTGAAATAATGCATATTATATGTGATTATGCAGTTACCAAACACTTAGAGAAGCTGTAGCTAGTGGTAGAGCACATGCGCTGCATGTAGAAAATCCTAAATTTGATCCTTAGCATCTCTAAGTTCAAAAGACTTCTTACTGAAACATTGGAGGTTTGCTGCCATTCAATGCTGACAACACTGAGAAAGATGGACCAATAGCTAAACTCAGCAGGCAGCCGTTTCCTACGCTTCATTGTTATTTTTCTGCTTTTTATTGTTGGTGGCGTTATCTTATCTGCTCTTGTATTTATCACTCTCATTTTGTAATTTGTAGTATTTTTATTTTATTATTATTTTAGGTTTTATTTTTATGATCGTTAATTTTGAGTTTTCCCTTGTAAGATGCCCTTGAAATATTTTACACTGAAGGGTGAGATAAAAATGTGTTCATTAACAGGGTAGCATCACTTGATTACACTGCTGTTAATCTTATTGAAGGCTTTTGTGACAGCAATGCATTCCAGGGTTGAAAACTGAAGGAGAATCTGTCAAAAGTGGGATCATCTGAAATGCAATTTGTCATGTGTTAAGCAGCTCTGAAGCAAATTATGACACAAATATTAGTTACAACAATTCATGCCAATTCCATGGTGTGGAAATGTGCATTGTCCTTACGTTGAAAAACAGTATAAATTATTTGCAAATAAACAGATTGTATCGAAGAACACTGGTGTGTTTTTCATATTTTGTGCCCTCCTTTCTCCAATGAGCTCAGGATGGTGTGCGTAGATTCTTCCCTCCTCTTGTCCTCACAACAACCCTGTGAGGTAGGTGAGGCTGAGAGAGCGTGACTAACCCAGGGTCACCTAAGAAGATTCATGACTATGCTGGGATGCGAACCTGGATCTTTTAGGTCTGGCAGCGCAATCCTAACCTGCGTTGGAGCAGGCAGGCTGGCATGCCTGCGCTGTATCCTATGCAGTTTGGTTGCCACTGGAACTTACCTCAGGGCAAGGGGTGTGAGTCCCTTTACCCTGGGGTAAACCCCAGCTAGTCCTATGGGGCTGCTCAGATCTGCACCAGCAAAATTGCTGGCTCAAGTCCGAGTGGCTCAGATCAGGGACAAGGATGAGGATCTGGCCTAAAGGCCGGCCCACCCACAGGGCCATACTCTTTCTGCCTTTCCCCACCTCATTCTACCTCCCTCCCGCCTTCCCCCACCTTCCTAAGCCTCCAGACTGGCCAAACTCGGCAAGCATGAGGACAACTTACAGAGCCTCTGCAGCGACATCCCAGTACATCCTTGCTTCCTGTGTTGGCCCAGCATCCAATTCCTTGGCACTGTGGCCCGTTAGCGAACACGCTGGGCTGACACATGCGCTGGCCCAGTAGAACTCTAGGATTGCTCTTTCAGGACCACTACACCAGCCTAGCAGTTATAAGCACCCTTGAAATCAATGAGGCAAGTTAGTTATTGCCAACTTCAGTCCCATTAATTTCAATGAGAGATAATTATGACAACTTTCTTTGGATGGAATCCACATGATTTTACGCCGCCCCCTCCCTCCCGTGTCACTGCTTTGTTTTCATAGAAAATAGAATCCCCCACTTACATAAAATCGGAATCAACCTGGATTCTGAATAGTTGTAATCCGAGTGGAGAGTTTGTGCAGTTCTATAAAATTTACACCCATTTCAGTTTTTAGGCCAGGTCACTTGGTAAGTGCATGGAAACTATTGATGTCTGTAATTAAATTGTTCCTCTGTCTCTGACAGGGACAAATGCTAAACATGGACTCCGCTGTAAGGCATGCAAGCTGAGCATTCATCATAAATGTGCAGAGAGCATTGGACAGCAACGTTGCATGGGCAAACTGGTAAGTAATAACGTGTCAGAAATTGAACCAAATGCACCTACGGGCTGCACAGGGCAAAGGTTCCCTCCAGTCAACCCTCTCTACTTTGGTTGAGTTTAAAGAAGCACACTGATGGTTCATTCGAGCTGCAAATCCAAAAATCATGCCAGCTTTATGCTGTCAAAGAAGCTTCTGCAGGCACAGTTAAAAGAGGGTGAAACACTAGGATTCAAAGCTGGAAAGGAAGAGATGGTTTCAGTCATGCTTTTGAATTGGGGGCAGAGTAACAACAATGTTGAAGCATCAGGACAACGGCTCAGTGAAGATCAAACCCCAGAATACTCGCTTCTTAATGCAATTTGGATTTTTCTTAGCATGTTGGCTGAAATGTTGATTGTGCCTACAATGTGGGTTTTGCAGTATCCTTTTTTTGATACAGCTATACAGGTGGACCCCTGTAGCCACAGATTCCATATCCACGGTTTCAGTAATCCAAGGGTCAACTTCCTTTATTCTTGCTTTAGTTTGCTAAAGTAAATCTTCTTGCTCAGAGGTACTATACTTAACATAGGTTCCCTCTTATCCACCGTTTCAGGTATCCATGGGGGCCCCGGGGACCTATCCCACATGGATACCTAGGCATGCCTTTATCCTTAAATACTTGAAATGAAACCAGTTTCTATTAATAAATGTAGAAAAAGGGATACCGCCCATCCACTGCTAAATGTCTTACTAATTCAGAACACAAATTAGATGATCTTGCACAGTGGAAACAGAGCCACTGTTGGGAGAATGGTGGGAAAGCAGCATGTTAGATCTCCAGAATGTCTTTTTGAGCTCTTGGGTACTGGTCTGATACTTGCCATTATAGAATATAGTAACAGAACATAAGAAAAGACCTGGGGATGACGCCAAAGGCCCATCTAGTCCATCATCCTGTTTCCTTTAGCAGCCCACCAGGAGATGATGGCACCCCCTCTTCCATCTCCCAGACAGACTGCCAATGAACCTGGAGGACAGTCATCATAGCTACTAGGCATGGCCCGGTATCCGCCGGGGCTCTGTTCCTGACCCCTCCATGGATACCTGAAACTGTGGATATTGGAGATGCCTTTTTAAAGATAGGGGAACTTCAGCTGCAACAAAGAGATTTTTTTTAATGTTCTCCTATCTTTTTAATAGGCATCCCAGTATCTATCGTGGATAACTGAAACTGTGGATACCAAATTCGTGGATACTGGGGCAATAATGACTGACCTGCCCTCCACAGATCTAATTCCTTTTTAAAATCATCTAAGCGAGTGGCCGCCACATACCTTCTAGAAGTGAATTCCACAGATTAATAATGTGCTTCATTTTGTCATCTTTTGCTGGTCAGTTTCATTAGATGACCAGGATGCTAATGTTTTTGTAATGTTTTGTGTAATGTTTTCCGAGTCTGCAAAATGTTTCACATGTATTTTGATGTACAAAATACAACAATCATTGTTCAGTTCTGGTCGCCGCATCTCAAAAAGGACATAGTGGAGCTGGAAAAGGTGCAGAAGAGAGCGACAAAAATGATTACAGGGCTGGGGCACCTCCCTTATGAAGAAAGACTGCAGCGTTTGGGGCTCTTCAGTCTAGAAAAAAGGCGCCAGAGGGGGGACATGATTGAGACATACAAAATTATGCATGGAAGGGATAGAGTCGATAGAGGGATGTTCTTTTCCCTCTCTCAAAACACCAGAACCAGGGGACATCCGCTAAAACTGAGGGTTGGGAGAGTTAAAACAGATAAAAGGAAGTACTTTTTTACTCAGCGGGTAGTTAATCTGTGGAACTCTTTGCCACAGGAGGTGGTGATGGCATCTGGTCTTGATGCCTTTAAGAGGGGATTGAACAGATTTCTGGAGGAAAGGTCCATCGTGGTCTATAGGCAATGATGGATTGTGCAACCTTCTTACAAAGGTGGTGGGCTACTGGTACCAGGTGCAAGGGAGTGGCAACAGGATGCATCTTGTTGTCTCATGCCTCCCTGGGGCACCTGGTGGGCCGCTGTGAGATACAGGAAGCTGGACTAGATGGGGCTTTGGCCTGATCCAGCATGGCTCTTCTTATGTTCTTATGTTCATGTAAGCTCAAATAATTATTGTCCTCATATTGCAGTTGAAGCTAAGAGGGAGGGATTTGCCTAAGGCCACTTATACTACACGTACCTGAAAATAAGTCTTATTGAAATCAGTGCATATTGACATCAGTATAGACATTCCTAGGATTGCACTATTAGGGCCCAATCGTATCCCACGTTTCTGGTGCCGATGCAGCTGCATTGTGCCCCCAAGGTAAGCGAACAAACAATCTCTTACCTTGAGGAGGCCTCCCTGACTCCCCCTCCACCACAGAATGCAGCACACACCCCATTGGAACAGCTACATCAGGGCTGGAAAATTGAATAGGATTTTGCCCTTAATGAATAGCAGAAGGGATAGTCAAACCAAAAAAGTCCTGATTTATGTAGCATTCAATTCAAACCATTCCACATCATGGTTTGTGCTAATCTTAGTTAAAAACTCACATCATGGTTTGTTGCTTCCAAATGCACACCAGGCAAATCACGGTTTATACCTGCTTGTCGTCTTTCATTCCCTATCTGCTCAGTACTCCCCTTCATAAATTCACTCCCATCTTCATAGTGCAGCAGCCCCCTCTATAATTGATAGAGGCATCAATTATAACTGTGGTTTGTTAATTCAGATACAGTAGGCAAATTAGTTGGGGCATACTGAAGTTTACAAACCAGCTTCAAACCATGGCTTGACATTCTGGCTTGGCACAAGCTTTGATTTGTATGCTAATGTAAGTTCAGACATAACAATCAACATTGGTTTGGCAGTATGTTGAATTCAGCCTTTTTCTCACTGACTGAATCCCATGAGTTACGAGTAGAGATGAAGCAACTAACCGATGCATAAGGAATCTTTTTTCATAATTAGTATCTAGTTAGGCTGTTGTTGTTTTCATTCTTCTTTCAGTTTTAAATACCAAGTGAAAGTATTTTCCTTCCAGCTGGCTTTTCAATCTGCTCATTCTGACTGCTTTAATTTTATTGATGGCTTTAAATTGATGCACTTTTATTGGCATAGTTGGGAATAGCAGTCAAAGTAAAAAGCTCCACTAGGAAGAGAAACTTTCCCGATACACTCAGTGAAATGTGGCACATGTTTCGTAAATGCTAAAGTGCCATAATCAACGGGTTGTCTCCAAAGAAAGTGAATTATGACTAGACACCATTTGAAATCAATCAGACAACATAGTCATGGCTATCTGAAGCCATTCATTCCAACAGGATTGAATCAAGGCTAATTTTACTTTGAATGCAGTCCTATTTAATATGTGCATGTGATGCAGTGCACTATTACCTAGCCTTGTGAATTGGATCCCGTGCAGATCAAGTGATAACTTGTTCCATCTTTCCTGTGAAAAGTAAGGTTGTGATGCTTGAGAAAAAGCCGAGGCTATAGTATGTATAAGGGACGTTCTCTGCATTGGTCATGTTGATGAAATGCTTGTCATGTGCCTTTCTCTCTCTAGCCCAAGGGGTTTCGGCGTTACTACAGCTCTCCATTGCTCATCCACGAGCAGTTTGGCTGCATCAAAGAAGTGATGCCTATTGGTAAGTTCTGAGGGAGGATACTTTGCTTTCTTCCATTGGTCATGTTGATGCTTTCAGCAGCACTGCATGGATTTGGGTCATGTTGCTTGCTTAGAGCAGGAGTTTAACTCATCCCCCCCACCCACCCAGGGGACCAGACCTTGCTCCTTCTCAGAGGAGACCTTCAGCAATGAAAAACACAGATGCATTGGGGAGCCTCCCTAGCCTCCCTCGGATCTACACCTGCTATTTAGTAGGCGCAGAACCAAGGAAGCCATACAGCCCGACTTGGGGCCGTGTAGCTTCTCGACAGGGTCTTGGATGCAGCCTAATGGCCGCATCCCAACCCCAGTCTCTAACCCCCGCCCAGTTCCTCCCTCCTCCCAGAACCTCCCTTGTGCCTGCTGAGGATGAGAAGTGAGCAAGCTACTTGAAAGGATAGCTTTTGTTTTTCAGTGGAGATGGGGAGAACATCTTGGCTTTTTTTCATTCTCCCTGTTTATCTGTCTTTTATTTCTTTTGCAGCTTGTGGCAATAAAGTTGACCCTGTCTACGAAACACTTCGCTTTGGAACTTCCTTGGCCCAGAAAACTAAGAAAGGCAGTTCTGTGAGTAGTTCTGATCCATCAATGAGGAATTCCGTAACGATGCTGTTTTATTTTTAATCTTTTAATGTGATTGGAATTGATATGATCAGAGGTGCCCCACCTGTGAGGATGTATGTTTGTTTTTTATACATTGCCATCAGCATACATGGCACATTACAGGAGATTATAAGCAAGACGAACCAGCCAAAGACAATTCCCTGCCCCCAGGAGCTTACAATCTACTTCTAAATTTAGAAATATTCGTGGAGGCGTGGCAAGATGAAAAACAAAAGAAAGGCAGGAAAAGAAGAGGCAAAGTCAGGAAATAACAGACTAAAGATTAAGAGAGACAAGAAGACCAAGAAGGAATTCCAGAAAGCCATTGCAAAAACCCAAATGATAGTGCTACGAATCAAACTCTGTAGCGCAGTGCTATCTGGGTGGCATGAGAAACAAGACAAAAAAAACAGTCTTTGAAATAACTAAGAGAGAGAAATAGAAAGCGAACAGATGGGGAACCCTGTTTTATGGCTTTGATTTTAGAACACTGAATATGCCACAAGAAAAACATGGCCAGAACTATTTTGATAATTACAGGAAAATCCAACAGTTTCAAAACAATGGAAATGCTTGCTTCTGTGAAATGGATATGCTATATGCAATATAGGCAGGTCTATAACTCGTAACTCACTTCCAAGAAACCTTGGAGAAGGGGTAGGATTATGTTGCTGTTGGCTGTACTGGTCAGATACAAATTGGGCAACTCCAGTAATCCTTGGGGCTTGCTACAAGGGTGCAAGAGAGATCTCCCACAGACGTTCCCCATCTCTCCTCTGTCTGACCTGCCTTTAGCTCTTTCACTTTGGCCTACACCACTGGCACGGATGGCCTGGACTCTCTTCAGGAGTGCTGCATGGTATATAACACGGGGTTCAATGAGCCATTAAGCTCAATACTGTACGTCCTCAGTATCTGTGGTGGATCCATTCCAGGACCTCTCACGGATACTAAAATCCGCAGATAATTAAATCAGCTGGGAGGTGGTGCAGCACCATAATAACTTATCTGGGGGGCCCTCTGGAGGTTGTGCGCAGCCTCCTGCCTCCTCGGAACACCTCTGCATGCAACAGGAACTTGTCAGCATGAACCGGAAGTGACTTCCAGTTGTGTCCAGAAGGTTGTTAAAGTCCTTCAGCCACGGGCTTGGCATCTGCGGATACTCAAATATGTGGATAAGGAGGGTCCACTGTGCATTATAGAGCACAGCCCGAGGCAAATTAGAAAATTCTGCAGTTACTACCTGGAATTGCCTCTGGGCAAAGTGTGTTCCTCCTGCTCTCTTGGCTGGATTTCTTCAGTACAGTTATCCATATGATGGCCGATTTCAAATACGAGCCATTCAGGACACAGGCAAGGTGACAATGTTTGGTGTTGTGCTCCTATAGATGTGTCCTGTCTTGCTGTATCAGTTCTGTGTGTATATATATATATTTTTAATACAACCACTAGCTTGGTTCAACTGCAATGATCCTTCATTTTGTTTTCTTTAATTCATCCAAGGACCAGAACTTCCACAAATGTAATCATTACTTGCCAAAGCCATAAAGGCGTTGCTAAATAATAAACGAATACCCAAGCATAGAAAACATGAACATATTGCCGGCTTGCCTCGAAATGTTGATCAGATGGGGAGTGGGTGGAAGCACAGAATGCCAATACATTATGGGATTTACTCCTTTACTTGGTGAGCCAGGCTGTCAAACAATGGCTTGCGCATAAGTGTTTGATGCTCAAGGCCACAACTGGGAGGAAGAAGGCACATGAACTGCAGCTGACTGGGGACAGTTTTGAAATACCTTTGAAGCCTAACCGTATTGTTGTTTTACAATACAGCCCTTTCCCAAGGGCACCAGCCCATTAATCCTTTTTTGCTGCAGTTTCCCTGGATCCAGGCTGCAACAGTTGGGCTTGTTACAAGTATACAAGCATTGAATTTGTTCAACAGATCCTGTCTAAACCATTTCCCCCAGGATCGTGGCTCTGTGCTTAGTGAGACAGACAGATACACACTCAGAACATAGATCCGTTTAATTTGGCATTGTCAACACTGCCAGGCAGGGGCTTTCCGGGGGTTCCGACAGCTTATTCCCAGTCCTACCTAGAAGTGGCAGGGTTTGAGCCCGTGATCTCCTGCACACAGAGCTGGTGACCTGCTACTGCGCTCTGACCCCTCCCTGCGTAGATGAAGAGATGGGGCGCTGCAAGTAAGAACATGCTCAAAGCCATTGACGTAACCAGGAGCAGGTATCCCTGAGGTCACCGCTTTGCTTCAGCCAACTGTGAGAAAGTAGAGCTCTGCAATAAATGGACAGTGTTACAGGTTGGGTAAAGCAAGACCGAGATAAGAGGAGTCCTGCAGGACACCGCCCACAAAAGCAGGTTTACACTCCAGGGATTCGTGCTGCCTCCCTCCTATCACAATAACAGGCATTTTCTGTAGTAGCTGAATCCATGGTGTTCTGCTCCCTGCTTCCAATGCTGCTGGAATTATAACTTAACAGAATGCAAATAAACTCCAGAGATTAGCCGCCCTTTTTCCCTCCCATTTTCCAATCGCATGTAAATCAGAATCTCTTTTTGCATTGGATCGAACATGTCCATTGGCAGCTCATCTCCGTTTACTTGCCGTTCTTCCATTCGGCATTGGAAGTTGGCCCCTGGAGAGCATGAGAATTAATCATCAGCATTGACACTTCATCCTGATTCCTTCGGCACCCTCCGCCACCGCCAAGCTGTTGCCATGTGCTCACTTCTCTGATGTGCTCGTTTCATCTCATTGCTCACTTTCACTCTCTCCCGCCTTCTCCTCTATTCTTGCAGACATCAGACTTGGCAGAGGTTCCCGAGGAAGGTGACAGTCCAGGAGGCCTGCTTGACAACAGGCAACGCAGCAACAGCGGTGAGTGCAAGGCTTTCTAACAGCCTTGAAGCAGAGCCACTTCCACTCCCATGCATTGAGTGTTTGCCTGCTGATGTCCAGGGTAACAACTGCAAAAAGCTCTGAACGCGCAAGAGGCGGGGCTTTGGAAGCATATTAGTATAAGGGCGGGGCTTGCTAGGATGCTCTCCTCCACACACATGTTTCTTGAATGTGTAGATGCAGGTTCAGTCAGGACTAAAGAAAGTCAAAGAAAGAAAGCTTCTCTGTTTGTAACCAGAATGAACCACCATTGCTCTGAATACATATGGAGATGTGGTCTTATGAATCAGATTGTTCCATGTCACTCTTTACAAGAACGTGTTCACATCCTAAGATGAAATTCACAGTATGATTTCCACATTGTTCAGTATGAACTAGAAAGTTTCTGGTGTGATATTGCTCAGCAAACTGCTTTTGGGCACCTTCATAATCGAGTCATCTGGGGTTCTCAAGTCCTAGAATCACTTGGCAGAGCCCTTCTTTGCAGATTTAAGCCCTGGCATCTCTGGGTAACAGCTGGGAAAGATGCACTCTGGAACTCTGGAGGGCTGCTGCCTCCATGGTCTCTCTGAAATATTTGCTATAATCTACTTGGTTTTCAGCACAAAGCCCTGGGTTGTAGAGCCAGAGGCTGAAAAGGAGGCACTGAGCCAATGTGCTTTTTTCCCCAACTATCAATTGAAGTAGGAATGGCAGAAGAGGTGTTGCCTGACCATATTATTTACGGCAATCAAAGCTCAGGCTGCTGAGGCCACAGACAGCTATACTGGTTGCAGCCACAATTGATGGTAACTAATTTTGAGTTGCAAATAATTAATGAAAGGGTTGGAGGAAAACTATGGATGTGCCTTTGATTATGGAATTGTTTCCTTAAAATGCAAAGCATCAGGCTATTAAAGTTGACGCTGTTGGTCAATACTATTAATACGTGTTTTGCTGTGTAAGCATCAGGAAGGATTTAATAATGCCAGGGATATACCCGTGGTTGGGATGTGTAGTTTAATGTAAACTCTTCGCTCATTACAGGTCTAAGGTGAGTAGAGTGAATGCAGTGTATACGTGTACATTTGTAGGTCTCTCCTGAGATTTGGAATCCGGCTTTTTCAGTATTCCCGATCATGTGCAGAGAGCCTGTTGCGTATATGTTGCTTCATACAAACATTTAAGTGAGCAGGTATAGGTCCCACACCGTGATCTTCCTCCTAATTCATTGGTGTTCACTCATATGTCGTGAGAATGAGGTTAACAGACATCCAGGAATAGAATAATATAGGTGGACCCACTGTGGATTTCATAATCCGCGGGTTCCAAACCCATGGGGAAGGGACCCACCTATACCCTCTGAAGGCAACCAGAGCTGTGGTCCTGTTGAGTCAGAAAAGTTTCCTGAGGCCCACAGAGGCTGTGCATGACCACCCGCAGCCTCTGTGGGTCTCGGAGCGCCCATTATGGGCCCAAAAAATCCGCTACTGGTTTTCAGGGAAAACAGGAAGTGACATTTTTATGCTCTTATAAGGCATTCTGAGGCCTACAGAGGCCACAGGCAGTTGCACATGGCCTTTGCAAGTTTCAGAAAACACTCTGGACCCAACCAGAGTACAGCTCTGGCCAGGTTCAGAGGAGGGGGGTGACCTTGAATCCGCAGGTTTGAACACCCACAAATTTCAGTGTCTATGGGGGTTCCACTCCCAGAACCCCCACATTTAGTGAAGGCCAGCTTGTATAAACGCACAAAACAAATGCCTGGCTTGAATGTTGGCGTATTCATTTTGTTTTGTCTTTTCAATTACAGTATTTACATATTCAGTAAACGGGACAGCAGACTTTGGAGATGTACCAAAGAACATCAACTCCCTTATCCAGGTGATTTTTTACTGAGGCTGTTGCACATATAAAATTAAACGTCGCGTTATACTGAGGGGCATTCGTTTTTCACAACGGCTTTTGTGTCAGGACTGCTTCTCTCAGAGTACATTTACTTGGGTGTGTTTGTTTAAAAGTAGTTGCATCCCACTCATATAAGGAGCCGCTGATTGCCAGCTTGCAGCAAAATTTACAAACCGTGATACACAGCCCATACCAGTCCTGTGCTGCTTGGCTCCCAGCGGAACATGCATTGCCCGAACCCTTTCATCAGCACAATTTGCATGCAGAATTGTGCGACTCGCTTCCCCTTTGTGCAATTGCACACCACCATTCAGTTCAAAGCTTTAGAACCTCTGTAATTCTGCCAACAACAAAATCCGATATCAAATAGCTATTTTCATATCAGGTCTGCCTGGATTTGCCTATTGGTCTATTCAAACCAATATTTTTTAACTGATATTAATATCTCTTCTTCTTATCGTATTGAAGGGATCTCTTAATAAAGACACGATACAGATGAATGCCTACATTGCCTTGTACAAATTTGTACCACAAGAGAATGAAGATTTGGAAATGAGGTAAAGCTATTATCTATTTAGCTAGATAACGATAATGACTAGGTAAGGATTGGGAATAACAGATCTCAGTCATTGGGGTCTGTTCACAGAATTGCATGGCTTGGTTGGATCTCTTTCCACCTCTCTGTGCCTCACCGCTAGTCCATTAATTCACAGTCTGTAAAGAACAGAGCGTTCAACAGAATACTGATGAAAACCTTTCGTATTGTGCCCGAGGTATCATTATAGGCCATAAATGGAGAGGACCAGAGGTCTAAGTACAAATAAAAGCCAAAATAGAGAAAGGGTCGTTCTATATGAATCCAGAATAAACAATAATCAGCGGTGCCTAGTCAGCTTCTTCGGTATCTGAAAGTACATGTCCTAAATTGCTGGAAGAGCCTTACTGCGACATGGTTGGATACACAACGGAGCAAACTTCAGGCATCAGTAGCCTGATAATTAATTAATTAATAAATAAACAAATGATGCCTG
>JAJKFI010000032.1:4003723-4034674 GCA_029204185.1 Lerista edwardsae
CGCCAAGCAACGGCACACTTACCCCCATTGGAAAAACAGAGGGAGAGGGCAAGATGTGTCTGAATCCTCAAGGGATGAAAAATCTCTCTCTCTCTCTCTCTCTCTCTCTCTCTCTCCTGTAGATATATAGATCAGGTTTTCACTCCATGAGAATTCGGACACATCTGGCCCTCTCCCTCTGTTTTTCCAATCATGCCCTCCCAAAGGGCTGGTGAGCCTTTGCTAAGTGTGTTTTCATGTAATGTGTCATTTGGCCCGAAGTTGGAGACTTCCTTCACATTCAAAGCGAGCAGGTGACTCACCCTGGCAGCTACTCGGCGTCACGCGTTGCTGAGCCATAGTTGCCGCCACCCACCGTGTCCTGCCACGTACCCACCTCTGCCATTGCCACTGCCACCTCCTGACCAGCTGGAGAAGGGGAAAGTGAGGGTTGAAAAACAGCTTTTGGGTTGCCTAGTAACGGCATCCTTTCCACTGTCCTTTTTTGAAGTCCTTGAAATGGACCCCTGGTCATACTGGCCTGGACTGTCATAAAGAGCAGGCAGTAAGAAAGTTGTGATCCCTGAATGGAGGATGATCTCATGAGGTTTTCCTCATCTGAACTTCAAAATCCAAGGTGGTTCTCATGGACGGGAGACTTTGGCTGCAATCCTATCCACGCTGACCTGTTAGGACGCTCCATTGACTATGTTTTATTTTTCACATTTTTATACCGCCCGTCCTCCAAGGATCTTAGGGTGGTGTACATAGTTCCTCCCCTCCTTTTGTCCTCACAACAGCCCAGTGAGGTAGGCGAGGCTGGCCCAAAGTCACCCAGAGAAGCTCATGGCTGAGCAGGGATTTGAATGGCCCTTCCAGGTCTAACTCCCAGACCACTACACTTACTCTTGGGACTGACTTCTGAACAGACATGTACAGGATTAAGCTGGTCCTCCCACAGCTGTCAGTTAGTGTCTATCTTAGCAACATTTTTTTAAAAAATAAATCAATTCCTATACCTTATAATTCCCATACAATTCCAATTCCTTATAGCCAGGCTCTAAACATCCGGATATGCTGCATAAATATGGGTAAACCTTTGGGTTTACGAATAAAGTCTGCCTATGTAAACCGCCTTGAGTTATAGTTATTGGAGAAATCTGGTGACCTAAGAAAGGCGGTATATAAATATTATTATTATTATTATTATTATTAATAATAATAATAATAATAATAATATGAAGTTTTCCTATACATTTTCTTCTACGTTTCAACTTATTTTAAGATCTGGCTATAGGCCTCGCTGTCGGCAGACTTCATGGAACATAAATGACAGTGAACCATCTTCCCTATATTACTGCCGTTCTGAGCTGGTGTAGCCAAAAGCCATTTTGGTACCACTTTTCATTTCAACATCCTCTCTTATGACATACTTGATGAAGACCTGTTGAGTGGCCTATTGATGGTGGCACATATGGATATATAGATGCAAGTTAGCCCATGTGCAATGAAAGGGAAAAGTGAGAACATGACTAGAGCATAACACAAGAGTTACGACCAGCGGTGTCATCCGGCAACGAGCTTCCGGAACGCTAGGCAGGACTTACCGCCTGATTGGCTGCCCGTCCGTGACGTGTCGCCGCCTGCCCGCCTGCCGCACGGGCACCCCTGGCTTCGGAGGGGGTGCCCGCTTGCCTGGGGGGCGCGCCAGGTGCCTGGGCAAGCAGCGGAGGGGTGCACCAACCGGAGGGAGCACCAACCGGGCGGGCGGGCGGCGACACATCACGGACAGCCTGTCAATCAAGCAGTAAGTCTCGCCTAGCATTCCGGCAGCTCGTTGCCGGATGCCACTACTGGTTACAACCCCAGTGCAGCCATAGCTAGGTGTGACTACATCCCATGGAAAGCTTCAGCAAAGTCCTTCAAATTTCATCATTCCATTGGTTTCTGTAGATTTAAATTCACGGCCAATGGGTTTAAATCCCAGCAAGGTAGATTTTGGAAAAAAAATTACAAACAGCACTGTACATCAGTCATTCACTTTATTTGTATCTGCTATACGCCGTAGCTATCAAGTTACAAAAATAATTTTGTAACAACCAAGATAAAATTAACATCATCAGTAAAACAAAGGTTCAAAGGATCATGGCAGGCCTTATTTAATAGCAGCCTATTAAATATAGGCCTATAGGCTGCTAATTTCCTTGTAACTTACTTATTCTGATTAGCATGAAGAAATATATCTATTAAGGGCACTTCAGTGGAATGGTGAAGCAGTGGAATTTCATTGGTGCTACTGCACATTAATCGGCACAACTAACATTCCCTCTGTTTCTCTTTGCTGCTTATAGGCCAGGAGATCGAATCACTCTTCTGGAAGATTCCAATGAAGATTGGTGGAAGGTACAATCCAAATAATCTCAATTAATGAAGACGGGTGGGCGGACGGGCACTATAATGCACCTTATATATGGCCACAATGGTGCAAACCTATTTGCACCCCAGTTGGGTGTTTCATTGTGCTCTTAGCTCTGGTGCAACGGGACGTGTTAGGTCCAGCAAGATGTTTAAAAGTATTCACACACTAGTGGCTTTTCTTAATGTTAAATAGCAACTGGATTGTGTCCCACACATTGAGATGACAGTGGCTCTAAACCTGCCCCTACCACAGATCCTGAACCAGTTCTTACATGCATAACCATGGCTGTTTTTTAGCAAGGAAAACAAGTGACATGGTTGATAATAATGTAAAAAAAGCAAATAGTTGCAGGAGGACTGATTTGGATTCGAGGCCATGGCAGAGATTGGGTTAAACCCTCTGTTGCCTTTCGGACCTCCCTCTGTTGTAGATTGGGACCAGCACGGTCCCAATCTACAGGTCAACTTGGTCACTACGTAACATTTTTTTAAAGTAACATATCTGATGGTTTGTTTCTTGGATAGGTGCCCTCTGGATAGCAGCAGCCATAAGTGTTTTTTTCACTGTCAGTCCAGTGCCTTTGCCAAGGCACAACCTCAGTGCAAAAGAGATTTTGCTGGGGGAGCAGGAATTGGTAGGGTACCAAGGGGCAGTCTGATTGTAAGCAACACCTTCTGCTACACCCTGAAGATCTTTCGGACCACCCCATCTCCCTATTACCAATGCAACATGGTACTGGCAAATTGCTGCAGCAAATTAAGGGCCCTCCCCCACTTTCTGCAGAAGGACAAGATTCTGCATTCACCCAGCAGCCCATTGATTTCTTTAGCAGATGCCCAAGTACAGAGTTGTATGTATGGATTTAATGTGAAAGTCTCTCTTCTAATGTTCTCTTCCCAGGGAAAAATAGAAGACCGAGTCGGCTTTTTTCCTGCTAATTTCGTTCAAAGAGTACAACCCGACGAAAAGGTCTTCCGGTGTATCAGGACGTTTATTGGATGCAAGGAACAGGGGCAGATAACCCTGAAAGAGAACCAAGTGAGTAGTGCCTTGGAACCATTTAGTGGTCATTTAAAAATTCATGACATTCGTTCAACTTTCTTCCAGTGCAATCCTGTGCACGTTTACTCAGAAGTAAGCCCCACTGAGTTCCATGGGGCTTATTCCAAAGTAAATGGGCACAGGATTGCAACTACTTCCACCTAGTGCCACAGTGCTGCCCTGAAACTGTGCTTGGGCCCAAGGTTCAAGGCTGCGATCCCAAGCACAAATACCATGGAAGCATATGTAGAATGGATGGGCAAATTGACACAAGCATGTTTATCCCGTGATAACTGCAGCAGCAAGTGCTGATTTGTGAAATGGCCATTGCAAGATGCAAACCCACCAAGAATTTTCTTATCAGTTCAAACTCAGTGCTTTCGGATACAGCCAAGTTAAGGCATTAAGAGCCCAGTCCTATGCATGTCCACTCAGAATTCAGTACCATTATACCCAGTGGGGCTTACTCCCAGGCAAATGTGGATAAGATTGCAACCTGAGTGATATTAAACGATGTGCTTGCAGGTGGGAATCAGCCACTGGTTCCAAGGAAATGTGCTCAGAGTAAGGCATCATTCAGATGAAAAAAGTTTTTTTTCCTTTGTAAGACTTTTGTGTAACTTTGTAAAAGTTACAAAGAATTTGAGCTTCTTTTGTCCTCCTCCAGCCACAGCAATCAATTGAACCCAATCATACAAAGCTAGCCCATAATAAATCAGGAATTATGCATGGCCTCAGTTAAGGGAGCCATAGTCCATTCTGGCAGTGCCTTCATTTACCCTCGATCCAAAGTGAGTGTAAATTATCTCCCTATGTTTATCTCCACATGAACATGGTAAAGCCAAGAGAATACCATTAGAATGCAACTATCAAATCTGTTGGATACAGAATGTTGAAACAGAAGCACTTTGCCCTTACAGGCTGTGAAGGGACATTTTGTTGTCTTTTGTTGCAAACAGCTCCAAACTTGGGCCCATTTCACATAATGGCAGAATAGAGACTAAGCTGCATTGCAGGGACAGTCCACCCAGGGAGACTCTGTACACGCCAGCAAACTGCACTGGTCAGCCAGCCCATATTGATGCCCTGTTTCAATATGATGGCCGTTTCATATGAAGACTACTTCTGCTAGCTTCTGTATTATGAATGGGTTCTCTCAGTTCCATTCTGTAATTGTGCTAGCATTCGGACCTCCCTCTGGAGCAGTACAAGTGAATTCCTGCACGGCTTCCAGATTTCAGAATCCCAGAAATGTCCTGGGGAGCGGCCATAAGGGGTAGAGCACTGCTTTGTATGCCGAAGGTCCCATGTCTTATCCATGGCATTCCTGTGTAGGAAAACCCTAGAAACGGTATAGACAATACTGAGCTAGATACACAAATATCTTTTTTCAGTATGGGGAGCTTTCATACATTTGGCACTATAAGACATTCTGAGCTGAGTTCCAGTCATTAGCCAATAAAGAGTAACCTCAACCTGTGGGTCAGAATCCAGTAGTCGTGGATTCTGTAAGCGTTCCAGACATTTACAGGATCAGTCAGTTTGATCACTTGGTACACACATTTGCGATACAGGACCTGCAATTTCATCCTTCAACACTCAGGTACAAAAATTCAGCAGGCCCAACTTACACACTGCGTGGAAACACTCAGCAAATGTTTTCATTCAGTAAGACTGGTGGGGATTCTTTTAGTGTTGCAGTGGTGTTGGATGTCGCAAACAGGACCACGTCCAGCTGATTCTTACACAACCTCCCCAGCATGCCTTAATGGGGGTTACATAGTACAGCAAGGTGTGAATATACAAACCGCAAAGTGCTCATTGCAGAAAATGAAGAAGTTTTTATGCAGCTTGTTATATCAACAGCAGCAGCACATAACATTATTCAGACGGGCAGAGTTATTTTTAGTGCCCTTAAACATGCCGCGTTGCTTTGCCCAGGCAGCCAGACATTTCATGTTTATATATGGCTTTGCACCTTCTTTTCTTTTGATAGGAACCCTTATATTGTTATAAGCTGAGATCCCAGAGAGATGGCAGACAGCCTAGTTTTGATTGTCTGCTTTAGGAGGGACACCCGAGAAGTTCCTGAGAATTCTTTTCCCCAAGTATCACGGTTTTTAGGAATAATACCACCATGTTGTATATCATCTGTTGCAGATTTCACGAGGAATTCAATGAAAAAAAACTGGAGTGTAATATCTTCATTTTATCAAATGTTAGGGCCAAAAAAGGAAACGAAAAAACTGTCTTATGTAACATTATATATGATGGCTACACTGAACCTCCAGTTGCAGGGGCAGTATGTCACGGGGTACTATGCGCAGGGGCGCAATAGCAGGGAAGGGTATCCAACCAATGGATGGTTCATCCATTGCTTGTGAAGAAATATTCACTGCATTTATCTTCTAGCCATTTTTATTATTCAATTCATGTCTTGACTATTACTCTGTCTCAGCCTCACCTACCTCACAGGGTTGTTGTGAGGACAAAAGAAGGGGGGAAACATGCACACCACCTTGAGGTCCGTGGGGGAAGAGTGTTTGAACGGTGAAAAATATAAATGTGTCAAAAATGTATGGCCCTGGGTGTCAAATGACGCTGCTTTGAAAAATGCTTTGCATCTCTAACTGGACGGTGTATTCACCTTGGAAATAGATCTCTCCATCTCTCCTGCACTAGCAGTTTTGATAAGTGATACGTTCCAGACAAAAAGGTATTCTGAGCCTCACCTTAGAAGAGGTTCACAAAACATCTGCATCAGATTTAAACTGACCTTCCAGTCTTTTGTTAACATTTCCTTTAAGTCAGTTCTTAACTCCAGTAATCAACCCTATCTCGGCTGCAAGGGGCTTTTGCTTCTTAATGCAACAGAAATTCAATTTAATCTTCTTTTTCTTTTTACAAATGTAGCCTGCGGGCTGTTCTGGCCTCAAGGGCCTAGTTTTTCTCCTCTGCTTATAGCACACAATCTAATTTAGATGATATGCATAATGTGTTGGGAATGTGCAGGCAGAAAAGGACTCGTCCTCCGTGCAGGAGGGTGAATCAGCATGTCTACTTTATACATTTTTGCTTGACAACTGAGTGCTGAAGTGGTATGATGAGGGCATTGTTGTCTGTACCTCTGTTCTCAGGTTTTGAAAGACTAAAAATGGGTGTTTTGGGTCAAAAGTGAGATGACAGTGGCATCCTTTAGATTGTGAGCCCTTTAGGGACAGGGAGCCATTTAATTTTAATGTTATTATTTACCTGTAAACCGCTTTGTGAACTTTGTGTTGAAAAGCAGTATATAAATACTAGTGATTGATTGATTGATTGATTGATCCTTGCACACAGTGTTCAGATGCATTTCTTTTGTCACATTGTCACCGACATTGTCCAACAGTTTGGGCATGTTTTGGAAGCACTGCAAAATGGGTTTGGCGGATTTGGGGATGAGTATACATGCCAGAAAACAGGCCTGAGCAATTTATGGCCTGCCTTAATGGACTTAGCCCGCCAGCCATGTATTTGTGGCCCTCCAGGTACTTGACACTCTCAAACCATTTTGCAGTCCCAGGCAGGTGGAATGAAGAGGTGGCTTACGGAGACTCTAAGTGCATAATTGGCGGGTGGCATTCAACTTGATGGGTCTGCCTTAAGGAACCGACATTCTGAAAAAAGGATGATAGGTCAGAAGATATTCCCAAGTTCAGGGAACAGTCAGTACTTAAACTATTTTTAAACTAAAAAAAAATAAAAGCCAGAAAAAGAGTGCCTAATATTAGATCATGTTTCCTGACTGTCAAGATCATAAGCCACATGGGCACAGACACCATTTCTGACCACTTCAACCATAGCTGGTGTTCCCTGTTGCTTTCTAGTAGCATTGGGTCATTAGAAAGCTTGATTCCTAGCTCTTCTTTTGCTTCCATAGAATGGCAAGTCGTCTTTGCATGATGTTACCAGGGTGAACATTTGCTGTTATTTTAAGCAGATTCTGGTTTGATCTAGCAAGCTGCACACAGCTGATAGCAGCTGGCCCATGGGCAACCTTTTGTCCTTGTGTTCATTGCACGTGTTAGCATGTACTGTGAAGCTGAGCCCATCAGCCCAAGCATCAGTTTCTTGTTCACAAAAGCTTTGTGAGGTTTTTTTAAAGGGTTAAATAAGTACTTGGTGAGTGTATACGCAGAACTTGGCATGAAGTATCCCAAACATCTTGATAGCAGTTTATTTTTATTTTCTCCCTTATCCCTGCAAAATGGACTAATCCAGTTAGGATTTAATAGATTCTCATCTCATTCACCGATGAGTTCAGATTCAGATGGGCACACTCAGAGATAAACCCACCAAGCAAGAGAGTTAACCTGAATGCCTTGAATCAAAAGGACTATGGGGGAGAGCTACGCTCAATGGCTAAGCATATGCCTTTCATATAGAAGGCAGGTAGGACTGAGAAACACCTGTGTCCAGAGCCCTGATGCGCCACCTCCAATCAATGTAGACAATACCAAGTTACATAGACCAATTGTCAGGCTGCATATAAGGCACCTTCCTGTGTTGTACGGTCCTGGTCACCAGGAAGTGTCTAGTAAATATCTTGATGAAATTAATGGGAGTTGCACAAGAATTTGCTCATTTCAGTGGCATGCAACAACAACAAAATAAATAAAAGCCCATAATTATTTTACACTTGTATGAGAGGGATCCTTTTAAAGGCTATACTGTACATTTAGAGGATTTACAACTAAGCTTACATATTGCCCATGAAAATTAGGGCAATCTGGGATGGGGCACAAAAATGCCTCCCCACTCCCAGGAACGTCTTAATTGATTTCTACTGTGGCTGTTTTTATAAAAGTGCACCCACAATGATTGGCCTCATTCTTGATCCCCACCATTTTCTTCTTCCTTTTGCTCTGCTGCAGTGATTCATAGTACAGCACTGGAAGATCAGGAGAGTCACCTGGTTGCCGAGGCAACTCTCCATACCATGTTGCCAGATGATAAGCATCCCCATATTGGCCATCTCTTAAGGCTCATTCATTAGAGCCTCAATGAAAGGAGGGAGGTCCAACTGCAAAAGAGTTAGGGGAGTGTTTCACAAAGTGTGGGTCAGGACCCACTTTGTGGGTCACGACCTGATGTCAGGTGGGTCACAAAGAAGCCACCTTGGAAGCTGCAGACCTTACTCTTGCTATATTTCTTTTATTAGCATTAACAGGTTTTTAGCTCAGTGCTTTTACATAATATTTTGTCATAATCTTACATTCTGTCAGGGATGTTTCATGGTTGTGCAGTTGCTGCAGTCAAAGAATGCCAGTTTGCATTCCAGGTGTGTTATTTTATTATGTTCACAATGGTGGCACTTCCTTCTTGATGATGTCACTTTTGACTATGAAATCCCTTCCAGATTAATGACATCACTTCTGGTGAGTCTCAACACGAATGCCATTCTAAAGTGGGTCCCGGTCTAAAACGTTTGAGAAGCAGTAAATTAGTGGGCCTGTTTGTAAACAGGGCTGAGTGATCTAATGGGAAAGTGAGGACTGAGTTAGCCAAGTATTTGAATTCCAGAATAGAAATGACTCTTGCCTGTGAGAAACATTAACGTTCTTCCTCATTGTTTGCCTTCAGATCTGTGTGACTTCCGAACAGGAACAAGATGGCTTTATCAAAGTTTGCAGTGGGAAGAAAAAAGGCTTTGTCCCCATAGATGTCTTAGAAAACGTCTGAGTTTGCCTATTCAGCGATGCAGTAGTGAAGCTTTGCCAAGAAGGCCCGCCTGCCTCATCTTGCACTGTCAACCCAAACAAGCTGTCTTGCAGAAGAGCGGGGAAATCGCGAGACAACTGCAACGATCAATTGATATCAGACATTGAAGCTGCTCTCGAGCAACAGGAGATGGTGGATCAAGAACAAACGACAATCAGGAAAGGAGACCACAGTGGTGTTACGTATGAGCTGAGGACAGGAATGGGGGGTTTTGTGTTTGTAAAAGGCAGGGGGAAAGTTAAACTGGATGGTTTTTATGAGCAAGGCTACTAACTGTTACTCTGATAGAAACAGACAGCTAATCTGAGAAATTTAAATTTTCCCTCTGTTTACGTGTCTTAAAAACAACAAAAAGGTTTTGGACTTTTTTTCCCCCCTCGTTTGATGTGTGATTGGATGGGGAAGGTGTTCAGACTTTTTCCTTGTACTGCAGTTTGATGCTTCAACTCTCTAGTGTGAGTCTGGTCCTAAAATGTTGTCCTCGGTATTAGCGAATCAGCATCACGTTTGGCTCTGGCGTTAAGTTTTGTAACAAAGCTGTTGGGGTGAATTGTGCAGACATCCGTTGGAGAAATGTTCTCTGGGGTGGACTAATTTTTTCTGTGATTTTTTTTTTGGATATCCATTACTGTGGCGAGCTTGTACGTCTCTTAGTTTCCTGGTGTATGAGCAAAGATTTCAGCACATGTTGGATGTACTTGCTGTTTAAAAAAAAAAACAGCAGATGAACAAACACTGTTTCTCCCATGATGTCCTAGTCAGAACTAGCTGCCTGAGTCCAGCAAACAGGGGAAGAAGAAAAAAAGAATACTAGAAGCAGGGAACTGGGTTGCAGACATGCTAGAGGATTTTTCTATTTTTCTGGTAATATTATTTGAGCAGAGTTTTTATATATGTGTATATAGCATGATTGTGTTTATATGGATAACCAATTCCCTTTCACAATGGAAAAAAAACAGCTTCCAGCTTATGGAACTGGTAGGAAGAATATAATGAGCATTCATATTGTGAAAGGATACAACTCTCTACAGTCTTGAGGTTTGGCAATTCACTTGGAAACATAAAATGTGGGGCACAATCCAACAAATGGGATAGGTGCATTAAAGCACCTTTTACTCCAATACTCTCCCTAGTTCTTATGCTGTATTATGGCCATTGATGGAGACATCAGCGTAAAGCTAGCCTTTCAACCCCTGTTTCAGATCCTGCTTTGACATCCAAGGCAAGCGCCACCCCTCTGATTCCAGTCGCAGTGTAGTGAGGAGTCTGCCTTTCGGTCTTACATCAAGAGGACAAGCAAGCGTTTGTCCTCGAGAAGAATCTATTGGCCTCAGAGCTCATGAGAAACAGCACAGTACAGAGTCATAAGCAGCCATAAGCAACCCTACCGGTGATAGATCCTTTCGGTCTTTGGAGTGTCAAGCCCCTCCAGTTTAGTCACCAGAGAGCCAACATTTTTTAACCTGTTTTAAGAACGGTTATTGGTAAACCTTATTTAAAAATAATCAAGTGCACACAGAAGTATAGAAAAGGACAATAACCAAAAGGAAGGAAGAAGAAAGGATGGGTTGACACTTTGGGGGGCAAAAAAAGAATGAGGAAGACTGTAGGGAATGGAGAAGAAAGAAAGCCATGCCCTTGCTCTGTTATCTCAAACAGCTCTATAGCCTTCGGTACTGTAGCTCCCCTAGCATGCCATACAGAACAAATTAAACATCTTTCCTTGTCTTTGAGACATGTTTAAAGCAGGACAACCCAAAGCAGGAGAGCGTGCGATCCGACTCCAGTGGTCATATTCTCGTGTCTTGCCTTGCACTCCAACCTGTGGCTGAATCCTAGTTTGCATATGCGACCAGAGGGAAGTTCAAACCCACCTTTTATACTCTAGTCAAGGGCTGCTGGGCCGAGCACGACTCAGTTTTTGGATTTTGAATCTGCATCCCGAACCTACAGTTACTTTTGCCTGCATGGAAACACTGCATGCATGCATGCCCGCCCCATCAGAGCCACAGGGCTAAACAAGGGCTTACAGTCCATATAGCTGGGTAGCTTGAATGACTTTGCCTGGTTAACTAAGTGCAGCAGAATTAGACACAGTGGACAACCATTCCATCAGTTTTCTAGTACTTATACATGTAAATAAAACCCTCAAGGGGAGAAGTTTCATATCTTGGGCAGTGGGAATGCAAAAATCTTTATTATATGGCCTTTTTCGATACACAAAAATATAAATGTTTTGCAATTCAGTTCATCTTGCAAAGGGAAACCAGACAACTTGCTGTTAGAACATGAAGATCTCTTATGAGAACAGGTGAGACGTTATGAACCCATCCTGCTTCACAACATCGCTTTATTTGAAAATTTACTGATCCGGGGGCGGGGGGAATCCTGACATGCCTGTTGAAAATCAAAAACAGTGCTATGGTTAGTGTATCTTGTTCAGCAATGGCTAGGTAAGACTCTACATCCATCTGTATGTGCTACTGTTTACTTGAATGCAACATACTGTGATTCTGTCCTATTTCAGTTGCTTTTGTTATTTCAACTTCTTCAGTCCTGCCTCATAGGATAAAGATGAATATTAATTTTAATTCACAATGGCCTTTAATCAGTGTCTCATTTCTTTTTATACTAAGCAATAAAACAATAAAGTGATTTTTAAAAGACTCCGTAAGTCAAGTATGTTCTACTACTATCAACCCATTCCACACTGCTGTTAGCAGCTAACGTTTTGATCTTTTACTTTGCTCCCTTTGGGCAATATTTGGCTTAATCTATCAAACGGTTTGTATTGACATGCTTTATGTTAAGACACCATCTGAAAGCAAATATCTGCAAGTCATTGTCTATATCGGAGAAAATACTGGAGTTCAGCAGAAGACAAAACTGCTTGGCACAGAAGTGCTGCTGCTTGCATGCAGAAGATCCCAGGTTCAGTCTCTTGCAGCTCCAAGAAGGGCAGGGAAACATCCCTGTATAAAACTCTGAAGAGCTTCTGCCAGTCAAGATAGAGCAGCCATTTTCAACTACAGGTGTGCCCTAGTGTCCCCTGATTTGGTAGCCACTGTTTCAGTTATCCACAAATACCATGGATACTGGGATGCCTATTAAAAAGATAGAATATTAAACAAATCTCTTTTTTTTCCTTTGTTGCAGCAAAACCGCTGCTGTTCCCCTGTCTTTAAAAAAGCATCCCCAGTATTGACAGTTTCAGGTGTCCACAGGGGGGTCCAGAACCCCAGCAGACACCCGGCATTCCTGTACCGTGCCATGGCACAGTGGTGTGCTGCTAACAGTTTGCAGGTGTGCCACAGAAGTTTGATGGGGTCAGTTATTAGGAGGGCCAAGGGGGGGGGAGGGTATGAGCCTCCCACCCGCACTGCGGTGTGCCTTGTCAATTGCACAAAAACAGATGATGTGTCCTGATCATTTTAACACCTTGTTACTGTGCTGTGAGATGAAAAAAAGTTGAAAATTGCTGGGGTAGATAATAATGAGCAAGACTCAGCATAAGGCAATTTCACGTATCCTCCTGTTAAGGCAGAGCTAAGGCATGCCTTAAAACCAGTTCATACATTCTGACAGTCTCCATTCAGGCATCTTTAAAGCATCAGTGACCACCACCAGGCTCACAACCATTCAGCACTCATGTGGAGCTGTTGTTTCTGTAAGCCAAGATGTCCATATGACTGCTGTACCTGCAATGTCTACTATGGCATTGGCACTCTTAGGTGCCATCATGAAAACTGGCAGCTGCATTAAAAGCAGCCCACTGGGTGTACCTCCACACAAGCACAATGCTTCTACAAGTCCACTCATACCCCCGTGTGCTCCCTGGAACACAGTGCTGCTGTTAGACCAACAATCGTCCCATGCACTCCCAGGGCAACTGTATGAAGGCCACCATGGTGTGGCAAAAGGCCCTGCAACAGATTACAAGCTAGTGATTCCCAGAGGGCTTTTATTCTGAGCTGATCTGTGCAACTAACTGATTAGTTGCTAACAAACTGATTAATTTTGAATGGACTCGCTTTTATCTGACACTTGCTCTCAGGGAAATTTAATTTTCGGAGCTGGATGTTCACATTTAATGTAATATTCTGTTTAATAAAGAACAGGCAGCAGTTGGAAAGAGAGTTGGAGAGCGAGCATCTTGCCCTCTTCATTAGGCATCTGCTTTTCATACTGAAGCCCTGCTGAATGGCAAGAGATTTGTCTCGCGCAGAGCATCTTGCTGCCAGGCTTCTCTTTCAGCCCTGGTTTCTCATTCAGCCCTGTTGTATCAGTGTTTGCTTCCATTTCCCATCAAAGCCCACACTCTGGGATCTCAAGGCGGAGGCCAGGGTTACCCAAGGCTTCAAGCAGCCAAAGATGGGGAGGTAGGAACACTGGCACTAAGTACACCACTGCCTTATACATGGTGTAGAGTGGGGGTGTAATGGTACCTAATCTCACTACTACCCATATTCTGAATCCTATCTTGATCCAAAATCGGTAACACTTTCCTAGAAATGAGCCCCATTGAACATGATGGGTCTTCTGAGTAGGTATGCATAGGATTGCTGTGTCTTCACAAGGTTGAAGCCTGCCTAACTTTGGGAAGGATTATGGCCATCATGTTCCATAGAAGAAAAAACCAACAAAAATTTTCTGAATATGGCCATATCTCTCCTTACTTTTAAAAATAAACCATCTAAGTTTCTTCTTGGTAATGTCAACTCTTCCAACAGTTGAGAAATCTAAATCAAATATTTGGTACGTCCACAAAAGGAAGAAACCATGAAACCTGACCAAACCAAGCATTTTTATTTCAAGAAGAGTGGTGGGGTGATCATTTAAATGAACCTTTTGTTTTTTTTATGCTGCCCGATAGTAAAGATGTTGTTAGCAGAAACTAGTTAGCACTTTTAACACCCCCTAAAGCTGCAGCCATAAATTACTGTAATACAGCAAAGTATAAAAAGCCCAGGAAATAATCATTTTCCAAAGGCAATGTGCTGTCAGCAAATTCTGCATGCTTAAGTGCAAAAATAAATCATCCCATAAGATGCAGCTTGTTGTTATTTTTAAGCCCATTTATAAACTCTGACAAATAGCAGTGCCATAAGCCTGTGTTTTTGCAGAGTTTGTTCAGGACTGCTCTAGAGCTGGAAGGATAAGACTAAATAAGACACTTGTATGGCAGGTGACTACATGTTTAATCTAGTGTCAGGACCATTATGTTCAATGGGGCTTACTCCAAGCAAGTCGCCTTCCATGGGTACATTCCTTCTTGGGTGATCTCCCCCTGTGTTCCATGGTGGTACTCCTTGCTACATGAGTTGGGATAGGGAAGAGGAGGCAATCACAAAGCAACCCTTATGGCCAAGAGTGCTACACCACCACCACCAAATGCAGGTATCAAGCAGTGACAGGAAAAACCCTTATGGCAGTGATTCTCAAAAGTGGTAGCATAGAACTCACTTTTTAGAATGGCAATCCAACAGAACCTACCAGAATTGATGTCATTAATCCTGGAAGTGATGTCATGGCCAGAAGTGACATCATCATGCAGGAAAATTTTAACCCACACCCCATACAACAAAATCAATCAAGTAGGTAAATTAAAAGTTTACAGTAAGTATACATTAAAAAAAATATTTAAAATAAAGAACACTACTAACCCTTTCAAGCAGTTGCTGATGTTAAAAAAAATTCCCCAGATATCCCAAAGGCTGCAATCCTATCCATACTTACCTGGGAGTAAACCCCATTGACTATCATTGTTCAAAGCATATACGCAGTTGCCTGTTAGAAGTATAGATATGTAACATTTGCGCAAATACAGTCACATACCATGGTAGCATCAAGTCTAATATATTAAAAATAAAATACACATTGAAATGAAATGAATGGGGGCCCACCTGAAATTGGCTCATGACCCAGCTAGCAGGTCCTGACCCACAGTTTGAGAAACATTGGGAACCTCCCCAATGGCACAATCCCCAGAAAGCCCATGCATACACCAGATCCTCTTCTGCCTCGTGGTGCCCCAGAACAAGGCAGTAGATGGATGCACATCTTCCATCATTCTGCCACCCACAGCTATAGTGGTGGCAGTGAGGAAGGACTTGCCGCCATTACAGGTGGCAGTCAAAGGACATTTGTCCACTGCTGCCTCTTGTTCCCCACTCTTCATAAGCTTATTGGACAATGGTGGGACGTAGAAACAGCAGTAGATCTTTAGGTGCCTTTAAATGGGACCTGTTGTACCTGGTGGCTGTGGGAAGGAGTGGTCACAGCAGACCCACGCTGTCTCAAAGGTTGACGTGCATAGGCATTGACCTCCAGCATAGGCCCCACCAAAACCCACCTTCTCTCAGCAGTGAGTCCAGGGTCCTCACAGGAAACTGTATTACACAAAATCAAACCATTTCTCCAGCTAGCTCAGCATGTGACTAGGTTGACTGGAAGATGCTCTCCAGAGTTTGAGATTGGGGGGGGGGGGTGTTCCACCCTGCCTGGAGATGCTGGGGATTGAACCAGGGATCCTCAACAAGCAAAGCATGCGCCACCTCTGCTCTTGCAGTGGCACTGATGCCAACTGGTGACATCAGCATTTCAGATCATGCCTCCTCAAAACATTGTACTGTCCCTGCCCAGCCGAATGTGCATTCCTGGTGATAGTAATCAGCTCTCCTTTTTTTAGCAAGCACAGCAGGGACACAAGCACAAGTGCTTGAAAGCTGCAGGGCAGAAGAAACAGAGCAAAGAGTGGTGAAAAAAAGCCCCACATCCAAAGCCGGGGGACTGAAAGCAAGACACAACCATAGGAGAAGCAATCAAATGCGTACACTGGAAACAAACTGATTCTGCCGCTTGCATTCAAGACATGGTGCAAGAAGCCCAAAAAGAAAGCAACAACTGAGCTTTTCCATGACATCATGCTGTGCATTGAATTGCCCAGCCTAGCAGAAGAATCTCCCTTCCCCACGCTCTGGCTGCCAAGGGCTATCCTTAGTGCGAATGCTTATCTAGGTCACAATGCAAGGAATGCCTCCGTGTAATATGCTTTTCCAGGCCAATGGAGATGTGTGTGTCATTGGAACATCCCTGCTCAATAGGAAGATCCTAACTCTATATTTGCAGTTGTCCTTTCAATACCACACAAGCAGGAGTAAAAAGCCGACAGGAAAAAAGCAGTGTGTTCAAGGTTTCTTTTTTTTTGGGGGGGGGGAAGGTAAACATTACTAAAGATAGGACAGATAAAGCAAAACCTAGCTGACATATGAAAAAAGGATGCTGTAGATTGAGCCACAGGCCCATCTAGTCCACCATCATGTTTCCCACAGTGGCCCACCAGTTGCCTACAGGAAGCAGCTGCTCCTCTCCTATCATCTCCTACCTACATCTACCTACTTCTTCTCGCCTACAAGCGCTCCTCTACAATTGGTATTGGTATTTGAATCTGGAAGTTGCAAATAGCCATCATGACCAGTAGCCAAGGAAAGACCTATCTTCCATTACTTTTGCCAGAGGTTGTGTTTCTTTTTTTTTTCTCCTCCTTTAAGAAGAACAGAAGAAGAGCTCCACTGGATCAAGCAAAGGATCAGGCCAAGGTTCCGCCAGAGATCAGTTTAAAAGCTGGTCTGCAGCCTTTTCGATGCTACATGTTGCAGTCTAGTTCCTTTCTGGTTCAAATGGACCAGAAAGGACCTGTCAAATGGACCTGTCCCATTTGTACAGGCTTGGCTTGTTTCAAAACATTTCTCAGTATCTAACAAATTCAAATCCCTCTTCTCAACACCACTGTCTCATCCACACATGGAGACACCTTGGCTCCATCAGTCCAGCTAGCCCTATGTATAAACAGGAAGCATTTCCAAATATATGCGGCACCAGACTAAAGTCTAAATTAATGTAGATTAAATTAAAGGGAGAGTCAGCCCTGGGAGAAGTGATTTGCTCACAAGAGTGGACAATCGGTGCTGATCAAAGGAATAAGGACAGTAGGAAACCAGAAGGTCTGGTTTCCTTTATTAGTCTGCCTGGAACATATCCCTTTTTTTTTCTAAACCTGCATGCTGGTTTTTAAACTGACATGTTAAAACTACAACTTGAGGTAGCTATAGAGTACTGGTCAAGGCAGTAAAATTGTTAAGGCACAACATCAGTTTTTTGTTGTGGCAAGACACACCATGCTGTTGGTTGCAGGCTCACATCCCCCAATGGTCTACTAATAAATGACCCTCCCCCAAACTCCCACCGCACATGTGCAGCACACCAATGTGCCATAGCACACTGTGTGAAAACCAGTTTATAAGCAGATCTTCTCAACCTAAGTCTGCATTGTGGCTCTTCTCTGGTTCTAGCTCTAACTAGATTTCCCATCTTCAAGTTTGGGATCAATCTGTTTTTCCAGTCAAGTTTCACTGCAGCCAATCAAATCTAAGCAGGGCCATAATTTGGCTAGGATGGGGGCTCAGGGGTAGGGCTGATGGAAACATGAAAGGCCCCCTACTCCACCATGCAAATATTGAACAGACTAATGGTCTTGCTCATGTTCATTCTGAAGAGAGAGTTTACAAGAGACTTTTGCATAGGTCTTTGTTCACAAGGAGAGGTGCAAATATCACTATCCTTTCTGCCTTTGCAATGATTTAAGAATGAACTTTATGAAAACTTAGTTGTTGGCGTGGGACCAATAGGGATTATCAGCTGTTATGCCTTTGAAAGCAAGGTGTGTACATGCACATGAGATTGAATATAAATATCATGTGGCTACTCATCTAGTAGAACTGGCTATACAATGTGGCCATGGGGCAAGGACATATCTCTAATCAGGTGCGTGTAAATAAGTGGAGGAGCAGGAAAGCCAGTGGTGATGTAGTGGCTCAGCTGCTCAGCTGCTAGGGACAACAGAGATCCAGTTTTCCCTGCACTATGAAACTCACTGGGTGACCATAGAGCCAGTCACTCTCTGCCAGCCTAAACTACCTCACAAAGTGAGGCTAATGTCTTTCCATATTTGCCACTCCAAACTCACTAAGGGCGCAATCCTAAACTGAGTTAGGCCGGCATAAACTAAGCCAGCCAAGTTTGGCCAGCACAAGGGACACAGTAAAGTATGTTTGGACCACTCTCGGAGTCAGAGAGGCCAGCACACAGACGTGAGCCATCCTCCCTGACTCCGAGAGTGGTCCAAACGCTCTTTACGGTGGCCCTTGTGCTGGCCAAACTGTGCTGGTTTAGCTTAAACTGGCCGAACTCCCGTTTAGGATTGCGCTCTAAGGAAAGTATGGGGTACAAGCAGCAGCACAGCTGGAAGAAGTAACACCCTGGGACACATCTTCCAGGGCCTCCCTCTTATCCCTCCAAACTCTGTGCTCCAGTTGTGTCTGGAGGGTGTTCTGAAGGCTTGGGAGGCCAGACACAGCCAAAAAGCAGAAGTGGTTATTTTTTTTGCCCAGCCTCCCCGGCCCTCAGAATGCCTCCAGAAGGCCAGAAATCATCACTCTTCATTTTCAGTAATGCAATGGAAGCAATGGTTTTCAGCCTTCCAGAGGCCTTAGAAGGCCTTCTGTGGGCCAGAGGCTTTGCCCCACATCTCCGCCCCTTAGGACACTCTCTGGATGTGATTGGACCATAGCTCCAGTTGCGTTCGGAGAGTGAGAGGTTGCCAGTGATGGGGGAGGCATAGCATTGTTTCCTTTAATCCCTCTGACATCTCTCAGCTTTGCAACTGGGTACAAGTGTGTTTTACACGTGTCTTATTTAATGATAATATTTAACACATACCGAATCACTGAAAGGCAGTGCAGTGCGGTGGTTAGTGTCAGACCAGTTGCAGACGTGGCTGGGGAAATTGTAGTCATTTCTCCCTTCCCCCACAGTGAAACTTGCTGGGTGACTGTGGGCCAATCACCACTCAGTCTAAACCTACCTCACAGGGTTGTTGTAAAAGAGAACAATGTGTACCACCCTGAGCTTCCTGGAGGGTAAAGGTAAAGGTTTCCCCACGACTGAATGGTCTAGTCGTGACCGACTGTAGGGGGCGGTGCTCATCTCCGTTTCAAAGCCTGTAGAGCCGGCATTTTGTCCAAGGACAAGCTTCCATGGTCATGTGGCTGGCATGACTCTATGCCGTAGTGCACGGAATGCTGTTCCCTTCCCACCGAAGTGGTCCCTATTTATCTACTTGCATTGAGGTGCTTTCAAACTGCTAGGTTGGCAGGAGCTGGGACAAGCAACAGGAGCTCACTCGGTCGCGCAGTCTTGAACTTCCAACCTTCCAGTCGGAAAGCCCAGCAGCAGCGGTTTAACCCGCTGTGCCACCACGTCCCTTGTCCTGGAGGGACAAGAATACAAATGCAATAAATAACTACAGTAAATACACTGCACGTCACATATTATTTTCAGCAATCTCTTCAAGTGTGTTGAGAGATATGGCACCTTTATTTTCCGTGGAGTACCGATGGGAGATTGAGGTTGAGAGATGGTGAGCCAAAGACAGCTTTTCTAAGAGAAATGTTGGATCCTCCAGAAAGGTGACCCAGCCAGGGTGATTGACAAGCAAAGTCAAGGAAGGCCAAATCACAGCTCCTTAACCTAAGTGAAGATAGGCTGAATATATCTCTGCTGAATGGGATGGCTGTTTTGTGCTGTGCGTGCTGTATGCCTAAAGGAGCGGACTTGCATTGTGTTAGCCACCTTTAGGGCTTAAAAGGTTGCAAGCCACTGGGGATGCTGGAAGAACCGAGGGGATGCTAGAAGAAAGGGCAAGTGTCATGCTGAGCAGTACAGCCGGCTGTCTCCGGCCTGGGTGCAAATTTAATGAATGGACCGCTAAGCTTGGAGGATGTTACAGGGAAGGCAGGCTGGCATTTCCCTGATCAAACGGATATGAGCCTCGGTGATGAATGGCAGTGGCTCCAATTGTGGTGGAAGACGGAAGAGGCAACCTGGGACACATAAAAGGCAAAGTGATGTGTCAATTTGTAGTCAAGTGTGAGCAATAAAGCCTGACAGACCATTACTCAACAAGATGGTATGAAGAGCAGAGGATCCTGATTTGGCCTCGAGGGGGGACTGGCGAGGGGGAGATAGAGAAAGGGCATGTAAATCAGTCACATTCCATTTGTAAAAAGGAAGATCATAATTACTCCAGTCCTCTCCCCTGCTCTTTGCAGCCCTGTGCATTCCCCAAGCACGTTCCCGATGAATGGCCAAGGGCAATAAAACTCATTAGTACTAAATCCATTAACACCACTAATGCACTGGACTGGTTTGGAGTAGGAGGGGAAACATGTTGTCGCATCCGTATAAGCTGATCTACTGCCATGACGGGCAGGCAATAAAATAGTATGGAATTGCAACTGCCGATCCTGTCTTCTGTTCATGGCTGCTGGTACATCATCATCAGTGAGAAGGCTGAGGGAGCAGGTGCGCAAACAACTACGAGCCTGGCCACCTGTGGCTGCAAAAGACTTGTCTCTAGGCAACCAGACAAGGAAGTTTTTGTGAAGTGAAAAAGTTGGTTCTTAGTGGGTCGCTGATCAGTGCAATGGACTGACATCACTGTGTTCATCAAGACTGGTTAGTAAATCAATTTCTGGGATAGCAACTTCTGCAGATCTACTGGAAAGTCTGCCTTAGATTTGTAGGAGTCTCTTCCAATTTCCATTATAAGGGATAACTTGGTTCCTAGCCATCCTTGTTATAGGGAGATAGCCTAAGAGCTTAAAGAGACTTCTAATTTGGAGGACCAAATTAGATGTGTGGCCTATCTAAAAGTGTCATTGTGCTTCTCTCTTTCTTTAAAACATTTTAACAGCATCTTCAGGAGGCTCTAATCCAGGACTGTGGTGCAGGATAACCCTGTGCCATGTTGCCAATGAACATGACCTCTCCAAAGCTGCTACTTGCACAGGATGTATTTATGGGCACTAATGGCAGCTTCCTTCCTGGGGAAAATAGCTGCAGAGGTGGTGGTGGCAATTTTCAGGAGGATTTTGGTGCAGGGAGAAAGGGTTCAAACCACCCCACGCCACAGTCCTAATCCAGATTCTTATGGTTACAGTTATGAAAGAGAAACAAAAGCACAATCAGCTTCAGCCCTCTCAGGAACCAGGGTCTTCTCAGCCAATCCCCAAAGCGCCCCCCCCCCAATGTGGCAATCAGCTGGCAGTAGTGGCACAAGTTGCTCACCTGAGAGATTGGTGCTGCCACTGCCGTCTCCCACCCTCCCTATAGCTATGCAGAGGCCACTGTGATGATGCAAGGGCCTACGAGGAAGCCCATTGGCAGATGTCTGCAAGAGAGCAGGAGAGGAAATGTGGTAGAATGACTCTCTCTCTCTCTCTCTCTCTCTCTCTCTCTCTCTCTCTCTCTCTCCAGCTTTTGGATGCTCTTTCCTCAGCACCGGAAGTCCTGACAGAGGAGCCTCCAGGTCCTTTCCTTGTCATCTGGAAAAGGGAAAGGGGAGTGGTTTTTGGACTCTCTGCATCCTAGAGGCTCTGGGGAAAGAGCAGCCAATCACCGTCCTTTCATCTTTTCTCAGTACACCACTGAGATGTACAGCAGAGGAGCTTTCAGAGCTTTCACCACTGAGACAGGAGCTTTCAGAGGTGGCTTCTTACCTGTCTTCTACACTGCAGGGAGGGGCAGTGTGGGGATGGGGGCCCAGCACAGGATTTTACACAAGGGACTCCCAGAGCTTGGCACTGGGCACAATGATGTTGGCCTGGGAATGGATACAGATGGACTTTGACTGAATTCACTTTTCCTGATCAAACCGATTCCAGTTACCTATGCAACGATGGACATAAGAATATCCCTGCTGGATCAGGTCAAAGGCCCAACTAGTGCAGCTTCCCGTATCTCACAGTGGATCACCTCAGGGAGTGCATAAGACAACAAAATACCTACTTCCTGTTGCCATTCCCTTGCACCTGGCATTCTGAGGTAGCCTACTTCTAAAACCAGGGGGTTGCACTTACCCATCACAGCTTGTAACCAGTGATGTTATTCTACCAGAACGCTGGGCGGGACATCCGGGTGATCGACAGCCCGCCCGTCGCATTCCGCAGCGTCACGCCGTTTGCGTAACCAATTAAGCCACTTGCATACGTTACGCAAACGGCGTAACGCTGTGGAACGCGACGGGTGGGCTGTCAATCACCCGGATGTCCTGCCCAGCGTTCCGGTAGAATAACACCACTGCTTGTAACCTGTGATTGACTTTTCTTATAGAAATCTATCCAATCCCCTTTTAAAGGCATGTGGACCAGATGTCATCAACATATCATGTGACAGACTAATTAGCATGCTGGATAAAGAAATATTTTACAAGAACGTAATGGTACCAGAGGCATCCCAGCAATGGGTGTCACCTGGTGCAGGGCTTACCTGGAGGAGCTTGGCTTTCTAGATGCTGGGGGTGTGTGTGATGTAATGACATAATTATGTTGCCCTTAACTGTCTGTGTTTTTGTATTGCTTTTAATTCAAAATGCCTGCCTTTTGTTCTGCCTCTGTTCAGCTATTTTTGGCTCGCTCTGGACCTTTTTGTGTGCTGGTCGGCAAATGGCAAAAACACAGTCATCGGCAGAAGTGCGAGGTGGTTGGTCCTGGAGCGGGCCAAAGATAGCAGATTGGAGGCTTGGGCAGTGTGGTGGCACCCCCTTGAGGGCGACATCTGATGTGGTCTGGACCCACTGCACACCCTAGTGGTGCCACTAGGCACTGGGTGACTTTGCACTGAAGTCTATGCATGGATGAATTGTAAAATTTGGGTTTTCTCACTGCAGAGTTATGAGTTTGAGTCGCAAAAAAAATATACATTAGGGAGAAGCCACACCTACATGGACAAGTTACTGAGTTGTTTGCAGAAGGTCCTGTTTTAAATTCAGAGGGCTGTCTCAAAAGAGTGGATTTGACTAAGCACCACTGAAGTCAATGGGACTGAAGTTGGTCATTAGTAACTTGCCACCATTTTATTCAGTGGTTCTTATTCAGAATTTACTTCATTTGGATACAGTCCTGAACCTCCAGGTAAACAACCACAGGTAGCAGCACTGGGAAATACTGTTCTTGTTTCCTGTTGATTAGCATTGTACTGTCACATCTTCCAACTCATCCTTGCAATCATAGGGACTAGAAACCTACCCAGTGGCTGAGCTGCTCAGAATTTGAGCAAGCAGACTGTTGTACCTTTCTGCAGTGAAGCAGAATTTGACAAACAATGCCGGAATTCCTACAAAGAAAAGCCAACTTGTTTTTCATCAGCCATTTATGAATTCTATTTTTTCCCTCTGACCCAATTTTGAAGGGGAAAAAATGAAGTCTTTTCAGTTATTCGTTTGGATTTAAATATTTCATTTAATTAACATTTGATACCAACACAGCCGAGCTTTCTTGAAGCACACTGAAACATTCATTACTCTTTCTTTTCTTCCTGGAATGATTGAGGTATATGGGAAGGTTAGATGAAAGATCTGTGTTGGGGCGACTTATTACTTTTCTGTCTGTCACGGTGGTCAAGGGAATGGAAAGTCATTAATCACCTATCAAGGCGGCAGATTAGAGTTGCCAAGGATTATAAAAAGGATCATCAAAGCATGGCAATTAACTGAAACGAATAAGACAATGTCAGGCTCCTTTTTGAAAACCAAAGAGCTAGTGATGGGTAACAGACCTTGGCTGATAGGAAGAAAATTGAGGCAAGACATTTCCTTGCCAAATAACATGAGGAAAGGAATAATGCAATTGAGGGAAAGGAAGACGCAATGGGCTCCTTCTTGCCTGAGAATATTCAGCAAAACTGAATAGTGAAAAGCAGTATATAAATACTGCTTATTTGATTGATTGATTGATTGATTGATTGATTGATTGATTGATTGATTGATTAGAATGGCGGACAGCCCAATCCTACCTAAGTGCCTCCATGCTGATGCAATGGCACCAATGTGAGCTATGCTGCATGCCACAGGAGAATTTAGCAGGTAGGAGATCTACCCAAGGTTAAGGGACATTGCTCCAAGGAAAGCACCAGTTGCTGCTATGGGTCAACTTGGACCTATACCAGCCCAAATTGACCTGTGTTGGAGGATCAGGCCCAGAAGGGGGATAGGATCTGGTACGGGATGACACCTCTGTTCTTGCCTCCTTCCGGGCCCAATGTGGCTTCCCATAACCATAATCATAGGCCAGTATATTATCTATATTACTGATATGGGGTAGGAATAGGATGAAGCTGGGAGAAGCTACTGTTGCCAGATATTCACACGTAAATACACAGCCAGATGGACTGAGATCTGATCTGGTCTTAATGTCCCATCAGCTTAACATTATGTAACATCAATTATTTTACATCAGCTCTAAAGAAGTGTAGTGGGAGGGTTGTAAAGGGAGGAGATTACAAACACTGCTACTGATAAGACTACATTTAAAACAAATATTGATCTCCTGAACTAAAAAATTATTTATTTTATACTTCCAGGTGACATTACTGTAGTGCTCTGAGCAAAGTCTGGAGGGAGCCTGCTAACTAATCCACCATCTTTTTCAATGGAAGGTTATTATCCTGCCTTTGGTACCCATAACCAGTGGTACAGCAGGACATTCTGAAGAGCAAGTGCTCATTGTGACTCTCCCCATAACCATGTCTCACTAACAGCCGAATCCTAATCTGCACTGGAATACACATGTGAATTGCCCTGCACTGAAATAGGCAGGCCAACTGGCCTCTCCAGCACAGGTTTGGAGGTGGCTGGAGAGTTTAATACCCTAGCCACCCTTATGGGGCTACTTGAATTTGCGCCAGCAAAATCACTAGCACAAATTACAACTAGTACAGAACGCGGCGGCTTGTGTGGTTGCTGGGGCACATTGGTTTGACTCCGTCGAGCCGTTGCTTCGGTGACTACACTGGCTGCCGGTTCTGTTCCGGGCCAAATTCAAAGTGCTGGTTTTGACCTTTAAAGCCCTTTACGGCTCGGGCCCAGGGTATTTGAGGGACCGCCTTCTCCCATATAATCCTACCTGTACTCTGAGGTCATCTGGGGGGGCCCTTTTGACTGTGCTGCCACCAGGAGAGGTGAGAGGGGTGGCGGCCAGTAGGAGAGCCTTCTTGGCGGTGGCACCCCAACTTTGGAATACCCTCCCCTTAGAGTTAAGAACTGCTCCCTCTTTGGCGGTATTTCGGCGGGGGCTGAAGACCTTTTTGTTTCAGCAGGCTTTTAGTTGCTGACAGGCTGGCTGGCTTTTTTGCATCCTTTTATCTTTGTACATATTATGATCCATGGGATTGGCTTGTTGTATGTTTTATTTTTAATATTGTTAATATTGTTTTTAATTATTGTCTTTTAATTGATGGAATTTTATTCTGTTTTAATTTTGTAATGCCGCCTTGAGTGCCTTCGGGCAGAAAGGCGGGGTAGAAATTTAATAAATAAATAAATAAATAAATCAAAGCAGCCCAGTGTAATGCCAGGCTGGCCAGGAGGAGGGTTAGGATCCAGCCTCAGTAGCAGAGGTCTGTCACATCCCACTCTCGGGCCTGCTATATATCCTCTGTACTTGCTATAGATGTTCCAGTGCTATCCCCCTCCCTTACCCATCTCAACTACACCCATGACAGAGGAGGTCCAGAAAACTGCCCCTGGAATGGTTCCTCAGAGCCACTTCCAATACAGTGCCCTTCATTCCTGGGAGTGCTCAACCACCAACCTCTTTGCTACCAAGAAAAAAAAAAGTCATATGGGAAAGATTTAAATTCTCATCAATTTGCAAGCCAGAGTCTGGAAACCACTTGACATATTTATATCATACTCATGAGTAATCACAGCTCTAAATCCTTTCTATGTTGCCATTTTTATCACAGGTGTAATTTGTGAGAATGAGTTCATGACTCATAACAGCAACCTAGAAAGGGCTCTCTGTTCAGGCTCAAACTGATAGTAAGAACACCACTGCCTGAGTAGCTCTGGAAATGATGGAGATCCTTTGTCAGCCAACCACACCACGATTATATAAGGCTTTCTCTGGCAGGGCTACATCATGGCATTGCAGCACCCTGGACAGAGCCCTCATATTTATTATTTATTTGAAGAATTTATACCCCGCCTTTCCCATGCCAAAGCAAATGCCCAAGACGGCTTACACAGAACAACAAAATACAATGTAACCGCAATAAGTAAAACATTAAAACAAAACAACAACATTAAACATTAACAGGAACACAGAGTGTACAAGAATGAAGCTAGACCCAATTCACCATATCACACCATGATATGGGCGTGGTGGAAACAATAGACCAGGGAAGTGAACGAACTATGAAAAAATATCGGAGGGACAGAGGGCAGACTGCCAACAATCATCCACAGGCCAGATAAGATCGGTATGATTTAAGCCCTCTCCGAAAGGCCATGAGGGAGTGTGTAGTTCTTCATTCTTCTGGTAGGGAATTCCAGGAGTACTCCCAGGCTGTGTACCTGTTCTTGCAGGGGAAGTGCCACTCCATTCAGAGTGGGAGAAAGTGCCTGCATTGAGGATTTCCCCTCAATTTAGGATTTCATACTGCCCCTGGTTGTTGCTTTAACCCTTTTGCCATAGGCACCAGATTATGGTGCCACTGGGGCAAATAACATCTTGGGAAGGGGCAGTGATGTCATGCACCCACTACGCACCACTACGCGAGTACCAGTTCCTAGAAGTTGAGCTGGCCCCGCCCACTCAAAGCTGGCCCCTGCTATTTAACCAAGGAACAGTTGAAGCAAACTATGTATATACACATCTCTAGAAAGCAAAGCAATAGAAGTTAAATCAACACTAACCACAAGCTGAAGTTATTACAAACATGATCACATCCATGGCAACAATCATGACATCACTTCCAGCTTATGACATCACTTCCAGTGGGCGGACCCCGACAAGTGCCAATCAAAAGTGAGTACCTGTTCCTAAATCATTTGGATGACACCACTGGGAAGGGGGGGCAATCTGCATCAGAATCATGACAAGGTAAAAGGATATAGCCCCCTTTCCCCTGTGTCATCATCCCAATATGGAATGCTATTTAATAGAAAACGTTAAGCAGGCTAGTGCAAATGTTCAAAATAATGGGTAGGTTGGTCCTCAACGAGCTGCCTGAAGGTAAAATGGACTTTCAGGCCATTGTACGTTGTCCACAACTGCTCAATAATCCAGAAAAGCAATCAGAGCAAACATGAGACAAAGCCATTCTCATTCACAACTGAGCACCAAAAAAAATAAGTAAACATTAAACAAATTACATTCCTGGCTGACTGCCAATTGTTCTCGGGGAATCAGACAGACATCCTGTTGCTGGGGAAGTTTTTTTTAAGTAAACCATTGAAACCATTGAAAGAGTATGACACCTCTGTTTAGGACTGGCATCAGGGGTCAGCCACACTGGGAGCTTGCCCACAGCTGACCCCTCTGGTCCCAAGTGTCTTTTTTCAGTGGCATCTGCAGTGGCAACAAGGGAAGCCCAAGTCACCCTGCAACAATTCAAGGCCAAGTCCATTAATAGATGCAGTGGGTGGAAGGAGCTTCTACCACTGTCAAGCTTTCTTCCCCCCCCCCCCATTCTTGCACAGATGAATGTATTGACAACAGTTCCTCCTCCTCCCACCCTCACCCATTCATGGATGATGAGGGCAGCGAGGAGCTGCCATCACCAACTGCAAATGCAATGGCAGTGCCATCACCAAGCACATCCTCCAGCTGTGGATGGAGAAGCTGCTGCCAACTGCCAATGCGCTCCCCTGCCAGAGAAACTACACTGCTTGGGGAGGCCCTAGTGCTCAGCTGCTAAGGGCCCCCACATATCTGGAGCTCAGCCTGCCTGTGATAAAAAGTGATTGGATCATCCTCGAATACGGATGACATAGTAATATAGATCATATCATAATGTGGAACAGGATAGACACATATATCGGGCATTGCTTGACTCTGAGGCCTAAATAATAAAATGAGGCCTCAATGAGGCCTAAATGAGTAAAAATAAAATGAAAATATCTTTATCTCTAATGATTCATGAAAGATTATGCCAGAATTAAGAGGTTAGTCTTAAGGTGTCAAAAGCCTTTTCTGTGGTTTTGTTGAAATAGAAGAATTATGCAACCTACCTGGATTCAACAGTATTAATTTATGATGCTTTTCTACCACCCTTCCTCCAAGGAGCTCAAGGCAGTATACATAGTTCCTCCCTCCTTTTGTCCTCATGACAACCTTGTGAGGTAAGTGAGGCCGAGAGAGAGTGATGGTCCAAGGTCTCTGCAAGAAGCTTCATGGCTGAGCAAGGATTTGAACCTGGATCTGCCACATCTAACTCCCAAACCACTACACCACCCTCGCTACCTGTTTACCTATTTGCTGTATTTGCTGTTCAACTGTTTTTTGAGAAAGAACGAACCATCTCCTTTAATGTCCTGTAAAGGTTGAATGAATTGCGCTTTTTGTTACAAAATTGTAGCTTGCCACATTGTCCCCTTGGAAGAAAATAGAAAAAAATACAAATTGAGAGAGAAAGAGCGAGAGAGAGAGAAATGAGAAAATGGGCTCTAAGGTTACAGTATTGCGCATTTTCACAAAGGAATGTAACTGTGGAGTTAGATGGGAGGTGAGGCTGTCTATGTAAGACGCCAAATACGTGAACAATGGTTTAACTGTGGCCATTGTATATGCATTGTAAATGCATTTAGCCTGATTCAGGAGATGCATTAGGCCAAATTGTATGGTTTCAAGGAACAAATGCATTTGTAATTGACATTGGTTGTTCATACACACTGGTTAGGATCCAGAATGACTGCAGTTCCCTTGGATTGGATCGCTGCAATGTGGTTTACGTGGGGCTGCCTTGAAGATGGTTGATGTTGGTTTAGAAGCTTTCACTGGGTCTGCAGTGCGGCTCCAGGATATTGTTGAGGGACTGCAACGTAATAATACCAGTATTTATATACCGCCTTTCTGGTCATTGGATTTCTCCTCTGACTTTAATCAAGGCGGTTTACATGGGCAGGCTTTTCTCAACCCCATATAGGGGTTGTTACAATCACAAGTTCTATCTTTCAAGAAAACTACAGTCCAGGTGGTCTCCTTCATAGTCCAGCATCTATCTGGCTGCTCACACTCCCATGCATGGCTTGACAGGCACTCCTCCACGTTCACCTGAAGGGCTGTCATCTCCACTCCTCTCACCACATGAAGCATACTATACCTTTCCTATATCTGCTTCATCGGTTGCCAATATGTTTCCAAGCCCAGTTCAAAGGCCTGCCTTTAAAGCCCTAAATGGTCTAGGTCAGATCTAGGTCATCTATTCCCTTAAAGCCTGCTCAGCCTTTAAGATAATCAGGGGAAGACTTGCTGTCTTGCCTGACATCCATGTCTCAGCTCCTGAAAAGCAGTTTCCCATTTGTAAAATCCCATCCCAAGAGAAATCAGATCATTCCTGTTGGTCCTCCAGGTTAAGCTAAAGACATTTTGTATCTTAGGGCACAATCCTAACCACAATCCCAACTCAGAAGGGTTGCAAATACATCATAAAAGGACATTTGCCACACTCTTGGAAACAGGAAGGCTGGTGCTCAGAAATGTGCCATCCTCCCTGACTCTGACAGTGGTGCAAATGCACTTTACAGCATGTTTGCAACACTCCTGGGCCAGCACAAGTGACTTGTGCCAGCCTAACCCCAGGTTAGGATTGTACCCTTAGGTGGTTTTTCATTCAGTTTCACCCTGATTTTCTGCAGTTTGCTGATTATGTTTTTACGATGTGTTTTAGGGGTGTCGTATATTTAGTGAACGTCTTTTGCTTTTTGTGAGCCACTTTGGGTTTTTTTTAAGGGGAAAGTAAAGAACTATATAGGGACATGGTGGTGCAGTGGGTTAAACCACTGCTGCTGGGCTTTCTGACTGGAAGGTTGGGCGTTCAAGGATGTGCGAAGGAGTGAGCTCCTGTTGCTTGTCCCAGCTCCTGCCAACCTAGCATCTCGAATAGGGACCACTTCAGTTGGAAGGTAACAGCATTCCGTGTGCTACGGCATATAGTCATGCTAGCTACATGACCACGGAAGCTTATCCTCGGACAAACGCCAGCTCTACAGGCTTAGAAACGGAGATGAGTACCGCCCCCTACAGTCAGTCAAAACTAGACCATTCGGTCATGGGGAAATCTTTACCTTTAAAGAAATATATGAGTATATTTAGTATATTAGTATATTAGGCAGAAGATTTAGTCGAAAGGGTTAATGCCTCCGTTTGCCTGAAGATAAGAGCTGAACATCTGAAGGTCGCCAGTTCGGGACTACCGGAAGTCTCTGTGAGCAGCAGACCTTGTAAATTGTGACTGATTAACAGCTGAGCTGTCTCTGGCTGCCTTGTGAGAGGGGGAGTTGTGCCAAAGTCAGCTGCCTCTCTGGTGGGAGCAGGGAAGCCGCTTATCAGCCAGCAGAAGACAAACGGGCGGCCAGAAAGAAGTCTAAATCCAGAAAGATCCATCTGTATGTGTTGTAGTTCTTGCAATATAGAATGTTTGTGTAAATTGTAAAAACCTTTGGTTTATGAATAAAGTCTGCCTATGTAAATCGCCTTGAGTTACAGTCATTAGAGAAATCTAGTGACCTAAGAAAGGTGGTATATAAATACAAGTATTATTTATTATTATTATATTATATTATATTATATTATATTATATTATATTATATTATATTATATTATATTATATTATATTATATTATATTATATTAT
>JAJKFI010000032.1:4057097-4068122 GCA_029204185.1 Lerista edwardsae
TGATTGATTGATTGATTGATTGATTGATTGATTGATTGATTGATTGAAAGTACGGATGAAACAACCTCAGGCATGTGTAACTTGGGGAGTCAGTGTATAGGGAATGAGGCCCACAAAAAGCATGCAGAAATGAACTGGAGGAACTTGCTAGAAAACAAACAGAAAAACAAATGGATCAGAAGACACTAATTTTGCAATATTGCACACGAAGTAGTCCACTGGCCTCCCCATTCCCCTTTAATACCTTTCAAGAGAACTGGTTGTTCTCTTGAAAGTTCTTATCCACCTTTCCCCTCCAATGCAGAGAAAATCTCACCAAAGTCTCTGGGACACGTTTGTTAATTTCAGTTCATTTCAGTCCATGAATGTCAGTGGAATTTAAACGCAACTCACTTCCTTTGGCCTGGGCCCAAACATTTTTAAAGGAAATTTGTCAAATGACAGTTTTATACATGCTTATAAGTTCAGATATTTTTGACTGGCTCCATATTGGTTGCATCTCTTGCCATACTTAAGATGTCAAATATTTGGCACGATGGCCATTACGCAGCCATTTTGGGCTAAGTTGGTTCTGTGTGTCTTATCTGCAATCATGTTGTGCTTCAACAAATCGTACTGATTAGGGCAGTGGTGCCCAAAGTGGTGGGCCATGACCTACCATCCTGGGAAGCAACTGCTTCTGCCCCTTTAAGGGGCAGGGAGAGAGGGGAGGCAGCAACGCGATCCCTAGGATCATGCTGCTGCCCTTGCCAAAGAGGCTTTTTTTAGACTTACCCCTGGCAACGGTATCAGGGCAGTGTGCAAGAGCCCTGGGGAGCCCTGTTCTGGACTCCCCAAGCCTCAGAAAGTGTTTAAAACGCAATCACGACCCACTTCCCATTTCATGATTGCAAACCGGAAGTGGGTCATGATTGCATTTTGTTTTCCCTTACCTCCCCAAGCCCCTTGATCCCAGATTTCTCCCAAGCTCCAACCATCACCATAGCATGCTGCTCAGCTTGTTTTAGCAGAAGAAGAGGATTGGGCTGTTAATCTGTTGTTCTCCCCTAAATAGCAGAATTGCTGCTTTTCTGTCACATGCAACACACAGACACAGACACACACACAGACACAGACACAGACGCCCTGCTGGATCAAACCAAAGGTCCATCAACTATAGCATCCTGTTCCCTGCAGTGCTGGTCAAAATCCTCCAGGAAACCCACAAGCAGGAGATGAAGGCAATACACTTCTCCCATTGCTTCCCAGCAGCTGGTATTCATATTGCCTTTGAACCAGTACTAGCATATAGCCACCAGGATGTATAGCCATTAATAGGTTCATCTTCCATCAATTTCTCAACCACTTTTCAAGCCGTCTCTTCTAATGACCATCCCCAGACTGTGAACATGAGCCACACTGGATCAGGTCAAAGCTTCCCATCTAGGCCAGCTTCCTGTATGTCACAGTGGCCCACCAGATGTCTCACGGAGCACACAAGACAACAAGATGCCTGCATCCTGTTGCCACTGCCTTGCACCTGGCATTCCTGTGAGGCAGCCAATTCCCTATTATATATTCATTATGCACTGTAGCGATGTACTTCCTTTTGTCCTTTCTGCATCTCCAAACTGCCAATCAGTTTCATTGGATGACCCACAGTTGTACTGGGGTCCTCGTGTGTCAGATTTCATTTCCAAACTGATCAGTAATTATTAAGCAGTGAATTATAGAAACAAATCGTGTTCAGAAAGTACTTTTGTTTGTTTTCATTATTACCATCCCTATACACCAGAGAATATGTCAAAAACATAAAGGAAAAATCCCATTGTGCACAAATGGGAGAAAATGAAGTCATTATTTCTACTTCCAGGCTGGTTCCTTCTGAAAAATCCATCAGAAGCGATGTACTGAACAATGTTATATGAAAACTGACAAGTGCTAATGCTGGAAAAGCTGCGGCAGTTTAGGTCGGCAGTACGCGAGGACTCTCCAAGCTAGATCTGTCATAAACATGTCATTCTGGCATTCCCCCCCCCCCAGTGGAGAGCTAATGAGCACATAAACTTTCCAACAATCCTCACAAACTTTTCCTTTCATTCTTCTTGACTCAACAGAGCCTACCTAGATCTGCTCTGCACAGTTTCTGCACCTGAGGAACGGCTGATTACATCAACCCAGGTGGACTTGCCCCATCTTTAAACCCGTGGCTCTTATTTTGGAACAGCATTCATTGCTGTCTGCTCCAGATTACCTTGCCAACTGCCCTGCACGGCTACTATGCCCTTTTACAGCAGCATAATCTGCAAAAATCTGCAGGTGATGCTTTTCACAGCATGAAAAAGCATTATTAACCGCTAGTGTCTCTGGACAACTGTTGACAACCCAAGTTTTATAACATGGTGCCATCTTCTCCCCCCTCCCACTACCACCACACACACACAAATACATCCACATCCACATCACAAGGTTTCACTCAATCCAAGGCATTTTTAGTGGGAGCAACCACTATTGGATCTTTCTGTATCCAGAAAAAGATGTAACGCCTCAAGTCACAATAGAAACAGGTGCCATTATCTTGTACCTCTAACTTCCGACAGCTACCAAATCTCTGTTCATTGCTGGAGACTCTGAAATATGCTGCACCTGAAAGAAGGAGAAGAAAAGGTCAACTTGCCTCACCAACAGATGCAGCTCTGCTTCCTTCTGCTTCCTTCCATATCCTTGTTTATTTTACTCCCCTCTCTATAGTCTCCTTTTTTGTGCTCATCCCTTTCAGTATTTTAATCTTTTCGGCCACAAGGTATTTAGTGTGTTATTTGTATTTTCATGTGTACTAGGAATTGGTGGGAGGAGTGGATTTTATATAATAGATGATTATATACAAACCTGAGATGAATGCCTGCAATGCCGCCAGTTCTGGGGGGGGAAAACCACCTTGTTTTGGATTTTCATCAAGTTGCCTGCAGTTGCTAGAACTCATGGAGGTCGGGGCTATCAATAAACAGAGGCTGTCAAGAAAGGCAACCTTGTGCACAAAAGAACATCATTAAGCCTTCGATGGTTGGAGGCTGGGAGTGAATGGCAGGGGACCTATCACACCATTAGCTGCCCTTTGTAGCTTCCCAAATTGTTCAGCACCACCTGCCACTCTTGGAGACGTGCAGCTGCTGTGGGTAGACCATTTATTTGTCTGGCCTATTTCAAAGCTAGAGATGCCATGTCATAATTGCCTCCCACCCTGCATTCTTTTGCTTCCACAACATGCAAATGGCCTCACCCTTGGATGGTACTTTTTGCATTGGGGAGAGCTGTAGTGGGGATTAGATGATAACGTAAATTTCAGGGGAAGGAAAGAAAGAGCTCTGTGAACAAGCAGATGTATGGGCTAGCTCGCATTTTAGACTGCAAGCGCCCAATCCAATTCACGTTGCCAGCACTGATGCAGCTGTGCCAACAGGACATGTACTGTATCCTACAGAGGGGGGGGTGATCACAGAGGCCTCCTCAAGGTGAGCATGTTACCCTGGGGCTGCACTGCAGCATCAACACTAGAAGCTGGCAAATCTAGGCACAACATTAGCTATGTAACAGAATGGGGTGGCAAATGGATGGGAAGCCGGTGGGAGATTTTTGAATGCTTCCCTGAATAGACGTACACTTTGCCATATAGTTAGGACAGTAGAAAGCCGACCAGGTCAGAACCTGTCTTCCTGATGTGCTCAGTTTTGACCCAAAAAGAGTGTTTGTTTCACATGGCAGATCCTACCTGAATGTGAAGTGGCACCATTCAAGACATCAGGAAGAATTTATTGACTATAAGGGCGGTTCAACAGTGGAACAGATTGCCGACAGAGATGGTAGATTCTCCCTGACTGGAGACCTTCAAGCAGAGACTTGAGAGGCACCTGCTGGTGATGCTCTAGGAGGATTTCCTGCTACAGGCAAGGGTGATCTTGGACTAGATGACCTTGTAGGTCCCTTCCAACTCTATGATTCTAGCATCTTTTCCTACTCTATGTGTAGATCAGGTCTTTAGTCAAGAGGGAACAAATTTTCCTCTCCTGGTCCAATGCTCAACACAGAGCAGCCATGTGGTTCTCATTTCCAAATGTGATTTGCATTCCCCCCCCCCAGGGCATGTCTCTTATTCTTACGACTTTGTAGGCAACATTGACCTGAACAGGAAGATGGCTTCCAATGAAACACAGGCCATTTGCCCTCAAAGGGATTCTGTCTCTGCGAGCAGAAAGACAAGAACTATCGAAGTCAAAGCACTTTCTAAGCCAGAGGGCAAAATCTGTCCGCTTTTTGTTTTCACATCTGTTTGACTAAGAAGTCACATCACCTCCTTCTGCTGAAGCGGACAGGCTGAATGATGCTGGTGATCTCCTCTTGGAGCAGGGCCAATCCTAGGGCAATGGGGCCAATTTGATGGAATCAGGCCCCACACTCAGGGGGCCCTGCACTGGTGTGGCAAGTGGATTGCGTGCTCCCACAGCTGGCATCTAGCTTGTCAGGAGGCTGGCACAGTGAGTGGAGAGTTTCCATTTTTCAGCCCTGCCACCCGCCCTGTTTCTGTTTGACCCAACATCATCAGGTCACCGAGAAAGGTTGTCACATGAAAAAAAGTTCCTGCCCAGGAGCATTAAGACTGAGGAGGAGAGAGACTAGAGGTAGTAAACAGAGGGAAATATGCTGATTCCCCAGGAACCATAATTCATAGAAAAGAGAACTGTTAGCCTTACAAAGGATTATGCTCCATTTCTAAGCTACCGGTGTATTGAATGCCTCCTTCTAAAGTTCTTACTCCATATTTTATGAAGCTGTTGCAATGAGCTCCCTTTCTTCAGGTTTGAGAAAGGAAAGCTTCCCCCCCCCCAACTTTATCGTTTAAGTAGCTCCTTGTAAACCACACTATTTCTTTCCACAAATCCCCATCTAATGCCCCCAAATACGACAAGGGCATTGAACAATGTCTGTCTTAGCCACTTTAGAGGGGAAAAAAAATAAGTTTTCCCTTGTGAGAAAACGAGGCTGGGAGGGTGTTATTACAAAGGCAGAATGATACAAACAACAGAAAATAAAAACAACATAAATAACAGATGCACACTCACAAGAAAAAATCGTAGAGTAGTACTATAGTAGCAGTTCATTGTTCTTATCACTGGGTAGAAGAGCTATAATCTGTTTTCCCATTAAAAAGACTATTCATACATTTAACATTGGGTTCCTAGTTGGAAGCGCTTTCATAGCTCCTTTCTGTCATATGATTGTAGGCAAGCTGATGGTTTATCCCTTTCAGCAACCCACCAAGTACTTGCGCGACTCTTGTTTGACTGAAGGGTAGCTGTTGTACATCAATTTGTGGCCACCACCATCTTTGCAGTAGTGAAGAAGTTCCAAATTAGCTTGAGATGATTCTGTTGAATACTCTCCTTCAAATAATCCAGTAATATAGTCAAAGTATTCAACTGAAATTCATAACCAATCGAGATTCCCCCCCCCCCAACAGCCTGAACCAAATCATTCTTCCATCATCAATAAATAAAGTCATCTCGGGGTGGTTAACATTTCTAAAAAGGATGGCAGCCATTGTGTTTCTGCTGCAGGCAAAGACCTTGGGGGTTAACCCTGTAATCCCTGGTTTATTTGGACAAGGGGCCACTGCTGATACCATTCCCTATCTCCTTGGGGTATCTCCTGCCTTTTCCAATACAGTGTGTGTTGCAAATCCTGCTATTGTGGAACAACGAGAAAGGCTGCATCCACTGAAACGTCTTCTTTGCCATTTTTAAAGTTAGACAAGCCAGGGCCTGCTTTGCATCTGGTCACCTTGGTTTGATGCCAGCTATGACATGAAACTCAGGGATGTCTCATCATTCAAAAGGAGTTTTTTTTTGGCACTGTAGACTTCAGATACTGAGCTTGCTTCTCTGGACTGTATTATATGGCAAGGAGTATGTAGCTGTGAACTGTGACTTTACTGGAAACCAATCACTTAAATAACAGCACGAAATAAATGCTGGATATTTATTTACTTTCACAGCTTAAAAAAAAACCACACATAACAGAAAAAGCTTCCCAGATTCTAAAGTGTTTCTAGATTGCTGCTAAATTTTAGTCAGCCAAGTGTTCCTTAATCCAAGTGTCTCTTAATTCAGTTATTCAAAATAGCATATAGGGGTCCACCAGACTACCTGAGGAGGGCAATAGAAGGAAGTGTCAAATTTTGACACTTGACAAGGATTGTACCTGTCGACACAGAAAGGATTCCAGTCTTGCTAGAATATTGATCCAATTCATTACATTTTTTCCCCCGATGTCCTTAATGAAGCAGAGCCTGAGTTTGTCAATGTTACTCTCTCTCTTCTCTCCAATTATTTCTCCACAGATGAAATGAATCACAGAAGACATTTTGCTCCCTGGTGGCAAGGTCTGTCTCCATGGTCCATGAAGACTTGTGTAATTACAACCACAGTGTGAGGAAATTGCTCAAGAGCAGAACTGGATTTATGGCAGATTCCGGGTCAACCAATTCTGCCTGCTCATTGGTCACGGTCCCTGCTGGGATATGACCTGGAAAGCACAGCAGCCAAAACAACTCCAGTGCTTAAAGCAAAAGAATTCCCTAAAACTCTCGTGTGGCTTTTATGCCACTTCCTTCTTTCAAAGTCAGTCACCAAGTTTGGGGTGCCAAAACGTACAGCCACCAACAATGCCTTGCTAGCACCATCACCCTTGAGGAATCAAACGCATAACTTTTGACTCCATAAAACCCAGATCCTGGTCGGCAAGAGCAACAGCATTAGTTGCACATCCCATTGTGCAACTTGCACATCCCAGAACACATCCTGTGGGAGAGCTGGGCATTGAGTTGCGATAGCCAGAGGTTCACAGCCCAGTGGAAATGACTTAGGGTGCTGCCTGACTGCCCGGGAGCACAGATGTAGCCAGGGGGTTACTGCTGCTTCCCATGGCAGCCAGGCAGCCGGGGAGCCTCAGTGAGGACAGGAGACGTCCGTCCCTAACCCTAACCCATGACAAGGGCGCAGGGCGGGTGATGAGTCCACTTGTTTCTGCACGGCCTTACTCAGAGGTCAAGAACCGGCAGCAAGAGGTCCCACTGGTCCCACCTACCCCCTCCACCCCTTCCCCCTCCCGGAATGCCCTTCCACTCCTCCAAGAACAGCCGCATTGCCGGAGAGCGGCAGACTCACTGCTCGCAGGTGAGCAGGGATCCCTCCAGGGCGCCCATGGATGCTGTCACCATGGCATCACCCCAGCACTGGCAGTCATGGATTACCGCCGGCATTGGAGGCACTTGACAGCACCACCACGGCATACTGCCCCTGTTGGGCTCAATAGGGTCAGGCCCTTCCAGCCCATTCCTATCCTCCTCCTCTCATGCAGATGCAGCCCCAGCAAAAAGCTACATGCTGTATCCAGTGGGAGGACAGAGCGGGAGGCTCCCGAAGGGAGTTTCAATCCCCTTTCCCTTCTGTAAGCCTCCTGCCCACAATAGATCTCCACAGAAATGCGCCAGGAGAGAAAGGGGCAGGAAGGCTGCGGCCAGAGGGGATCGGATCCAGCACACACCACCACCGTGGCATCCATTCCTTCCACCCCCACCCAGTTTTGGCCTCTCCCTGTCCCCATTCCACCCTCTTTCACCCCTTCACCATCTCACCTGCCTTGTGGGTCTTTCTGCCCTTGCTGATGCAGACAGGAAGCCGTTTTCAGCAGTTGCCGCCAGAAGAATGCACATTCTACTAGCAGCTGGGCCACCGTAGAATTGGGCTGTTAGCCTTTTGCCATTTGGATGGACTTTGGCAGCTTTCTCTGCATTGGTCATTCAGGGAAGGCTGGAGGAGCTCAAAGAGCCAAGACTCGTGTGCCCTTATACAAATCAACCGTGACTCCACTGAGGTCATACAGAGGCATGCTGGCACATCCCTTGGTGCGCCTCTGTCATCCAATCAATTCAAAGTTTAAACTAATCAGTTCCAGAATTTGCTAAATGTTACAAAACAGGAACTTCCCGGGCACAAATGTGCAATATCCAAACCATTTCTGCAGAGTTGTTGCTGTCTCCCATAAAGCATAGCCAGACACAGCATTTTATCTTATCAAGCAGATACAACAGAGCCCAAGTGATTTTCCAGCACACTGAGCAGGAAGAGATGTATAATATTTACACGGTATAAAAAATATATGACATTTGATACCAAGTATTTTTAATAAATCATCCAGATGTAAAGCTGCAGGCTCTTTTTCAAACCCAGTGTTAATATTATTAATGTTTAAGTTTTACAGCCCTATTCTTACATTCTCCCACACATACACTGAGCAAATGGAAGGAAAGCACTATTCCACTCACTGTCTATGGTTTGCATATATAAGGTGTCTCCTGTCTGTTCAGTCTTTTACAGATGTATATGAAAAGTGAAGACTGGTGGCAGCATCAGTAGACACAACTACAATCCACTCTGACCTCTGTGCATTCGATGTACATGCAAGGGCTAGAATATCAGAACAGGGTTTATACCAATAGGGCTGGCCTCATCATGGATGGGAAACGGAATGTCAGGCTGCGACTAGCTGCTGAACCCCTTGTGGCAGGACGGAATCGCTGACGAGCTGAATAGTCACCACAAGTGAGAGTTGTGAAGAAGCAGTGTGTGAGAAGGCCAAGCAGAAAAAGAGTGGAGTATGACCTTGAAGACCTGTCCAGGCTTGACTAACAATTGCCTGCTGAAGCTCAATGGAACACAGCCAGAGAAGAGAACCATACTGTGCAGGCTACATCTGGGACTGAGGAATTAGTGAATCACAGAATACTGCATTTTTGTTGTTGTTGTTGTTTTGTTTTTAATTGAAAAATGGTGATTTAGACTAGCCTGCCCACGTAAGCCACCTTGGGCATTTGCTTCACCATGGGAAAGGCAGGGTACAAATTCTTCAAATAAAATAAATAAAATAAAATAAAATAAATAAATAGCCTGAGGCTAACTGAGGTAGTCACCTCAGGTAGTGGGGAGATGCTTGGCTTCTGCCTGCCCTTCACCCACCATAGCTATCTCACCTCACCTGCCTACATCCCCTGCCTCCAGGGTTTCCACTATATTGCACAGCCACAAGGCCACACACAGCTCAGCCACCCGGACGTTCAGCAATGACGGGTGACATCATCGCCAAGGATCTGGGGACAGCATCACACAGGAAGCGAAAGGGTCACACACTGGCACAGGCCCATTACAGCAGAGCTTCCCAAGCTGTGGATCAGGACCCATCAGTGGGTTGCGACCTGACTGTTGGTGGGTCACAAAACTGACAAGGAAAACGTACTGAGCCCTATGGAAACCGAAACGGTGCTGAACGTGCTTGTTTACTTGCAAGTAGGCAAATGTGCCTCAGTTCACCTTGAAGAGCAGGCCAAGGAGAATGCAACGCCACTGGAATAGTCTTGATCCAATGAATGGAGGTGCCAAAAAACTCTCAAGAAGGAAGTCCTTCCTCCAAGCTGCAAAGGAAATTGTATCGGGCCCTATGGAAAGCAAAACTGAGCCACTTGTACTTGCTTGCTTGCGAGTAGGCAACCGTGCCTCAGCTTTTATCAAAGGCCTAGCAAAGGGAAGCACAAGGCCACCAGAATGGTCCCAATCAGATGTGCATGTGGGCAGCAGTGTTATTCTGCCGGAACGCTGGGCGGGACATCCGGGTGATCGATAGCCCGCCCGTCGCATTATGCAGCATACGCCACTTTTCAACAAAAGCATTCACAAAGTGTTTTACAGAGAATAAATAAATGGTTCCACAAAGGGCACAATCTAACTACGGAAGAGGAATGTCTATTAGCTAACATTGCAGTCAAGCCTTAAAATAAAGGAGTCGTGTTGGCTGAAAACCTACTAAGCCTAACACTTTGCGTAGCCAAAGGCTATCTGGAGAAATCCCGAACTGGAATAATCCATGACTGGAATATCACAAGGAATTACAATCCTATATGCACACATGTCTGAGAGTGAGCCCCATTGAATAGCATGGAGACTACAACTGAGTAATAGCTTGGTGCTGCGAGGATCTGATTCCTTCAAGCTCCCTGCCCCATTGCTATTCCTGCCACTCTTGCCAACACCTACAACAGCTGCAAATAGGCTTAGAGTTGCCACTTGTCCGTAATCTTGATTGATTGGACATATTTTGAAAGGTCTGAACTTAATAAATCAAAACCTTATGGATTGGATTTAGCTGCATTTTCACTTGTCATGAGTTATTTTGCTTAAAAAACCAAACTCAGAGTTGTTAATAGTAAATGTCACACAAATCACAAATCACAGATGATGTATTTGCCACATTAGCAGATTGAATGAATTGGTATGGGCATGGGACTGTAACAAGCATTTGGCATTAATTGTCCACCGGAGTTCAGTGGTAGAGCACATGTGTTGCATGCCAAAGGTTCTAGCTTCAATACCTAGTTCACTCTCCAAGTACAGCCAGGGAAAATACCCACCTGAAATCCTGGAGGGTTGCTCCATCAGGGCAGACAGGACCACCAAATGACTGATTATATCTACATCACTCAGTATAATCCAACTTCAAAGGTCCATGTTTGATCATTAAAATACTTGGTAGACACAATTGTACTGTGCTGCAGTTTAAATAATCTTCTTGATGCCCACATTGGTAGGCTGAACGGTTGGACTTTGCACCGTCTTCTGTGTTAAAAGTGGTCCCCTACCCTCTGACATCCTGCCAACACAGATAGAGACTTCCTTGCAAATGCCTTAATTTAGTACTTCCTGGGCGTTAATGCATACGGTTAATGCTTGCTCCAGAGACGGTGGGTATCACAGGCCTGAGTCCAGAGCTGGAATTCTGAAACAACTTGGGATGCTGAAAAAGGACTCTGAAAGATGCAGCCAAAATGCAGCCGGGCAGGTTCGGCCCCAGGGCCAGGTATGTCAACCCCTGGGCCAAACAGTTTTGGCCCCAGGGCCAGACAGGTTTGGGCCCTTGGCCAGACAGGTTTGGGCCCTTGGC